>BLSH010404571.1:119065-139593 GCA_018402905.1 Glandirana rugosa | reverse complement strand
CACCACAGAGGTGAGGAAGTCGTTCGGCAGTCTCCGGGAGGCTCGCCCATCGTAGTGGCCGCTCCGCCTTCGACCTGTTATGAAGTTCTGGAGATTTTTGGCCGATGCGTTCAGTTTGTGGGAGAGAGTGCGCAAATTCTCCGTCTCCAAACCGTAATTCTGTAAGGAAGCAAAAAAAAAAAAGAGATTTTTAGGCAGGAAATCATAAAAAGAACGCAATGCAGTACAAGATTACCTTGTATCCTTATTATTATTATTATTTTTATTATTATTATTATCATCATTATTATTAATATTATTATTATCATTATTATTATTATCATTATTATTATTATCAATATTATTATCATTATTATTTTTATTAATAATTATTATCATAATAATAATAAAAATAATAATGATAATATTGATAATAATAAAAATAATAATGATAATAATATTGAAAATAATAATGATAATAATAATAATGATAATCATAATAATAATTATAATGGTAATAACATTATTATCATTATTATGATTATTATTATTATTAAAAATAATAATGATAATAATGATTAATAATAATAATAATCATAATAATGATAATAATGATTATTATTATTATCATTATTATTATCATTATTGTGATTATTATTATTACACATTCATTACTTTCTAAATTCTTCTTCTTTTTGCAGATTGTTAGTTTTGCGGCACTGAGGCCTCATTCTCTGATCGCCCTCTGCTCAGTGTTCAGAAGAAGCCGGATGTCAGTCACCCTACAAGTCTCCATGAATAAATCCCGGGACGTCTCACAATACACAACAATATGATATTTTCAGAAAAGCTCCACCTTTTTACTATTAAAAAGCCTTGAGCTTCATTCACTTTGCCTGAGCTGAGATGATGTCATCAGTCTGCTGCAGGCAGGCGGAAGCATTTCCTCAGTCTCCTCTCCCTCAGACTGCAACATTCTAGCTAGTGTGGGAGATTAGCTCGTGGGGATCACTCTTCAGAGGAAAAGACTCAGCATGGGGGTCAATTGCTTTAAAATCTGGCGGCTTGCCAGGTTTATTATCACAGGTTTGCAAGCTCAAAAACACACAAAAGAACAGAAAACAAAACCTCGCCGTCCAGCACTAAACTAAAATAAAAAGATCGCTCTCTATACAGTGTGGGGCTATCCCTGACACCCACAATACACAAGCACACTGCAAACCTTGCTATTTGAGTCCAAATTAGAACACAAAAAACTTCCTTCTGAGATCCAGGATAGAGCTCTCCTCTGCTCAATTCCTGCTCATTAAATGCAGGTGGAGAGGGGTTTGAGGGAACAGCTCTGCCACGGTGGCTGGCAAAACCTGGGTCGGACTCTCACTAGTCGTCTCAAAATGATTGCCCGCCCATTGTGGCGCCTCGCATAACGTCACATATCCCACCTCCTCTGCTCAAGCCCCTCGGGCGGAGCAACTTTCCCGACCATGCAGTGGGCCTCAGTGTTATTTTGGAGCCTTCCAGCCCGGTGTTCCACTGAGAACTTAAAGGGCTGTAGGGCCAGGAACCACCTAGTCACCCGGGTTTTTTTCTCCCGGTTATTACACAACTTAAGGGGGGCATGGTCGGTGACCTTCCCAGCAGGTAGTACTTTAGGGCCTCTAAAGCCCACTTGATAGCCAGGCACTCCTCCACAATGGCACAATTCCTTTCATGCCAAAAGTGACCTCTAACTGGGTGGAACTCAGCGTTAAGTAGACGACCGGGTGCTCCTCACCATCTCTGATCTGGCACAGAACAGCACCCAGTCCCACCTCAGAGGCGTCGATTTGAACCACAAACTCATTTGTGAAGTCCGGGGGTCACGAGCTCCGGCTGTACACAAAGGGCTTCAACTTCTGGAAGGCCTTCTCGGCCTCGGGATTCCACTTAACCATTCCTGACCCTCTACCCTTTGTCAGATTGGTCAGAGGGACAGCAATGGTGGCAAAGTCGGGGATGAAGCGTTGGTAATACCCTGTAATCCCCAGCAAGGCCACAACCTGTTTCTTGTTCACCGGTTGGGGCCACTTTTGAATGGCCTCGATTTTATTAGTCTGGGGCTTGATCAGTCCTCAACCAATAACATACCCAAGGTATTTGGCCTTCTCCAGACCTATGGCACACTTATTCGGGTTGGCTGTTAACCCTGCTACCCTCAGTGAATCTACTACTGTCTGCACCCGGGGCAGATGTGATTGCCAATCTGGGTTGTGGATGACCACATCGTCCAGATAGGCCGCAGCATAGGGCCGATGTGGCCTCAAAGATTTGTCCATCATCCTCTGGGTGGATGCAGGGGCCCCATGCAGACCAAACGGCATTCGCTTCTATTGGAAGGACCCCTCGGGGGTAGAGAAGGCCGTTTTTCCTTTGCGGACTCCATTAGAAGGATCTGCCAGTATCCCTTGGTTAGATCTAGGGTTGTACCGGGCACCTCCCAACCTGTCCACCAGTTCGTCAACCCACGGCATTGGGCATGCGTCAAACTTAGACACTTCATTCAGCTTCCTAAAATCCTTACAGAACCGGATCGTGCCATCAGGCTTTGGGACCAGCACTATGGAGCTCGACCAGGCGCTGTGGGACTCCTCCATCACGTCTAACTCCAACATGGTTTTTATCTCCTTTGCCACCGTCGCTCGTCTACCCTCAGGTATTCGGTAGGGTTTTACATTTACGTGGACCCCTGGTTCCGTGATTATGTCACGTTGTAGCACAGTGGTCAGTCCAGGTAGGGAAGAGAAAAGTCTCTATTTTAACTGATAAATTCCTTAACATCGTTTTGTTGTGTCAGTGACAAGGACTCGGTTAAGGGGACATCCAGGGTTAGGGGGTAACCTGTCCTTTTGGGGAGTGGGCACTGCCAATAAACTCTCCCTGTCCTTCCACGGTTTGAGGAGATTAAAATGGTAAATCTGCTCCGGTTTCCTTTTCTCCGGCTGGTAAACGTTGTAGTTCACTTTCCCTACTTTTTCCTTAATCTCAAAAGGGACGCTGCCACTTTGCCAGGAATTTACTTTCGACCGTGGGGACCGGCACCAGCACTCTGTCTCCAGGGTTGAAAGTTTGGGTTTTGGCACCCCGATTGTAAACCATTCTCTGGGCCTCCTGGGCTCGCTCCATATGTTCTCATACAAGGGGCAGGACAGCTGGGATTCCATCCTGCATCAAGGAGAAGTGCTCTATGAAGCTTCTATATGGGGTGGCCTCTCCTTCCCACATCACATCTAGTAGCCCCCTGGGATGTCTACCATACAAAAGTCCAACGGGGGAATACCCCGTAGATGCCTGCGGAACGCCTCGTATGGCAAACATGAGGTACAGCAGCAAAAAATCCCAATTTTGCCCATCTTTATCCACCACCTTTTTTAGCATCCTCTTGAGGGTCTTGTTAAACTTTTCCACCAGACCGTCAGCTTGGGGGTGGTAAACAGAGGTATGGATATGGGAGATTTTGTACAATTCTCTGGTCACTGTGGGCATGAACGGGGTACCCTGATCCATCAAGATTTCTTCAGGGATCCCCACCCAACTAAACACCTGGACCAGTTCCTTGGCGATAGTCCTAGCAGAGGTGTTCCGCAAGGGTATGGCCTCAGGATAGCGGGTCGCCTAGTCCAGTACCACCAGGATGTGCTGGTGTCCCCGGGCGGATTTTACTACTGGTCCCAGGAGATCCATGCCAATTCAGACAAATGGCATTTCAATTATGGGAAGTGGGACAAGGGGGCGATGAAAATGAGGTGACGGGGCCGCCACTTGACACTCAGGGCATGATTCACAGTATTCTTTGACGTCTGCATACAACCCTGGCCAGAAGATTCTCTGGCTTATCCTCTCCCTGGTTTTCTCCATACCCAGATATCCCCCCATTACATGCCCATGGGGCCAGATCTAGCACCATCCTGCGGAAGGGTTTGGGAACCACTAGCTGTTCCACTTTTCCCTCCCCTGCCTCAAGGAGACGTACTCTATGACTCTTCTATATGGGGTGGCCTCTCCCTCCCATGTCTCTTTTGCATTATCTAGCAGCCCCCTGGGATGTCTACCATACAAGAGTTCAAAGGGGGAATACCCCATATATGCCTACGGAACCTCTCGTATGGCAAACATTAAGTACGGCAGCAAAAAAATCTTTCCCAGATGTCCCCCCATTACATGTCCATGGGCCAGATATAGCACCATCCTGCGGAAGGTTTTGGGAACAACTAGCTGTTCCAATTTGTCCTCCCCATGTTTCCCCACCTGATACAACAAACTATTTTTAAGCGTCATGCAGGGAAAAGACACCCCCCCAATTAGGGTTCACAGGTTCCCCATCCATCACCTTCATGTTTTCTCTGGCTCTGAGGAGAGTGACATCCCGTAGTTGTTCTGTACAGAAGTACTCTCTCCGGACCTCTAAGTCCGGTACTACATTCGGTTCACTCTCACCGTCATGGACAGAGACATTGTCTCAGGTGAGAACGGGTAGCAGGTGGGTTAAATTTGGTTTTATCACTCTCACTGGTCACTGGAAGTTCAACATGGCGCCTCATGGCAAAGAACTTTCTGAGGATCTGAAAAAAGAATTGTTGCTCTACATAAAGATGGCCTAGGCTATAAGAAGATTGCCAAGACCCTGAAACTGAGCTGCAGCATGGTGGCCAAGACCATACAGCTGTTTAACAGGACAGGTTCCACTCAGAACAGCGCCTCGCCATGGTCGACCAGAGAAGTTGAGTGCCGTGCTCAGCGTCATATCCAGAGGTTGTCTTTGGGAAATAGACGTATGAGTGCTGCCAGCATTGCTGCAGAGGTTGAAGGGGTGAGGGGTCAGCCTGTCAGTGCTCAGACCATACGCCGCACACTGCATCAGTTTTGTTTCGCTGAGTGTCCAGTCCAGACGTTCTGCATAGCAAATAAAGAAGTGAACACTGGTAATGAATATTGGATTGTCCAGGTAAATACTGGGCAGGTGAGCAGTAGATATCACGAGAAACCCAAGTCAATGGCTGTTTCATATGCACCACCAGAATACAGAGGTACAGATGGCAATACAAAGCTCCATTGAGGCTCTTCTGGGGCACCAGAGAGCTTCCTCAATACACCATTATCTTATTGGTTTGGAACTCTCACCCAGCTTGGAGTCCAGAGCTCCAAAACCCTGACCTCCAACATAGCGGTCTTCACATTTGGCCAGGAAGCAGCAAGGACACCACATAAAGAACAATACAGACCTGACTGTCCCCACATGCAAATCCAAGAGCAAACAAAACCTTTGGCCTGGCAAACAGCCAATACAGACATTTCATGGCTTTTGTCATTACCTTTCCTATTCACAAGCTACCTATCCCATGGGTGGCACCGAGGCTTTTCTGGGCATCTGAGAACTGCTTCATTACAAAAGTCTCATATCAAATTGAAACTCGTGCCCAGTTCTCCACCATCCTAACCTCCAGGGCAATAGAAAGCTGGCAGAGGTTCCTCACCTTTCATCACTCTTTACAAAAATATAAAATGCATTTCAGCTGGAGGCGAATATTGACCAATGAGTAGAAGCCAAAACATTGACATGTACTGGAGTCTGTTGCCGAAGAAAAACTTCCAGGATACAGAGGTACAGGTGGTAATAAAAAGCTCCTTTGTGGCTTTTCTGAGCACCAGAGAGCTGCCATAATACAAAACTATCCACTTGGACAGGACCTCTCACCCAGTTTGGAGACCAGCGCTCCACAACCCTAACCTCCAAAACAAACAATTTTAACTCTTGGCCAAGCACCATAAAAAGCCACAAGGACGCCACATAAAAACCAATACAAACTTGACTGTCCCAACATACAATTAAAAACTTTAGAAGAATGAGGAAAACCATTGGCGTAGGCAATACCGGATCTTCGTGACTTTTGTCCCTCCAGTCATTACCTTCCCTATTCACAAACTGGCTATCTCATGGGTGGCATCAAGGGTTGTCTGGGCATCAGAGAATTGCTTCAATACAAGACTATCATATCAAATAGTTCAGAGTCCGGCACTCCACCATCCTAACCTTCAGGGCATTAGAAAGCTGGCCAAGGTTCTTACCTTTCCTCACTCTTTACAAAATGATAACAATAGATTTTAGCTGGAAATGAACATTTAATAGTGAGCATGAGCCAAACAACCAACATTTACCGGAGCCTCTCGCTAAAGCAAAGCTTTCAGGATACAGATGGTAATAAAAAGCCCTTTTGTGGGTTTTCTGGGCAACAGAGAGATTCCTCATTACAAAAGTATACTATTGGATTGGAATACTTACCCAGCTTGGAGACCAGAGCTCCACAGCTATAACCTTTTTGACCAAGGACCATAAAGAAGCACCAAGGACTCCACATAAAAACCACTGACACAGCTCTTCGTGGCTTTTGTTCCTGCAGCCATTACCTTCCCTTTTCACGTTCTGACTATCCGGTGAGCCCCATCAATGCTTTTCCAGGCACCAGAGAGCTGCCTCGATGCTGTACTATCCTAATGGATTGGAACTCTTGCCAAGTTTGGAGACCAGCACTCCACAATTCTAAACCCCTAGCAATCTTGACATTTGTCCAAGGACCATAAAGAAGCAAGGACTTCACATAAAGACCAATACAGACTTGACTGCCCTGACATATAATTAAAAAGTTGTAAGAACAAGTTAAACCATTGGCTTAGCCAATACCGGCTCTTTGTGGCTTTGGTTCCTCCAGCCATTACCTTCCCTATTCACATTCTGACTATTCAGCAAGCCCCATCAATGCTTTTCCAGGCACCAGAGAGCTGCCTAAATACAAAACTATCCTAATGGATTGGAGCTCTCACCAAGCTTGGAGACCGGCACGCCACAGCCCTAAGCTCCGAACAAACAATCTTGACTTTTGGCCAACGACCATAAAGAAGCAGCAAGGGCTTCACATAAAGACCAATACAGAGCTGACTGTCCCAACATACAATTAAAAACTTTGGAAGAACAAGGAAAACGCTGACCTGCTTTGACTTGATTTGTTCCTATAGTTCAGGGATATGCAATTAGCGGACCTCCAGATGTAGCCACAAGCATGACACCCAAAGGCAGAGGCATGATGGGATTTGTAGTTTTGCAACAGCTGGAGGTCCGCTAATTGCATATCCCTGCTCTAGTTGTTACCTTCTCTATTCACAAGCTGGCTATCCCATGAGCCCCATCAATGCTCTTCCAGTGTCAGTCAGGGTTCAGGCTTGAAGACCAGTAGCTATAGCAGTAGAGGTAGCCACTGACTAACAGGATAAGTATACAAGCAAGTCACCCTGGTGGATGACACAACTTCACCCGAGGCAGGGGAGGGCTGGCATCCTTAGGCCTGGGGGGCAAGTCCAGTCAAGGGGCCCAATGAACCACCGAATCAGCTCCCCATCCATGCCCACCTGTTTATATAACGGATATTGATGTTATGAAGCAAGACAAATATGATTCAATGTGGTAACATCATTTAATGTTAATAACAACAAAGGAGGTTTAACAAGAATAATGCATCAATGCAGCTCATCAGTGCCCATCAATGTAGCCTCACCAGTGCCTGTCAATGCAGCCTCATCTGTGCCTATCAGCTTAGCCTCATCAGTGCCCATCAATGCAGCCTCACCGGTGTCCATTAATGCAGCCTGATCAGTGCCCATCATTGCAGCCGCACCAGTGCCCATAAATGCAGCCTCACCAGTGCCTATCAAATGCAACCTGATCAGTGCCCATCAATACAGGCTCACCAGTGCCTATCAGCACAGCCTGATCAGTGCCAATCATTGCAGCCTGATCAATGCCCACCAATGCAGCCTCACCAGTGCCCATCAGCACAGCCTGATCAGTGCCCATCAGTGCAGCCTCACCAATGCCCATCCAATGCAGCCTGCAATGCAAAGAGAGGAGATTACACAGAGCGGGGATTTCCCGCTTACCCGGCGCAGCCACTGTCATATGAAGTCCCGCTTCCTGGACCCCGGCTCCTATGATAGACATCACCAGTGTGCTGTCTATTATATAAGCTGGTCCAGGAGGTAGGACTTTGTAATCTGGAGATCCCTGCTCTGTGTAATCTGGCGGTGCCCCCCCGGGGCAGGCCAATGTGGGATCCATGATCGGGCCAGCCCTGGGCGCCCCCCCCCTTTGCCTCCAGTTAGTTGGTGGCTGCGCCTCTGGCGACTACTTCCTTCCTCGACAAGAAGAAAAGTGTGAGCAGGCAGTGACCGTCGGCCATTTTGAATGTAAGTTATGGTGGCCTGGGGGGCAATTGCCACCCGGCCCCCCAGCCCACCCTCCCCTGACCCGAGGTGCGGGGTATAAGCACTAAGCGGTATTTACCAGAGCTCCTTATGGTGGTGATGGGTTTTGCTGCACGTTAGTACCAGGCTGCTGTCCTCAGGATCGCCCCACCAGGAGGTGAGCAAGCCAGGGTCCAGGAGCAGATATAGCAGATAGGGACCAAGCAGAAGCATAGTAAGAAAACAAGCCAAAGCTCGGTAACAAGTGGTTGCAGGTTGGGATCAAGCAGAAGCGGAGCCAAGGAACAAGCCAAAGGTCGATAACAAGTGGTTGCAGGTTGGGATCAAGCAGAAGCGGAGCCAAGGAACAAGCCAAAGGTCGGTAACGAGTGGTAGCAAAGTTACAGATTGGCAGCACTAGTGACAAAAGTGAGGCATTGGCGGGAAAGAGAACAATAATCTGGCAAACAGTGCAAAGCCATGGCTTAAATAGGAAGTTCACTGGAGGAGCAAGGACTTTAAGGTTCATGAGAAACAAGGTTCAAGGCAAGATTGTCCAAGGCAGGGTTTCTCAACCATGGTTCCATGGAGCCTCAGGGTTCCTCCAGAGGTTGCTAGGGGTTCCTTGAGCAGTAAGCAATTTCTACTTCTTGGATAAGTTCCCACTGACACCATTGGTCTTTTTAGCTCTCTGTAAGGGGGTAATTCTTCACAATGATCACAAATATAAGAAGCATTCTTGCCACTGACCATCCCACTACTGTATCATGAGTTGTAGATACAGTAATTTTTGGCAGGGGTTCCCCGAGACGGGAAAGGTTTTTTTTTTAAGGGTTCCTACATGTTGAAATGGTTGAGAAAGGCTGGTCCAAGGAATTGTCCAGTGAGCTGTCCAGCATCTCAGATGGTTCAGCAAGAAGAGATACTGCGAGACACAGCACAGGTTGCAGGTTCAGAACCAGGTCCTGACGTATAGGCACCAGAAAGGGTGCGTCAGTACAATACGACCCTAATGGATTGGAGTTTCCACCCAGCCCAGACCATTCTAATCTTCCGGGCAACAGCAAGCTGGCAGAGGTTCTTACCTTTCCTTACTTTATACAAAAAGATAAAACTACACTTCAGCTGGAGTCCAACATTTAATAGTGAGCAGATGCCTACCTATGACACATATCAGTGTCCAATGCTGAAGAGCAGAACTAAAAGCACCAAGAACCCGTCTGCAAGGGACAATATTTCGGGGTCAGCCAAGAATAGGAGTTTATGAACGAAATCTCTGAGAGTTCAGTGGAGTAACCCCCAGCAACCAGACTGCTCCTCGGATCTCCTAGATCAGGGGTAGGCAACCTGCGGTCCTCCAGCTGTTGTAGAACTACATTTCCCATGAGGCATTGCAAGGTTGACGGGTACAATTACTCCCAGAGGCATGATGGGACTTGTAGTTTTGCAACAGCTGGTGGGCCGCAGGTTGCCTACCCCTGTCCTAGAAAGATGATGAGTTGATTTGGGTTACTCCTTCCACATTCTTCTTTGTCTTATTAGATGAGCCTGGCAGTGTCACTTCACCCGGACTCCATAATTTATCCTCTCGAGCCCGTCTCACTTTCACCTGCTTGATGCGTTCAATATGCCGAGTGTGAATAATGATGATAATTGTAACACAAGAGTAAGTAGAGGACATTATCTCCATTGCAGGTCTTGTCACAAGAGACTCAAAACTTTCATTATATTATATATTACATGCAAATTCTCCACATCCTCCCTGCCATTTCCCGGTAATAACCTCCCCCAACCCCCCACCGGGGCTGACATAAAACCAGTAATTTAATGGCACACCGGGAGCCGGCTGATCCAAGGATCCTTATTTATTGTCAGTAGAATTTAAAGGGCTTGCACTGGAGAAAATGTAAGAATAATTCGGGATTGTCAAGGGTTCCATGGTAGGAGATATGGGCTGGAGACATGGGCTCTACTCGTTGCGGCTCTTTGCCCGCACATCGGACAGCCACCTGTAACACCACTGCAAGCAAGGAGGTGGCGTGCAAAGTGCTGATGTATCACTTTCCAGAAATTGCTGCAAACATCTGAAGATTTGGTGGTATTTTTTCATATTTTGGTGAAATATTGGAGTCAATGGGGGAAGGCAAAATAATAATGGACTTTACGGCTCAATGAGCAAAACGTCTGCCCATCCCTATGTGTCAGTGGTCCTTCCTATGGATGGAGAAGGGCGGGATTTGCACCACTAATGCTGTATATCAGGGGTGGGCAACCTGGGGCCCTCCAGCTGTTGCAGAACTACAAGTCCCATCATGCCTCTGGGAGTAATTGTAACTGCCAGCCTTGCGATGCCTCATGGGAAATGTAGTTCCAGGGCTGGTGCAAAGATTTTTGGCACCCTAGGCGAAACCTCATTTTGCCGCCCCCCCCTTGACTTCACCCCTGACTCCACCCCCTCTGCCCTGCCCAGCCTGATCAGCGCCCATCAAATACAGCCTCGTGGGGGTGGGGGCGGAGGGGGGTATTTGGCAGATCAGTCACCATTTCTATATACATTTGCAGATGGCATGTGATTATACATGGCAGACAGTGTCAGTTTTTACATGAATCAATGCAGAGCAGCCAGTGACAGATCAACAGTGGCCAGGCGCCCCTAGGCGTCAGTGCGCCCTAGGCGGCCACCTACTTCGCCTACTGGTAGAGCCGGCCCTGTGTAGTTCCACAACAGCTGGAGGGCTACTGGTTGCCTGCCCCTGCTATATGATGGCACTTTATATCTTCCTGATGGTTAGGAGAAGCCCAGGATAGTGCAAAGGATTCTTCACAATCCTGCTACTCTTACATTAAAGATCCCCTTCCTATACCGGAGACCAAAAAACAAATTGATACAATTGCCGACACACTCCATATACTTTATTAGAGATGCATCTTGCTTTGCATATTCTAACGCGTTTCAGCCTAAAGGCCTGAATCATAACTAGTTACTACACACGTGAGCCAATATGCAAAACAAGGATCCTTTCCAGCTGGTTATGCATTTACAACATGGGCATGCTAATGCAGGAGGGTGCCCTCATGCACAGACATGCAGGTGCCCAGACCAATCTTAATGCCAGGTGGCCTATTAAAGGAACCAAGTTGGGTCAGGGAGTTGCTGGATGGTCGGCTTTTCTATTGCTCACCCGGTCTGCCCGTGGAATCGTCTCTGCTCTGCCTGGCTGCTATGGACCTCAGGGTTGGCCCAAGACGTTGTGCTGCCTGGGTCCAAGAATGAAATGCTGCCCCCCCCCAAAAAAAAAAAAAAAAACCACGCCCACCAAAAAGCCCCTACAGCCATTATTTTATATCATGATAATTAAAAGTAAAATTAACTTTATCACGAAGTCAGATTTACATGCAGCAGCAAAATTATAGGACATACCATTATGTAGAATTCCAGGGTGCGAGCTAGGGCAGTATAGGGGCGGGCTAGAGCAGTATAGGGGCAGGCTAGGGCAGTATAGGGGCGGGCTAGGGCAGTATAGGGGCGGGCTAGAGTAGTATAGGGGCAGGCTAGGGCAGTATAGGGGCGGGCTAGAGTAGTATAGGGGCAGGCTAGGGCAGTATAGGGGCGGGCTAGGGCAGTATAGGGGCGGGCTAGGGCAGTATATATAAAGGCTAGGGATATAGAAATGGGCGTATATATAATGTATTAGTATATATAATATGTAGATACATATATATATTAATACACTGGGCCATGATCGAAGATGAAAATCTCCCCATGGTCCACTGCCCACAATCACGCAATGCCACACTTTAATCAAGGCTTTCTGGCTGGGCACCTTGGCAAGTTCCTGTGTCATGTGTGAGCGCACATGTACAGTGTTTAGTGGGTAAGGCAGCCGCAGCAGAGCTATTGAGCGGGCATGATGCGAGGCAGCGGCGGTGCACTGTGCAGTGTTGGCCGGGCCCACCCTGCCGCCCAGCCCAGATGACAGTCATGATCATGGAGTCAGCGGAGTAAGCGCGCCTCCACGGTCCACCGCCCCGCCCGGCACAGTGCTGACTAGTGACTATGACAGAGGCAGCCGTAGCAGGCAGCTATTGAGCGGGCATGATGCGAGCGGCCGCGGTGCACTGTGCAGTGGTGACCCTGCCGGCTGCCGTCCAGTGCAATGATGACACTGCATGCATGCTCAGGCTCGGGCAGTGAGAACGCCCGTGTTGCTAGCTGGGCTGAGTGCCGCTCCTCCTAAAGTGCCGCCTGGGACCCATGGTAGGGCCAGCCCTGATGGACCTCAACTAGTTCCTGAAGGCAAATTGTCTCTGCTGATTCCCAGCTTGATCTTGGCTAGTTCTTGACCATGGCTTTTCTCTACCGATTCCTGGTTTGACCTTGGCTAATTCCTGACCATGGCTTGTCTCTACTGATTCCTGGGTTGACCTCGGCTAGTTTTTGACCATGGCTTGTCTCTACTGATTATGGTTTGACCTCAGCTAGTTCCTGGCCATGGCTTGTCTCTACTGATTACGGTTTGGCCTCGGCTAGTTCTTGACCATGGCCTGTCTCTACTGACTCCTGGTTTGACCTTTGCTAGTTACTGACCATGGCTTGTCTCTACTAATTCCTGGGTTGACCTCAGCTAGTTCCTGCCCATGGCTTGTCTCTGCTGATTACGGTTTGGCCTCGGCTAATTCCTGACCATGGCTTGTCTCTACTGATTCCTGGTTTGACCTTAGCGAATTCCTGACCATGGCTTGTCTCTACTGATTCCTGGGTTGACCTCAGCTAGTTTCTGACCATGGCTTGTCTCTACTGATTCCTGGTTTGACCTCAGCTAGTTTTTGACTAAGGCCTATCTCTACTGATTCCTGGTATGACTGCAGCTAGTTCCTGACCATGGCTTGTCTCTATTGATTATGGTTTGACCTCAGCTAGTTCCTGACCATGGCTTGTCTCTACTGATTACGGTTTGGCCTCGGCTAGTTCCTGACCATGGCTTGTCTCTACTGACTCCTGATTTGACCTTGGCTAGCTCCTGACCATGGCTTGTCTCTACTGATTCCTTGTTTGACCTCAGCTAGTTCCTGGCCATGGCTTGTCTCTACTGATTACTGGTTTGCCCTCAGCTAGTTCCTGACCATGGCTTGTCTCTACTGATTCCTGGTTTGATCTCGGCTAGTTCTTGACCATAGCCTGTCTCTACTGATTCCTGGTTTGACCTGAGCTAGTTCCTGACCATGGCTTGTCTCTACTGATTCCTGGTATGACCTTAGCTAGTTCCTGACCATGGCTTGTCTCTGCTGATTACGGTTTTACCTCGGCTAGTTCCTGACCATGGCTTGTCTCTACTGATTACGGTTTGGCCTCGGCTAGTTCTTGACCATGGCCTGTCTCTACTGACTCCTGGTTTGACCTTTACTAGTTCCTGACCATGGCTTGTCTCTACTAATTCCTGGGTTGACCTCAGCTAGTTCCTGCCCATGGCTTGTCTCTACTAATTCCTGATTTGACCTTGGCTAGTTCCTGGCCATGGCTTGTCTCTACTGATTCCTGGTTTGACTGCGACTAGTTCTTGACCATGGCTTGTCTCTACTGATTCCTGGTTTGACATTGGCTAGTTCTTGACCATGGCTTGTCTTTGCTGATTCCTGGTTTGACCTCGGATAGCATGTGAATAAGACTTACTGCTACTAACCTTCTGGTGTGGTGTATCCTGACCACGATTCTGCCTTCCACCCTGTCTGCTATCTGTCTTCCCAGTTGCTGATCTCCGCCTGTCTCAGACCAGGCTTCCAGTCTGTCATGGGTTTTGGTGTTCCTGCCATTTGCTGTTCTAATTTGCTTCTTGGTGACACCCTTACCTGGTCTATCTGCAATCTGCGTGAGCACCTCTCTGCAAAGACGTCTACCAGAAATGAGCACCCATAGACTGAATTTTTGGCAACCATCCCTCTCTGTGCCCTTTCATTCCCTGTTACCATTCCAGGGTTGTTTGGACCAGAGGTGTAAGGGAAGCCCCCCTTGTCACTTGAGTACATGAGAACACCTATGTGGCCCTAGACTGGAATTTCCTTCATCTCCAAAAGTCTCATCAACCGATGAGACATTTTACATTAAATAGTATGCCACAAAGACGCTTTTTTTTTTTTTTTTTAAGACAAAAACAGTGATTGTCTTCCATTCTAAGTGAGGTTAATCCCTGTTATGAATTTTGGATTTCACTTTCGTAATCTGCTGTGTCCTTCTTTAGGGAAATGGTCTGAGCAGCCAATCGCAGGCCCAGGCACCCTCACGTGGAATGGGGGAAAGGTCGCTCCAATATGGAGGATCATTCAGGTTTCCCTGAATGATCAAAGTGACAGATTCTGTTTAACATTTTATACCTATTGCTGCCGGATATGCAGTAAGGTTCCAGAAGAACGAGTCTATCTAGAAGACTGGAAAAACTCTGTATCCTAGCAGGATGTGTGGTATCCATGGACCCCGTGGCTCGCTCACTCCCGGATACACTCAGCGGACGCAGTGCGAGACCGATCACAGAAGCCGACGATCGATATTCAGAGTAGTCTGATAGACTTTAATCGATCGACGAAGGAGGAGAAGTGAGGAGACGCCTGCTGAGAGGATCAAACCCGTTCCTGTGTGATCACAGCAAGACGCCTTCTTCCAGGAAAGCCGTTCCGAGATTCTGGCGTCTGACTTTTCCCAGGACTACTTACCTCCCGCGGGACCGCCCTTCAGATTATCGGACAAAAATAAAGTTATAAGGTCACCCCTACTGACGTCCTGAGATTTCATTTCAGAGGAATGGAGCTAAGAGGAATAAGAAATGAAAATAATGTATCTCTGCGATGCAATGTATACATTGTTGCAACTCGGTTATATACAGTTGTGCTCATAAGTTTGCATACCCTGGTCGAATTGATGATTTCTTGGCCATTTTTCAGAGAATATGAATGAGAACACAAAAACATTCCTTTCACTCATGGTTGGTGTTTGGCTGAAGCCATTTATTATCAATCAACGGTGTTTCCTCTTTTTATATCATAATGACAACAGAAACTCCCCAAATGACCCCAATCAAAAGTTTACATACCCTGGTGATTTTGGCCTGATAACATGCACAACATTTGTCACAAAGGGGTTTGAATGGCTATTAAAGGTAACCATCCTCACCTGTGATCTGTTGGCTTGTAATTAGTGTGTGTGTATAAAAGGTCAATGAGTTTCTGGACTCCTGAAAGATCCTTGCATCTTTCATCCAGTGATGCACTGACGTTTCTGGATTCGGAGTCATGGGGAAAGCAAAAGAATTGTCAAAGGATCTGCGGGAAAAGGTAGTTGAACTGTATAAACCAGGAAAGCGATATAAAAAGATATCCAAGGAATTGAGAATGCCAATCAGCAGGGTTCAAACTCTAATCAAGAAGTGGAAAATGAGGGGTTCTGTTGAAACCAAACCACGGTCAGGTAGACCAACTAAATTTTCAGCCACAACTGCCAGGAAAATTGTTTGGGATGCAAAGAAAAACCCACAAATAACTTCAGGACTCTCTGAAAACATGAGGTGTGGCTCTTTCAAGATGCACAATAAGGAGGCACTTGAAGAAAGATGGGCTGCATGGGCGAGTCACCAGAAGAAATCTATTACTACGCAAATGCCACAAAGTATCCCCCTTACAATACGCCAAACAGCCCAGAGACAAGACTCAAACCTTCTGCCACAAAGTCATTTGGAGTGATGAGACCAAAATTGAGCTTTTTGGCCACAACCATAAACCCTACATTTGGAGAGGAGTCAACAAGGCCTGTGATGAAAGGTTCACCATTCCTACTGTGAAACACGGCGGTGGATCGCTGATGTTTTGGGGATGTGTGATCTACAAAGGCACAGGGAATTTGGTCAAAATTGATGGCAAGATGAATGCAGTTATCAAAAAATACTGGAGGAACATTTGCATTCATCAGCCAGGAAGCTGCGCATGGGACGGACTTGGACCTTCCAACATGACAATGACCCAAAACACAAGGCCAAGCCGACCTGTCATTGGCTACAGCAGAATAAAGTGAAGGTTCTGGAGTGGCCATCTCAGTCTCCTGACCTCAATATCATTGAGCCACTCTGGGGAGATCTCAAACATGCAGTTCATGCAAGACAGCCCAAGAATTTCCAGGAACTGAGGAATGGGCAGCTTTACCACCTGAGAAGATAAAAAGCCTCATCCTCCACAAATCCACAAAAGACTTCAAACTGTCATTGATGTTAAAGGGGACAACACACGGTATTAAGTTACATTTTGGTCTCATAACTCCAAATGACTTTGTGGCAGAAGGTTTGAGTCTTGTCTCTGTGCTGTTTGGTGTATTGTAAGCGGGATACTTTGTGGCATTGTGTAGTAGTGGCTTTCTTCTGGGGACTCGACCATGCAGCCCATCTTTCTTTAAGTGCCTCCTTATTGTGCATCTTGAAGCAGCCACCCCCCATGTTTTCAGAGAGTCCTGAAGTTATTTGTGGGTTTTTCTTTGCATCTCAAACAATTTTCCTGGCAGTTGTGGCTGAAATTTTAGTTGGTCTACCTGACCGTGGTTTGGTTTCAACAGAACCCCTCATTTTCCACTTCTTGATTAGAGTTTGAACCCTGCTGATTGGCATTCTCAATTCCTTGGATATCTTTTTATATCCCTTTCCTGTTTTATACAGTTCAACTACCTTTTCCCGCAGATCCTTTGACAATTCTTTTGCTTTCCCTATGACTCAGAATCCAGAGACCTCAGTGCAGCACTGGATGAAAGATGCAAGGGTCTGTCAGGAGTCCAGAAACTCATTGACCTTTTATACACACACACTAATTGCAAGCAAACACATCACAGGTGAGGATGGTTACCTTTAATAGCCATCCAAACCCCTTTTGTGCCAACTTGTGTGCAAGTTATCAGGCCAAAATCACCAGGGTATGTAAACTTATGAGCACAACTGCATGTGCAATGGAAGGGCAACCTGGGAGTTGTAGTCCTCCCACCAGGTCCAGCTTCTGGAACCAACTGATATAAATATTCGTCCTACTTAGGATGACAAAACTGGTGCAAGGCGCGACAATCGCTCGCTGGGTGTCTGCGGGAGCCCCGAGGATCTTTTTGAAGAGAGAAGAACTCTAATAATATTAATCAAAGGAATATAAAGCAAATTTCCATCCCGAGGGAAGAGAGAGGAACGACTTTCTATTCATCCATCAGAGCTGCTGGAACATGAAGTCGGATTTAAGGGGAAAAGATATCTAGTTGAGCGCTGGAACCGATCGTTCCATTAAAGAGAATCCGTTATGACAAAATGCCCATCTAAGAAACAAAAGGCGACCCCCCCCGACTCCTCCTCAGCTTCACTGCCCCAGAATGCAGCCTTGGTATCAAAGAGTACAGCGCCTGGAAAAAGTATTCATACCCCTTGAGATTCCCTACATGTTGTCATGTGACACCCAAAAACGTAAATGTATTTTATTGGGATTTTATGTGATAGACGACACAAAGTGGCTCATAATTGTGAAGTGGAAGGAAAATGATAAATGATAGAAATAAATCTGTGAAAAGTGTCGGGGGCATTTGTATGGCGCCCCCTTTACTCCGATACCCCTAACTACAATCTAGAGGAACCAATTGCCTTCAGAAGTCACCTAATTAGTAAATAGAGCCCCCCTGTGTGTCATTTAATCTCAGTATAAATACAGCTGTTCTGTGAAGCCCTCAGAGGTTTGTTAGAGAACCTTAGGGAACAAACAGCATCATGAAGGCCAAGGAACTCACCAGACAGGTCAGGGATAAAGTTGTGGAGAAGTATAAAGCAGGGTTGGGTTATAATAAAATCTCCCAAGCTTTGAACATCTCACGGAGCTCTGTTCAATCCATCATCGGAAAATGGAAAGAGTGGCACCACTGCAAACCTACCAAGACATGGCCGTCCACCTAAACTGACCAGCCGGGCAAGGAGAGCGTTCATCAGAGAAGCAGCCAAGAGGTCCACGGTGACTCTGGAGGAGCTGCAGAGATCCACAGCTCAGGGGGGAGAATCTGTCCACAGGACAACTATTAGTCGTGCTCCACAAATCTGCCCTTTATGGAAGAGTGGCAAGAAGAAAGCCATTGGTGAAAGAAATCCATAAGAAGTCCGGTTTGCAGTTTGTGAGAAGCCATGTGGGGGAGGACACAGCAAACATGGAAGAAGGGGCTCTGCTCAGATGAGACCAAAATTCAACTTTTTGGCCTAAAAGCAAAACGCTATGTGTGGGGGAAAACTAACACTGCACATCACCCTGAACACTCCATCCCCACTGTGAAACATGGTGGTGGCAGGCTCATGGTGTGGGGATGCTTTTCTCCAGCAGGGACAGGGAAGCCGGTCAGAGTTGATGGGAAGATGGATGGAGCCAAATACAGGGCAATCTTAGAAGAAAACCTGTTAGAGTCTGCAAAATACTTGAGACCGGGGCGGAGGTTCCCCTTCCAGGAGGACAACGACCCTCAACATCCAGCCAGAGCTACAATGGGATGGTTTAGATCAAAGCACATTCATGGGTTAGAATGGCCCAGTCACAGTCCAGACCCAAATCCCATTGAGAATCGGTGGCAAGACTTGAAAATTTCTGCTCACAGACGCCCTCCATCCAATCTGACAGAGCTTGGGGGATTCTGCAAAGAAGAATGGGCAGAAATGCCCTCTCTAGATGGGCAAAGCTGGCAGAGACTTCCCCAAAAAGACTTGCAGCTGTAATTGCAGGGAAAGGCGGTTCTACAAAGTATTGCCTCCGGGGGGCGCCATACAAATGCCCCCCCACACTTTTCACAGATTTATTTGTATCGTTTATCATTTTCCTTCCACTTCACAATTATGAGCCACTTTGTGTCGCTCCATCACATAAAATCCCAATTTTTGGGTGTCACATTGGAAAATGTGGGGAATCTCAAGGGGTATGAATACTTTTTCCAGGCGCTGTATTTATCTGTGATTCTGCACAGAGCATCCCCCCTGTAGCAGTAAAGCTGCTATAGGGCAGTCAGCACTGGATATATATATAGACACATACACCGTAGACAAAACAGGAAGTGACATCATAGTGTATCTCCAAATTGCGGGGGAACCCCGTCTCCAGGAACGCGTGTCCTCACTGTAAGATTTCCCCTCTATTCCTGTTCTGGTGACAACCGTGGAATTGTGGATTTCTTTTCATTTCCTGTCCCGGGGACAGTAGTCACCAGAGCAAATAAAGAGGGTGCATCTGCCCAGCGGGGACACAGACAGCAAAAAAAAAATATTGTATAAGGAACAGAAGCGTCACTCCGCATATCAATGGCGGTTAAGATAGCCAAAGGAGGTCCAACGCGTTTCAGGGTTCTGAACCGCCTTCTTCAGGGCCTTGGCTCCCGATGGAGCTACCAGTATGAAATTGCCCGTGATTTTGTTACTGTTGTCCAGGTTTCAGACTGTAGATCAGGCGGTCTCCAAACTACGGCCCTCCAGCGGTCCCGAAACTACAAGTCCCATCATGCCTCTGCCTTGTGGGAGTGATTCTTGTAACTCTCGGCCTTGCGATGCCTCATGGGACTTGTAGTTCTGCAACAGCTGCAGTGCCACCCATGCTGTAGATTGCATTCCCAGATAGCAAGGATAACTTGCCACAAATTAGTGGCATTGTAGAATTGTAAGTCAGGTCAGTTGCTGCGCTGCCTCAGGGGCACGCTGTAGACTGGCAGAGCACCTGAAGCAGAAGTTCTAGGTGACACTTTTCCCATTTGTAGTAAATTTACGTGGAAAGTCTCCAGCAAGAGCAAAGTTGCAGTGGTGAATCTACAGCAAGAGCTCTGCAAGTATGAAAAATCAGCCACAGCGCCCCCTGTGGTGGGAGGACTATTGCACAACATAACGGAACCAGAACTTCAGCCACAGTGCCCCCTGTAGTGGGAGGACTATTGCACAACATAACGGAACCAGAACTTCAGCCACAGCGCCCCCTGTGGTGGGAGGACTATTGTACAACATAACTCAACCAGAACTTCAGCAACAGTGCCCCCTGTGGTGGGAGGACTATTGCACAACATAACGGAACCAGAACTTCAGCCACAGCGCCCCCTGTGGTGGGAGGACTATTGCACAACATAACGGAACCAGAACTTCAGCCACAGCGCCCCCTGTGGTGGGAGGACTAGGGTGGTGTCCCCCGCGACACCGACTTCAAGACCAAGTCACTACAACAGGTTATCAGGAGGGTGGTGTCCCCCGCGACACCGACTTCAAGACCAAGTCACT
>BLSH010404571.1:93490-115997 GCA_018402905.1 Glandirana rugosa | reverse complement strand
CGCCCGCGTTAAAACTTCGCACTGTACAACCCATAGCTAAATGAGTCACATTGTAATAGAAAGTGTTATACCTTTTTTACCCGATTGTTTTTTGAAAAGAATAAAAAATTACGTTTTTTTCCCTTAAAAAAGGTTTTTCTTAACGCGAAAATTCTGGTTACACGGTATTTCATAACGTCGTTGGCGGTAAAATGAAAGATCCAACAATCTGTTTATATATATATATATTACAAACCCCCAAGATTCAGTAAAAGATCCCTTTTTTTACTAAAATTGAACATTTGTGACTTAGAGCGCCGCGATGCGCGCCCCCCCGGGCGCGCAGCGGCTTGTTATCCTGAGGACGTCATATGACGTCCAGTCAGGATAACTCAGCCACTTCCCGGCCGTCATTCTGCATACGGCTGTCGGGAAGTGGTTAAAAATGTAAAAAAATAAATATTTTCTACTAAAACAAAAAAATTAAACATTCCTTTTAACCACTTAAGGACCGAGCCTCTTTTTGAGATTCAGTGTTTACAAGTTAAAATCATTTTTTTCCCTAGAAAATGACTTAGAACCCCCAAACATTATATATATATATATTTGTCTAACAACCTAGAAAGTAAAATGGCGGTTGCTGCAATACTTTATGGCACATTGGTCTTAAAAGCGCAATTCTTTTTGGAAAAAATTCCCTTTTTTTGCATTAAAAAATAAGAAAAGTTTTTTGTTAGCCCATTTTTTCCATATTGTGAAAGATAATGTTACACTGAGTAAATCGATACCCAACATGTCACGCTTCAAAATTGCGCCCGCTGTGGAATGGCGATAAACGTTGGCACTTGAAAATTTCCATCGGCGAAGTTTAAAAATTTCTACAAGTTACCAGTTTTGAGCTACAGAGGAGGTCTGGTGGTAGAATTATTGCTCTCGCTCTAACTATCGCGGTGATACCTCACATGTGTGGGTTGTACACCGTTTTCACATGCGGGAGGGACTTACGTATGCATTCGCTTCTGCGCACGAGCTCGGCGGGGAAGGGCGCTTTACATTTTTTTTATTATTATTTATTTTATTTTTTATTTTTACACCGTCCTTTTCAAAAAAAAATGGGTCACTTTTATTCCTATTACAAGGAATGTAATCATCCCCTGTAACAGAAAGAAAGCATGACAGGTCCTCTTTAATGTGAGATCCGGGGGTCAAAAAGTCCTCACAAAAAAAAAATTGTCTCATTTAAGAGCTATGGGCGGAAGTGACGTTTGACGTTGCTTCCGTCCTTCAATGCCATGAAGCTGAGTGGGCGCCATCTTGCCCTCACTTGGCATCCAGGCAGTGAGGAGAGTGGACCCGTTGGATCTGGTAAGCGGCAAGGAGGGGGGGGGAGGAGGGGGGGGGCTTCTCCTGTCCCCGATAAAAGTGATCTTGCTGCGAATCCGCCGCAGAGACCCCTTTAACCTGAAAGCGGGCCGCCCGTTGAAAAAAACAATACCGGTGTTATGGCGGCTATCTGCTACCATAACAGCGGTATTCCACGGCAAAGTACCGCTTTTTAATGACGTCGGGCGGTCCGTAAGTGGTTAAAGAATATGTTACCCCAATATTTCCTGTTCCTGATCTGTGGCTGCTGTACCATGTACTATGAGGACGTCTCCTGTTCTCTCTGTATTGCTTCCTTTGTGAGAAATCCCTGGCGTTCCTGCCAGTCCCTCTGCTTTCCTATTAAAAACTGACCACACCAAGCAGGAGAGCACAGCGCGGTCAGTTCTCTAGCTGTGCTGGGAACTCAGCCTGCCCTCTTTCAACCACACTTGTCCTGAGACACACCCCCTCCCCCCACACAGCCATTCAATGGGAAGACCGGTGTGCTGTAGTTTCTCCTTCCCAGCTCTCCATGCAGCTGAGAACAGAGGGGATGTGATCACTTATACTGTAAAAAAAAGAAGGAAAATGTATTTATATATATTTTTTATATATGTATACACACGTTTCGCCTTTTATTTCTATTTTAAACTGAACGGGTTGTTTTACAAGGTGGGGGTTCACATCTACGAACGAGGAAACGCGTTTCAGAGGTTTGGAAATCCCCTCTTCCTCAGGGCCTCAGCTCCCGATGGAGCTACTAGTATTAAATTACCTGAGATTTTATTATTTATTTTTATATTTTATTTTTATTTATTTTATTTATTATCACTATTGCCCAGATTTCAGACTGGAGGACCAACGCGTTTCAGAGGTTCGGAAATCCCCTCTTCCTCAGGGCCTCAGCTCCCGGTGGAGCTACTAGTATTAAATTACCTGCGATTTTATTATTTATTTTTATATTTTATTTTTATTTATTATCGCCATTGCCCAGATTTCAGACTGGAGGACCAACGCGTTTCAGAGGTTCGGAAATCCCCTCTTCCTCAGGGCCTCAGCTCCCAGTGGAGCTACTAGTATTAAATTACCTGAGATTTTATTATTTATTTTTATATTTTATTTTTATTTATTTTATTTATTATCACTATTTCCCAGATTTCAGACTGGAGGACCAACGCGTTTCAGAGGTTCGGAAATCCCCTCTTCCTCAGGGCCTCAGCTCCCGATGGAGCTACTAGTATTAAATTACCTGAGATTTTATTTATTTTTATATTTTATTTTTATTTATTTTATTTATTATCACTATTGCCCAGATTTCAGACTGGAGGACCAGGGGTCTCCAAGCTATGGCCCTCCAGTTGTTCGGGAACTACAACTCCCATCATGCCTAGTCATGTCTGTGAACGTCAGAGTCTCACAATGCCTCACGGGACGTGTAGCTCCCCAACAGCTGGGGGGGCCACAGGTTGGAGACCCCCCGCCGCACTGTCTACACGTAAAGAGAAAGCAATATCTCACATTTACCTGATTAAACCCTCCAGTTGTTCAGGAACTACAACTCCCATCATGCCCAGTCATGTCTGTGAATGTCAGAGTTTCACAATGCCTCATGGGACGTGTAGTTCCCCAACAGCTGGGGGCCGCAGGTTGGAGACCCCTGCAGCACTGTCTACACGTAAAGAGAAAGCAATATCTCACATTTACCTGATTAAACCCTCCAGTTGTTCAGGAACTACAACTCCCATCATGCCCAGTCACGTCTGTGAACGTCAGAGTTTCACAATGCCTCATGGGACGTGTAGTTCCCCAACAGCTGGGGGCCGCAGGTTGGAGACCCCCGCAGCATTGTCTACACGTAAAGAGAAAGCAATATCTCACATTTACCTGATTAAAAAAAGTAAAACAAAATATCTATAAAAAGGATGCATCCCCTTTAACTGACACGTGCAATCAGCCATTGGCTTGTATTGTGCATTCTCCTATTGATGGAAACCTGGTCTATACTCATTAGTCACCTTCCTCGGGTACCGCGGCGATGACGCGCGGCGTGGTCGCTTTGTATCTGGATGGAGGGTTTGCCGCGTCCTGATTAAAAACTAAATTGTATTTTATTGTCTTTTTTTCCTCCCATCTCTCCCTCCATTATTTCAGAGACCAATCTCCGGCTGATTAACTGGCTCGCTTTCCAATCCTCTTAGTTAAATATATTTAATGATTCATCTGCTCTGTGCTGGGCGGCTAAATATGAAATAATCAATAACCCATTTGCTGACGCCTAACGGCCGAGACTTCATCGCCTCCCCCCCCCCCCCGTCATGTCATTGCCTTCCAATTCCATAAGCAGCTCTCTGCTGGCAAAGCGAAATAAAAAAAAAAAGTCTTATTCAAATAGAATCGACTTGAATCATTAAAGCTTCCATTCAGAAAGCCTCGAGTAGATTGACCCCAGCGCCTGCACACAGCTGATGTTTGAGGGGCTTACGCGGCAGCTGGGGTGACGTCGCTATCAGCTGGTGTTTGGTTGTCCCGAGGCATCGGCTTTAAATATGGAACAAAAGCGCTAAGCTCCAGAGGAAGAGACGAGGGCCGGACTTCCAGAAGTGGAGGAAACTCCATCGTTACATATTTGTCAGTATTAAGAAAGAGATTCATTCATATCAGCTTCAAAGGAGAGAAAAAATGGCCTCCTACCTACCCCCCGACAATCTGATAAACGCGAGGCATCGTCTTTGCAAATATGGAGGACAACAGTAAGCTCCAGAGGAAAATGCAAGAACTTCCAGATTTGGAGGAAACTTGGTAGTTACACCGTTATGAGTATTGAGAGATACATTTATATCAGCTTCAAAGGAAGGAGTAGATAACCTCCTACCTACCCCCTGACAATCTGATAAACGCGAGGCATCGTCTTTGCAAATATGGAGGACAACACTAAGCTCCAAAGGAAACGCAAGAACTTCCAGAATTGGAGGAAACTCCATAGTTATGAGTATTGAGAGATACATTTATGTCAGCTTCAAAGGAAGGAGTAGATAACCTCCTATCTACCCCCTGACAATCTGATAAACTCCTGGTGTCCCAAAGCATCGTCTTCACAAATATGGAGGACAACACTAAGCTCCAAAGAAAGGAAAAAATACCGACCATCTTCAGATCCTCTAACTGAGCCAGAGGAGGGCAAAAACCCATACAAAGGATGAGAACCTCCTACCTACCCCCTGACAATCTGATGAAATCCTGGTGGCCCAAGGCATCGTCTTTGCAAATATGGAGGACAACACTAAAGCTCCAGAGGAAAGATGAGGACTGAACTTGAGTAACTCCATATTTATCAGTATTATGAAAGTGATAAATTCATATCAGCTTCAAAGGAAAGAAAAAATAACCTCCTACCTACCCCCCTGACAATCTGATAAACTCCTGGTGTCCCAAAGCATCGTCTTCACAAATATGGAGGACAACACTAAGCTCCAAAGAAAGGAAAAAATACCGACCATCTTCAGATCCTCTAACTGAGCCAGAGGAAGGCAAAACCCCATAGAAAATATAGGAACCTCCTACCTACCCCCTGACAATCTGATGAAATCCTGGTGGCCCAAGGCATCATCTTTGCAAATATTGAGGACAACACTAAGCTCCAGAGGAAAGATGAGGGCTGAACTTCCAGAAGTTGAAGAAACTCCATAGTTACATATTTATCAGTATTATGAAAGAGATACATTCATATCAGCTTCAAAGGAAAGAAAAAATAACATCCTCGTCTTTGCAGATATGGAGGACAACACTAAGCTCCAGAGGAAACGCAAGAACTTCCAGAATTGGAGGAAACTCCATAGTTATGAGTATTGAGAGATACATTTATGCCAGCTTCAAAGGAAGGAAAAAATACCCACCATCCTCAGATCCTCTCACTGATACAGAGGAGGGAAAAAACCCCATACAAAGGATGAGAACCTCCAACCTACCCCCTGACTATCTGATAAAATCTTGGTGCCCTGAAGCGTTGTTTTTTGCTGTATTTGCAAATATGGAAGACAACACTAAGCTCCACAGGAGACACAAGAACTTTCATAATTGGAGGAAAACTCCATATTTACATATTTATCAGTATTATGAACGAGATACATTCATATCAGCTTCAAAGGAAGGGTTAAATAGCCTCCTACCTACCCCCTGACAATCTGATAAACTCCTGGGGTCCCAAAGCATCGTCTTCACAAATATGGAGGACAACACTAAGCTCCAGAGGAGAGACGAGGGCTAAACTTCCAGAAGTTGAAGAAACTCCATAGTTACATATTTATCAGTATTATGAAAGTGATACATTCATATCAGCTTCAAAGGAAAGAAAAAATAACCTCCTACCTACCCCCCTGACAATCTGATAAACTCAAGGCATCGTCTTTGCAAATATGGAGGACAACACTAAGCTCCAAAGGAAAGACAAGAACTTCCAGAATTGGAGGAAACTCCATAGTTAAGAGTATTGAAAGATACATTTATGTCAGCTTCAAAGGAAGGAAAAAATACCCACCATCCTCAGATCCTCTCACTGATCCAGAGGAGGGCAAAAACCCCATACAAAGGATGAGAACCTCCAACCTACCCCCTGACAATGTGATAAAATCCTGGTGTCTCGAAGCGTCGTCTTTGCAAATATGGAGGACAACATTAAGCTCCAGAGGGAAGACAAGAACCTCCAGAAAAGTTCATTCAGCAACCTCGGTAGTATTAAGAAAAAGATACATTTATGTCAGCTTCAAAGGAAGGAAAAAATGACCTCCTACCTACCCCTTGACAATCTGATAAACTCCTGGTGTCCCGAAGCATTGTTATTTTTTTGTTTTTGCAAATATGGAGGACAACACTAAACTCCAGAGGAGACACAAGAACTTTCATAATTGGAGGAAAACTCCATATTTACATATTTATCAGTACTATGAACGAGATACATTCATATCAGCTTCAAAGGAAGGGTTAAATATCCTCCTACCTACCCCCCTGACAATCTGATAAACTCCTGGGCTCCCAAAGCATTGTCTTCACAAATATGGAGGACAACACTAAGCTCCAGAGGAGAGACGAGGGCTGAACTTCCAGAATTGGAGGAATCGCTGTAGTCACATACTTATGAGTATTATGAAAAAGATACATTTATGTCAGCTTCAAAAAGAAGGAAAAAATACCCAGCATCCTCAGATCCTCTCACTGATCCAGAGGAGGGCAAAAAACCCATAAAAAGTATGAGAACCTCCTACCTACCCCCTGACAATGTGATACAATCCCGGTGTCCTGAGGTATGGGCTTTCCAAATATGGAGGACAACACTAAGCTCCAGAGGAGGGATGAGCGCTGAACTTCCAGAAGTGGAGGAAACTCCATAGCTACAAAGCATTATGAAAAACATACATTCATATCAGCTTCAAAGGGAAGAAAATAACAACCATCATCCTCAGAACCTCTCAGTGATCCAGAGGAAGACAAAAACCCATACAAAGTATGAGATCCTCCTACCGACCCCTTGACAAATTGATAAAATCCTGGTGTTCTGAGACATCGTCTTAGCAAATATGGAGGACAACACTAAGCTCCAGAGGAAAGAGAACTTCCACAACTGGAGGAAACTCCATAGTTACACATTTATAAGTATTAGGAAAAAGATACATTTATATCAGCTTCAAAGGGAAGAAAAAATACCCACCATCCTCAGATCCTCTCACTGATACAGAGGAGGGAAAAAAACCCATACAAAGTATAAGAGCCTCCTACCTACCCCCTGACAATCTGATAAAATCCTGGTGTCCAAAAGCATTGTCCTTGAAAATATGGAGGACAACACTAAGCTCCAGAGGAGAGACAAACACTGAACTTCCACAATTGGGGGAAGCTCCATTAGTTACAAGTATTATGGAAAAGATACATTTATATCAGCTTCAAAGGGAAGAGACAATACCCGCCATCTTCAGAACCTCTCATCCAGAGGAAGACAAAAACCCAAAGCAGCAGAACCTCCTACCTACCCCCTGACAATCTCATAAAAACCTGGTTTCCCGAAGTGGTTGGGAGGACTCAGAAATGGCACAATACCAGGACACGTTATTTATAGGTGGAAGTTACAATTAACTAGAGCAGTAGGCAAACTTCTGCCTCATTATTATTTTTTCTTTGGCTTTCACCAGCCTAAATCCCTCCGCTCCTCCCTACTGATGATGTAATATGCAATATAATGTCATTCTTAGTCCTGGGATGGTCTTGGGGGGAGCTGCAAACCTTCTTTCTGCCTGCTGCCCATTACTACCCACAGCACCACCTTCCCCTCACTCAGCACTGGTGCAGGTACCAGAGCCGGGAGGGCCAAACTGCTACCATGTAGTACAATCCACTTATAGTAAGTGCAAATCCTAACTAAGGGTTTCTCAACCAGGGTTCCATGGAACTCTAGGGTTCCTCCAGATCAGCCTTTCTCAACCTTTTCAACACCGAGGAACCCTTGAAATAATTCTCCGGTCTCGGGGAACCCCTGATAAAAATTAAAAATCTACAACTCCTGATACATTAGTGTGATGGTCAATGGGAAGAATGCTCCTCACACTTGTGGTCAATGGGAAGAATGACCCCCCTACACATAGCTAAAAAGATCAATGATGTCATTGGGAATTTATCTGAGAGGTAGAAATTGACCATTGTTAGAGGAACCCCTAGCAACCTCTGGAGGAACCCTGGTTGAGAAACCCTGTTCCAGAGGTTTCTAGGGGTTCATTGAGCAATGGGTAATTCCTGCCTCTCAGATAAATTCCCAATAACACCATTGATCTTTAGAGCTATCTGTGAGGGGGGTAATTCTTCCCAATGACCACAAGTGTAAGGATCA
The DNA here is from genome assembly GCA_018402905.1 of Glandirana rugosa. Classification (NCBI taxonomy): domain Eukaryota; kingdom Metazoa; phylum Chordata; class Amphibia; order Anura; family Ranidae; genus Glandirana; species Glandirana rugosa. The sequence continues at coordinate 107,782 of BLSH010404571.1, read as the reverse complement.
TTCTTCCCAATGACCACAAGTGTAAGGAGCATTCTTCCCAATGACCACAAGTGTGAGGAGCATTCTTCCCAATGACCACAAGTGTGAGGAGCATTCTTCCCAATGGCCACAAGTGTGAGGATCATTCTTCCCAATGACCACAAGTGTAAGGGGCATTCTTCCCAATGACCACAAGTGTAAGGAGCATTCTTCCCAATGACCACAAGTGTGAGGATCATTCTTCCCAATGACCACAAGTGTGAGGAGCATTCTTCCCAATGACCACAAGTGTGAGGAGCATTCTTCCCAATGACCACAAGTGTAAGGGATTTCCTTCTCAATGACCTCAAGTGTAAGGGGCATTCTTCCCAATGACCACAAGTGTAAGGGGCATTTTTCCCAATGACCACAAGTGTGAGGAGCATTCTTCCCAATGACCACAAATGTAAGGGGCATTTTTCCCAATGACCACAAGTGTGAGGAGCATTCTTCCCAATGACCCCAAGTGTAAGGAGCATTCTTCCCAATGACCACAAGTGTGAGGAGCATTCTTCCCAATGACCACAAGTGTAAGGGGTTTTCTTCTCAATGACCTCAAGTGTAAGGGGCATTCTTCCCAATGACCACAAGTGTAAGGGGCATTTTTCCCAATGACCACAAGTGTAAGGGGTTTTCTTCTCAATGACCTCAAGTGTAAGGGGCATTCTTCCCAATGACCACAAGTGTGAGGATCATTCTTCCCAATGACCACAAGTGTGAGGAGCATTCTTCCCATTGACCACAAGTGTAAGGAGCATTCTCCCCAATGACCACAAGTGTAAGGAGCATTCTCCCCAATGACCACAAGTGTGAGGAGCATTCTTCCCAATGACCACAAGTGTGAGGAGCATTCTTCCCATTGACCACAAGTGTGAGGAGCATTCTTCCCATTGACCACAAGTGTAAGGAGCATTCTTCCCAATGACCACAAGTGTAAGGAGCATTCTTCCCATTGACCATCACACCAATGTATCAGGAGTTGTAGATGGAGTCATTTTTAGCAGAGGGTTCCCTGAGACTGGAAAGTTATTTTAAGGGTTCTTCTGTGTTGAAAGGTTGAGAAAGGCTTTCCTAACTGAATAATACATTGCTAAAGCACTGTGTATCATAAACAATCACCCCCATTTTCCTCCTCTGCTGCATCTCAGTACTTCTCTTCTCCATACACCCCAGTGATAAGGGGGACAAATGTCTTCCACCACTTATACCTCCAGATCTGCTTCTTCTGTCCAAGAGCTGCCCTAAGGACACCACCTGGCCACCAGCCCTGCCATCCAGATACCAGAGCTCCGTAACCACCTCTCTCCTATACACCCCAGTGATGGCATTTCTCAGGGTGGGGTCCCTGATGGTGACCCCAGAGGACCACGTCTGTGTAATGAGTGCTGAAACTGACACTTGTAGTCTCCATCAGAAGCCCTGTGTGACAACGCAGGAGCACACAGGAACAGAGCTTTGTCACCCTATAACAGGAAGTGCCTGAACCAGGACCTCCATGGCGGGATCACCGGAGATTATTCTAAAAGTTACAGATTTAAAAAGATTGAAACGACTTTACAAATGACCTTAAATGAAGTGTAATCTGAGATTGTGGTAATTGGGTTCAGTACTTTAGAACATCATAAGGGAGTGTGGCCTCCGGTCCCTTTGGCCGGACCACCGGCAGCTGGAAGGTCTTCTGCCGTCCGCCCGGCCTCTGTCCTCCCTCATTAAGTTGTACTTTTGTGCTCTGCCTCTTCCCCTGAAGAGAATCATTAATGGAAAGCCGTCACTTCAGATTAAATCCAAGACTTACATTCGCCATTAAAAGGATTTATGTCCGCCCGGCATTACCGGTGGCCAAATTCCGGAGAAGATTGGGCGGCCGTAATAAAAACTCACGGCGGTAATGGCGACGCACAGCGAGGATTGCTGTTCAGGGTTAATGAGGACATTTTATATCACAAACCTGACACTACATTCCATGATGAGAATAATCATAATAATTTATAATGATATTAATAATAATAATTATAATAATAATGTTAATAGTAATAATAAGAAAAATCATTATAATAATAATAATAATATTAGTAATAATAGCAGTAATATTAATAATAATGTATAATCATAATAATAATAATAATTTATAATGATCATAATAATAATAATAATAATAATAATAATAACAATAATAATGTTAATCATAATAATAAGAAAAATCATTATAATAATAATATTAGTAATAACATCAGTAATATTAATAATGTATGATTATAATAATAACTTATAACAATATTAATAATAATATTAATAATGTATTATTATTATTTTTAGTATTATTATTATTATTATTATAATCATACATTATTAATATTACTGCTATTATTACTAATATTATTATTATTATAATGATTTTTCTTATTATTATGATTAACATTATTATTGTTATTATTATTATTATTATTATGATCATTATAAATTATTATTGTTATTATGATTTTACATTATTATTAATATTACTGCTATTATTACAATTTATAATTATTATTATTAGTAGTAGTAGTATTGCCATTCTACATTTTCTATTATTATCATCATTATTATTATTATACAGGATTTATATAGCGCCAACAGTGTGTGCAGCGCTTTACATTATAATGATTTTTATTGTTGTTATTATTATAGGGAGCGGTGCCCTCTTTGGGGTCCTTAGGACACAGCTGATTACAAATTGGGGTAAGGTTATCGGCATTCCTTTCTTCACACTGACAGCCTGAGGAGAGAAGAGAGGCGATAACTTGCGTAAGAGGGACATCGGCACTGATGATCACTGCAGTCCCAACAGAGCCCACCAGTGCCACCTATCATGCTGCCTATCTGTGCCTATCAGTGCTGCATATTGGTGCCTCCTCATCCGTTCCCATAAGTGCAGCCTCATCAGTGCTTATCAGTGCAGCCTCGTCAGTGTCCATCAGTGCAACCTCATCAGTGCCCATCAGTGCAGCCTCATCAGTGCCCATTAGTGCAGCCTCATCAGTGCAGCCTCACCAGTGCCCATCAGTGCAGCCTCATCAGTACCCATTCGTGCAGCCTCATCAGTGCCCATCGCTGCAGCCTCATCAGTGCCCATCGCTGCAGCCTCATCAGTGCCCATCGGTGCAGCCTCATCAGTGCCCATCGGTGCAGCCTCATCAGTGCCCATCGGTGCAGCCTCATCAGTGCCCATCAGTGTAGCCTCATCAGTACCCATCGGTGCAGCCTCATCAGTACCCATCGGTGCAGCCTCATCAGTGCCCATCAGTGCAGCCTCATCAGTGCCCATCAGTGCAGCCTCATCAGTGTACATCAATGAAGGAGTAAAATTGCTTATTTGCAAAATTTTATAACAAACTGTGAAAAACGTTTTTGTTTTTATTTTCAACATTTTCGGTCTTTATTTGTTTATTTAGCAAAAAATGAAAACCCCAGCGGTGATTAAACATCAACAGAAGAAAGTTCTCTTTGTGTGAATAAAATGATAAAGATGTCATCTGTGTGCAGTGTCACATGACTGAGTAATTGTCATTCAAAGTGTGACAGTGCTGAGAGCTGAGAATTGGCCTGGGCAGGGAGGGGGTGAAAGTGCCCGGTATTGAAGGGGGAGAGGAGTGCCCGGTATTGAAGGGGGGAGCGCCCGCTATTGAAGGGGGGAGTGCCCGGTATTGATGAGGGAGGGGAGTGCCCAGTATTGAAAGGAGAGGGGAGTGCCCAGTATTGAAAGGAGAGGGGAGTGCCCGGTATTGAAGGGGGAGGGGAGTGCCCAGTATTGAAGGGGGAGGGGAGTGCCCAGTATTGAAGGGAGAGGGGAGTGCCCAGTATTGAAGGGAGAGGGGAGTGCCCAGTATTGAAGGGAGAGGGGAGTGCCCGGTATTGAAGGGGGGAGAGCCCGGTACACTGACCTACCTGACCCCTACACTGACCTACTAGAGACCGGTGGCAGACAGAGAGTAGGGAAACCAGTGGCCGGGCGCCCTAGGCGTTTTCCTAGTTTGCCTAGTGGTAGCACCGGCCCTGGTGATGATCATTGGTGCGGAACGCAGCGACGCCGTGTATGGTCAGGAGACAAATGAGGAATTTATTTACAACAACGATCGCCATCGATATCTTGTTATTTTTTCACATCAAATATTTTTTTCATGTATAAAGAAACATTTGAGAAATAGATTGTTCCCAGCTATCATATATTTATATATTAGGATTGCACCGATGCCGGTACTTTCAGGTTCGGCTCTTTCAGCTGTCAGCGAGATCCCCCCCCCAAAATGTAAAAAAAACGGCAATTATCGGTTGCTAAGGAGCTGGAGCCGCCGCGTCCTTAACGACTGATGGCTCATTCAGCTGTCAGTGGGGTTCCCCTGTTGACAGCTGAAGTGCAAACTGAAGTCCTGGCAATTGGAGCGGTCAAAAACAGCTGGGCAACAACATTGCTCAGCATGAACAGAAAGATAAAAGAAACATTGTTTCTTTTTTGTATCTTACTATTTCTTCATCTACAGATCAAAGGGACGAACGTCCATCTGCAGAAGAAGTCAGTTTAACCGGTTGCCAACTGCCCGCCATGGCTTGATGGCAGCCGCGAGATTGCACACTGTGTTCCGGGGGGGGGGGGGGGCAGGGAGCGGGTAGGGCAGACTCAATGTCCCCCGGCTGCCAGCGATTGTCCCCCCCCCGGAGTGAGAGAACGGGAGTCCATGTATGTAAAGACGGATCTCTGTTCTGACAGAGGGGGAAGGGCTGTGATCGCAGGCTTCCTGTATATGGGAGCCGTGATCACTCCCCTCCCCCAGCCAGCCCAGCCCCCATACAGTTAGAACACACTGAGGGAACACAGTTAACCCTGTAGAGCGCCCCCTGCAGGTTAACCCCTTATCTGCCAATGGCATTTACACAGTAATCAGTGCATTTTCATAGCTCTGATCGCTGTATAAATGTCAATGGGTGCGTTAGACTTGTGCATGGCTGAAAAATGTGTTTTTTTTTCATTTTCGTTTTATTTTTTCGGAAATTCAAAAAATTCAGAATTCGGAAATCAAGAAATTTGCAGTAATTCAGCAATTGCGATAATTCGAAAATTTGTGGTAATTCAGCAATTTCGGTAATTCGGAAATTCGTGGTAATTCGGAAATTTGCGGTAATTCGGAAATTTGCGGTAATTCAGCAATTGCGGTAATTCGGAAATTTGCGGTAATTCAGCAATTGTGGTAATTGCGGTAATTCGGAAATTAGCGGCAATTCAGCAATTGCGGTAATTCAGAAATTCGCGGTAATTCTGCAATTGCGGTAAACTGCGGTAATTCGGAAATTCGGCAATCGGAACAGCCGAAAATCCGAAATTCGGAAATCCGAAAATTAAAAAATAAAGAATATTTGAAATAATAATTAACTAATAAATTATTAGTTAGTTATTATTTTAAATGTTCTTTCATATTTCCGAATTTCTGAAATTCGGAAATAGAAAAGAACATTTGAAATAATAATAAATAACTATTAAATTATAGGTATTGGAATTTCCTTGAAAATTTGGCTGTTAGTAAACTTAAATATGAAATTTATCACTGACTGCCATATTTTCAAGGAAATTTTTAATACCTATAATTTAATAGTTATTTATTATTATTTCAAATGTTCTTTCCTATTTCCGAATTTCAGAAATTCGGAAATAAGAAAGAACATTTAAAATAACAACTAACTAATAAATTATTAGCTAGTTATTATTTCAAATGTTCTTTGTTATTTTCAAATTTTCGGATTTCCGATTTTCCAAATTTCCGGATTTACGATTTTTGGCTGTTCTGATTGACGAATTTCCGAATTTCCGCAATTGCAGAATTACTGCAAATTTCCGAATTACCGCAATTACCGAATTTCCGCAATATTCTGAATTACCTACGATTGCCGAAATTTCAGTGATTCGGAAAAACAGAAATTCGGAAAAATTCGGAAATTCGAAATTTAGAACAAAACGAATTGCACAAGCCTAGGGTGCGCCCCTAATATATATATCTCTGTACCAATATAACTATGTAACTAGTTCTGCATTAATGTAGCCGATCCTCCGCGATGCCCGGATCTCCCGGTGTCCTCGGTACAAACAATAGGTAATAAAAGTAATTCCCCGATCCTCCCGCCACGCCTCCTCCTTTCATTATCATCTAAATTCTCGGCGGCGATGATAAATTGGCGCACGCGAATTCAAATCGCTTATTAAAATAATACCGGAGAGAAATTAAGATTAAAGGGCGCTCACGGGAATTCTTTTATGAAGCTGACAACAGGACAAATATCATAAAAGACCCCCGAGGTGCGCGACGCGCCTCCCTCCTCCAATCAGAACTCGGCTGTCCTAATGTAACCTGAAATAAAAGATAATTGGCTCATTATCCAACGACAACGGGACGCAGGCAGCATCATCCGGTTGTCAGCGTTGCTTGTCAGTAAAGGAGAGAAAACGCACTATCGGGGTCACATCAGGCTACATTCACAAAGTGCAATGGGGGCAGCCGCCCCCCCGGGGATCGCTAGATTCTCACTGCCGCCTGCATGCTCTGTGTGCGACCAGCAGCAGCCGTCAGCGGCGGCTATGCGATTTTTACTGTGTATGGACCAATGGGCAGCGCGGTCAGGACGCAGCCAGTGTCCAGAGTAGACGTTTGGCTGCAGCTAATCAGGTGGCATTTAGTGGCCGCTGAATGCAGCAAACACCCCGGACTTAACCCCCCTACACCACATCCAGCTGCTTTTTTGGGGGGGGGGGGCGGCAAACAAACCCCCTCCTGCCAGGTCTATACTTACCCCAACCAGGTCACGGGCGGCTTCTCCTCCCAGCCAATCCGGGCTTAGGACCCGCTTCCTGTCCCGATTGGCTGGGAGGAGAAGCAGGAGGACCATAGAGAATGTTGATTCGCTAATGTCACAAGTGGGTGGGCTCTGCGCCCCGAGCCCGGCCTTTTTGAAGCCAATTAGAGCCTCCGGCTCCAACCATGTGCTTCAAAAAAAAAAATGTACAAATCTATGCGTCCGGTGCCATGCATGGAGATTAGGGGCCCATGCATGGAGATTAGGGGCCAACACATGGAGATTAGGGGCCAGCACATGGAGATTAGGGGCCAACGCATGGAAATTAGGGGCCAACACATGGATATTAGGGGCCAACACATGGAGATTAGGGGCCCACGCATGGAGATTAGGGGCCCACGCATGGAGATTAGGGGCCAACACATGGAGATTAGGGGCCAACACATGGAGATTAGGGGCCCACGCATGGAGATTAGGGGCCCACACATGGAGATTAGGGGCCGGCACATGGAGATTAGGCGCCCGCACATGGAGATTAGGGGCCAACACATGTATATTAGGGGCCGGCACATGGAGATTAGGGGCCGGCACATGGAGATTAGGGGCCAACACATGGAAATTAGAGGCCAACACATGGAGATTAGGGGCCGGCACATGGAGATTAGGGGCCAACACATGGAGATTAAGGGCCGGCACATGGAGATTAGGGGAGCGCACATGGAGATTAGGGGCCAACACATGGAAATTAGAGGCCAACACATGGAGATTAGGGGCGCGCACATGGAGATTAGGGGCTCGCACATGGAGATTAGGGGCCCACGCATGGAGATTAGGAGCCCACACATGGAGATTAGGGGCCCACGCATGGAGATTAGGAGCCCACGCATGGAGATTAGGGGTCCACCCATGGAGATTATGGGCCCACGCATGGAGATTAGGGGTCCACCCATGGAGATTAGGGGTCCACCCATGGAGATCAGGGGCCCACGCATGGAGATGAGGGATGCGGCACCCCTGCATCCCTTATGGACCGGCCGGCGCTGGTTGTGAGTAAGAAGTTCCTCCACAGTTTAAGGTTCATATTGGTATGGCGCCACCTAGTGCATATACTGTACCACCATTTTATTCCCTAGGGGTGTCGGCTTTCTGAAAATATATCAGGTTTGGGGAGTTTTAATCTTCAGGCCTAAATAGATTTTTTAAACGTGTGCAACAACAGCTCTGGTAGTAAAGGGGTTAAAGGGTTCACCTCTGGGAGCGTGTTACATTGTTCCACCCGTAAGATTTGTTAGTAAGAAAAAAAAAAAAAACTGGCTCCTAACTTTTTTCAGCTGGTTCCAAGATTCACAGCAAATGTGTCAAGCCGTGATCTATTGTTGCTGGGGGGGATCTATTTTACTGCTTTTCTTGTTATATTTAACACATTCCATAAAATGACTGAGCATCAAATGATACTTGGTTCTGTATTCTCCAAAAGGGGCGGTGCTGGAAGATGGGTAGGGGGTAGAACCAAGGGACGGTCCTCGGAGGTGGGTAGGAGGTAGAACCAAGGGACGGTCCTCGGAGGTGGGTAGGAGGTAGAACCAAGGGACAGTCCTCGGAGGTGGGTAGGAGGTAGAACCAAGGGACGGTCCTCGGAGGTGTGTAGGAGGTAGAACCAAGGGACGGTCCTCGGAGGTGGGTAGGAGGTAGAACCAAGGGACGGTCCTCGGAGGTGGGTAGGAGGTAGAACCAAGGGACGGTCCTCGGAGGTGGGTAGGAGGTAGAACCAAGGGATGGTGCTCAGAGGTGGGTAGGAGGTAGAACCAAGGGACGGTGCTCAGAGGTGGGTAGGTGGTAGAACCAAGGAATGGTGCTTGGAGGTAGGTAGGAGGTAGAACCAAAAGATGGTGCTCAGAGGTGGGTAGGAGGTAGAACCAAAAGATGGTGCTTGGAGGTGGGTAGGAGTAGGAACCAAGGGATGGTGCTCGGAGGTGGGTAGGAGTAGGAACCAAGGGACGGGGCTCAGAGGTGGGTAGGAGGTAGGGTTGCCACATCATCCCTTTAATCCAGGACACATATGAATTACACAGGTTTTTCTGTGGCCAATTTAATGCAGGTAAGGCATCAAGTGAGTTTATTTACCTCCTTAATCAGCCTGAGAACCTGTGTAATTAATATGTGTCCTGGATTAAAGGGATGATGTGGCAACCCTAGTAGGAGGTAGTGGGTAGGGGGCGGAACCAAGGGACGGTCCTCGGAGGTGGGTGGGAGGTAGAACCAAGGGATGGTGCTCTGAGGTGGGTGGGAGGTAGAACCAAGGAACAGTCCTCAGAGGTGGGTAGGGGGTAGAACCAAGGGACGGTGCTTGGAGGTGGGTCGGGAGATATAACCAAGGGATGGTGCTCGGAGGTGGGTAGGAGGTAGAACCAAGGGATGGTGCTCGGAGGTGGGTAGGAGGTAGAACCAAGGGATGGTGCTCGGAGGTGGGTAGGAGGTAGAACCAAGTGGTGGTGCTCGGAGGTGGGTAGGAGGTAGAACCAAGGGGTGGTGCTCGGAGGTGGGTAGGGGGTAGAACCAAGGGATGGTGCTCGGAGGTGGGTAGGAGATAGAACCAAGGGATGGTGCTTGGAGGTGGGTAGGATGTAGAACCAAGGGATGGTGCTCGGAGGTGGGTAGGGGGTAGAACCAAGGGACGGTGCTTGGAGGTGGGTAGGAGGTAGAACCAAGGGATGGTGCTCGGAGGTGGGTAGGAGGTAGAACCAAGCGGTGGTGCTCGGAAGTGGGTAGGAAGGAGAACCAAGGGATGGTGCTAAGAGGTGGGTAGGGGGCGGAGACAAGGGGTGACTCACAAGGGGGGAGTTCTTTTTTCTCAGGGAATAGGTACACCTTCCTTACGAATCACCCCTATTCTCTAAAAGAAACGGTACTGGAAGGTGGGTAGGGGGTGGAAACAAGGGACGGTGCTTGGAGCTGGGGGCGGAACCAAGGGATGGTGCTTGGATCTGGATAGGGGGAGGAGACAAGGGTTGATTCGGATCTCCCAGCAAAAATAGACCCCTCCCTCAACAGTAGATCCCTCTCATCAACAATAATCCCCTCCAGCAACAATAAACCTCTCCAGCAACATTAGACCCCCCACCCCCACAACAATAGGTCTCCCCAGTAACCATAGATCCCCCAGCAGCCAGCATTAAAAGAGGCACTGGAGGTGCCAGAACTGCATTCCTCCACATTCCAGCTGGAAAAAAGCCCTGCCTGGTATTATATTCTGTGCTTCTCAAATGTTTCACATTAATTTAAAAAGAAAAAGACCATATTTGGCCACTAGATGGCGCTCACCATAAGAATTTGTTACAATAACTAGCGCCATCTAGTGACCAAATGAAACATTTTCTGCTCTAAATCAATGAGAAACATTCGATCAAAAATAAAAAACCTTATAACATTCGTTTTCGCTTGCTCCATGTATTTTCACCTGGATGAATTGTTCCATTTTTCCCCATATACAGAACAATGCGCATCCTCTGTAACAATGGTCTGCGCTCAGCTCCAGCGCCTCTCGAAGGAACAAGGCACGCAACGCACACAAAGCAGAAGTGCGTCATGCATGGCGGCCGAGAGGTAAGGTGCCCTTGTAGTTTGTATGATAAAAACCTCCAACAACAAATATAAAGAAAAAAAAAAAAAAGAAAAAAAAGCGGTTTGGGAGCGGCGGCGCTCCGGCGGACGCGGCGTCCGTGACACGCCTGACAGATGACTTCAGATCAGAATAATTATTCCTTATAAATGGGCCGTCTGCGCCGGTCCACACATCAATTTGTAACATCTGACAAGTGAATTACCTTGATGTACCGCCGTGTACTCTTCCTACAAGGCCGTTCCCGCCGGAGAATCCCCCCCCCCCGCCTGTGACAGGTTCTCATCCAATGGGACCCCCTGCTAGGACTCAGAGAGGATATATCTGCCCCTTCCTGTCCAGACAACCTCAACCCATCCCATACAAAGCTACAATGTACCCTCACCAGACCCTTTATTAGGACCCCCTTGCTAGTAGCTGGTTGGACCCCCTTTATTAGGACCACCTTGCTAGTAGCGGGTTGGACCCCCTTTATTAGGTCCGCCTTGCTAGTAGCGGGTTGGACCCCCTTTATTAGGTCCGCCTTGCTAGTAGCGGGTTGGACCCCCTTTATTAGGTCCCCCTTGCTAGTAGCGGGTTGGACCCCCTTTATTAGGTATCCCCTTGTTCACAGCAGCTGGGGGGAGAGGAGAAGAGGGAAGCCAGCAGTACTGCCGGGGGTGCAGGGGGAAGCCTGGGCAATAGGAAAAATCAGCAACACACAGAGTGATTAGGGCGTGCCCAGGCACACCTGGCACTCCCCCTGCTTCCTCAATTTCTCTAAAATTGGTCAGATTTTGTTTGCCAGGTTTATCAGGCAGCGTCCAACACAAATTATATACATATATTTGACTGCGGAATAAGGAGCCGCCATCGCAGCGTTGCACCGGGGGGTAGCGCCGCGGGAGATCTCTGCGGCGGTGCAGCTGGTCTCTCTTTAGCTGGAAGCGGCCTCTGGGCTTCTCCTCCCCTCCTCCGCTTTACCGGGAGAAATGTCATCACCGTGACCTCTGACCCCGCCAGATACTGAGCGCTCCCTCCTGACAACGCTGACATCTCCTATTAGACGGACGCCATGAATAATGCATGCGTGCCGCCGGCGGCCGAGGACCTTCCGGGAAATGGATAACGCATGGAAACCGATACAGAGCTCCGAATATCTCATAGAGGAAGGGAAATAAATTTATGGCGTCCGCTGGAAAATGAAGCCTGACGGCGAAGGAAAACGTTTCTTATCGCAGAGACGATCGAGTCCCTAAAAAGAAAACTCAATGGGGCTCAGCAATCCGCCAACCCAATCCCTGTGATCTGCTTGGAGGTTCAGGTTATTCGCCATGAGGCGTCTTTTTGTGTTTATTAAAAAAAAAAAACCTGCAGGGCGATTCGCCCTGTGAAACGGCGCCTGCAATCGTTCAGGAGGAAGGTGAATGTTCTCGGGCTCTTTTCTCTCCAGGTCGAATGTTCTTCTTCTTAAAGATGAATTCCAGGTACGGTGAGGGAAAAAAAGTATTTGACCCCCTGCTGATTTTGTAGGTTTGCCCACTGACAAAGAAACGATCGCTCTATAATTTTAATGGTCGGTTTTATTATAACAGCGAGAGACGGAATATCAATAAAAATATCCAGAAAAACGCATTTCACAAAAGTTATAAATTGATTTGCATTTTTATGAGTGAAATAAATATTTGATCTCCTATCAATCAGTGAGATTTCTGGCCCCCAGGTGTCTTCTATGCAGGTAAGGAGCTGAGATTTGGAGTTCTCTCTTATAGGGAGTGCTCCTAATCTCAGCTTGTTGCCTGTATAGAAGACTCCTCTCCACAGAAGCAACCAACCAATCAGATTCCAATCTCTCCACCATGGCCGAGACCAAAGAGCTGTCCAAGGAGGTCAGGGAGAAGATTGTAGAGCTACACAAGGCTGTAATGGGGGCTACAAGACCACCGCCAAGCAGCTTGGTGAGAGGTGACAGTCGGTGGGATTTTTCACAAATGGAAGAAACACAAAATAACGGTCACCTCCCTCGGTCTGGGACTCCATGGAAGATCTCCCCTCGTGGGGTTCAATGATCATGGAGAACGGTGAGGAATCTCCCAGAACTACACAGGAGAATCTCATCAATGATCTCAGCTGGGACCATAGAGACCAAGAGAACGATCGGTAACACCGCACCGGGACTGAAATCCTGCAGCCCCCACAAGGTCCCCCTGCTCAGGAAAGCACATGGTACAGCCCGTCTGAAGTCTGCTAATGAAGATCTGAATGATTCAGAGGAGAACCCGGGGGAAAGTGCTGTGGGCAGAGGAGACCAAAATCCAGCTCTTTGGCATCAACTCAACTCGCCGTGTTTGGAGGAGGAGGAACGCTGCCTATGACCCCAAGAACTCCATCCCCACCGTCATCCATGGAGGGGGAAATATTGTGCTTTGGGGGGGTTTTCTGCTAAGGGGACAACTTCACCGCATCAAAGGGACGATGGAGGGGCCAAATCTTGGGTGAGAACCTCCTTCCCTCAGCCAGGGAATTGAAGATGGGTCATGGATGGGTCTTCCTGCATGACAATGACCCAAAACACACGGCCAAGGCAACAAAGGAGTGGCTCAAGAAGAAGCACATTAAGGTCCTGGGGTGGCCTAGCCAGTCTCCAGACCTTAATCCCATAGAAAATTTGTGGAGGGAGCTGAAGGTTGGAGTTACCAAACGTCAGCCTGGAAACCTCAATGACTTGGAGATCTGCAAAGAGGAGAAAATCTCTCCTGAGATGTCTGCAAACCTGGTGGCCGACTACAAGAAACGTCTGACCTCTGTGATAGCCAACAAGGGTTCCTCCACCAACTACTAAGGGGTCAAATATTTATTTCACTGATTAAAATGCAAAGCAATTTATAAACTTTTCTGAAATGCGTTTTTCTGGATATTTTTGTTGTTATTCCGTCTCTCACTGTCATAAAAAACTGACCAATAAAATTATAGAGCGATCGTTTCTTTGTCAGTGGGCAAACCTACAAAATCAGCAGGGGGGCAAATACTTTTTCCCCCTCACTGTATGAATACTTTATACATTGTTCCAGCTTGGACCTATGCAACAATGTATATACCATACCAGGCAGGGGCCCCTGGAATCTGGAATTCACTGAAGTAGGCACCGCTACTACACCGCTACTACAGTGATCTCCACTGGCTTTTGGGTTCCATGTTCAGTGAGATGGGAAAAAGGATGAGAAGGAAGAAAATGAAGGTTAAAAAGTGGGTTATAAAGATAAGAAGACAGAAAGATGTGGATGGGAAGGATAAAAAGGATGGGAAAAAGTGGAATGAGAAGGAAGGGAAGAGGTGGGGGAGATGGGAAGAAACGGGCATAGGAATGATGAGAAGAGAGGAGGAAGTGGGTAAGAAGGATGAGAAGAATGGGGAAAAGTGTGAGGGAAGGAGGGAAAGAAGTATGGGAAAAGGGTGAGAATGGTGGGAAGAAGAGTGAGGAAAAGACGAGAATGGTGGGAAGAAGAGTGAGGAAAAGATGAGAATGGTGGGAAGAAGTGTGAGGAAAAGAGGAGAATGGTGGGAAGAAGTGTGAGGAAAAGACTAGAATGGTGGGAAGAAGAGTGAGGAAAAGGATGAGAATGGTGGGAAGAAGTGTGAGGAAAAGACAAGAATGGTGGGAAGAAGAGTGAGGAAAAGACGAGAATAGTAGGAAGAAGAGTGAGGAAAAGACGAGAATGGTGGGAAGAAGAGTGAGGAAAAGACGAGAATGGTGGGAAGAAGTGTGAGGAAAAGACGAGAATGGTGGGAAGAAGTGTGAGGAAGGGTGGTAAGAGCAGAAAAGGAGTGAGAAGAAGGGTGGTAAGAGCAGAAAAGGAGTG
>BLSH010404571.1:31998-44636 GCA_018402905.1 Glandirana rugosa | reverse complement strand
CCTAGTTGTGCAGGTGCCCAAACCACGCCCATTTTTATGGGTTGATCCCACCCAAACCCAAGCTCTTAATATGCAAGGACTGCCCACTCACCTGCCCACTTTCCTAGGTGTGCACGTGCCCAAACCATGCCCACTTTTATGGGTTGATCCCGCCCAAACCCAAGCGCTTAATATGCAGGGTCTGCCCACTCACCTGCCCACTTTCCTAGGTGTGCACGTGCCCAAACCATGCCCACTTTTATGGGTTGATCCCACCCACACCCAAGCTCTTAATATGCAGGGACTGCCCACTCACAGCTATAAACCATTTAAAGGCGCCCCCCATTCATTAAATTCTTCTTATTAAATAAATGCACTTATTCAGGGAACCAATAGGAAACGTTTGTTTTACTTCAATTCGTTATTTAAATCATTTCATTTCGTTACATTTATTTAATTTGTTTTCGGAATCCGTTTTGAATTTTCAGAATTTGGACCGAGTTCGGAAAATTTGAATCTGCATTTGAATTCGAATTTATTCTACTGGAAACTCAAATTTCAGAAGACGGTTTTATTCTTTCTAGTTTGTTCTGTTCTATTGTTTTTGTATTCCTTTCGGAGGATATCAGAGGATGGATATTCCCCGATCTTCCCCCGCTTGGCATCCTGAAAACGTTTACTGTGATGCCACACACATGGTGCCTGATTAGCTGCTTTCCTGGCTACAGTAGCCAAGGATTGACAGCTCTGAACCCGGAAGTGGCAAAATCCTTGTCACTTCCAGGTTCCTTCATTCAAGAGGATATCAGAGAATGGATATTCCTCATTCTTCTCCTGCTTGGCATCCTGAAACAGAAACCTTGGTCCCGCACAGATGGTGCCTGAATAGCTGCTTCACTGGCTACAGTAGCCGAGAATTGACAGCTCTGAACCCGGAGGTGACAAAATCCTTGCCACTTCCAGGTTCCTTCATTGAAAAGGAGATCAGAGAATGGATATTCCTCAATATTCTCCCGCTTGGCATCCTGAAACCATTTACTGTGGTCCCACACACATGGTGCTTGATTAGCTGCTTTCCTGGCCACAGTAGCCGATAATTGACAGCCCTGAACCCGGAAGTGACAACATTCTTGTCGCTTCCAGGTTCCTTCATTCCACAGGATATCAGAGAATGGATATTCCTCAATCTTCTCCCGCTTGGCATCCTGAAAACGTTTACTGTGGTCCCACACACATGGTGCTTGATTAGCTGCTTTCCTGGCTACAGTAGCCGAGAATTTACAGCTCTGAACCCGGAGGTGACATTAGCATTGGCGGGACAGAGGGTAAAAATGCAGGACTGTCCCAGGCAAATCCGGGACATTAGCATTGGCGGGACAGAGGGTAAAAATGCAGGACTGTCCCAGGCAAATCCAGGACATTAGCATTGGTGGGACAGAGGGTAAAAATGCAGGACTGTCCCAGGCAAATCCAGGACATTAGCATTGGTGGGACAGAGGGTAAAAATGCAGGACTGTCTCAGGCAAATCCAGGACATTAGCATTGGCAAGACAGAGGGTAAAAATGCAGAACTGTCCCAGGCAAATCTGGAACATTAGCATTGGTAGGACAGAAGATCAAAATGCAGGACTGTCCCAGGAAAATCCAGGACATTATCATTGGCTGGACAGAAGATCAAAATGCAGGACTGTCCCAGGAAAATCTGGGACATTATCATTGGCTGGATAGAGGATCAAAATGCAGGACGGTCCCAGGAAAATCCAGGACATTATCATTGGCTGGACAGAAGATCAAAATGCAGGACTGTCCCAGGAAAATCTGGGACATTATCATTGGATGGATAGAGGATCAAAATGCAGGACTGTCCCAGGAAAATCTGGGACATTATCATTGGCTGGACAGAGGATCAAAGTGCAGGAAGGTCCCAGGCAAATCCGGGACATTATCATTGGCTGGACAGAGGATCAAAATGCAGGACGGTCCCAGGAAAATCCGGGACATTATAATTGGTAGGACAGAGGATCAAAGTGCAAGGAAGGTCCCAGGCAAATCCGGGACATTAGCATTGACGGGACAGAAGATCAAAATGCAGGACTGTCCCAGGCAAATCTGAAGTGCCGTTACTGGCAGGATCTCGAGGTGAGAAACTTTGTAACAACTTTATAAAATAAAAGATTGTACACAGGGAGACGGGACACCCCACACACTGAAAACTAAACTTTAAATCTTGCCAAACAGCGATGAAAAGCGGACGCACCCGACGCCACTTAAGGAAAGTCTAAATTTGCGTCTAGACCCGGAATTATCATCAAGAGGCGGCGGAATCCTCCGGAGAAGTAAGGAATCGCGTTTAGGATAAATGTCAACAGGACACTCAGCGGCACTCAGCGCTGGAGAGGGAGACGTTTTCCAACCAAATCCCAAACCGGCAGATTTAACCTCGTAATCGCCTGGCGCGGCGAAGTTCGCTGCGTTGTACGGCTGCTCCGGCGGTAATTTACGGGCTGCGTTTCGTCGGGCGGTTTAAACGAAGACGCGTTTAGCTCTTCATTACCATAAAAATGTTCCTCCTGTTGAACTGACAATTTGCGAAAAATTGCGATCTCATTTCAGGGCTGATAAATGGCTAAATATGAAGTAAACTCCTCATCAGCGAGACGCGCTCATTTGCATCTCACAGTCGAGCTTTCGAGCCGAACGCCGCAAATAATGACTCTATCTGGTGCATTGATTATCTGGTCACGATTACAGAGCAAGGAAGACGTTTCCAGAGATTTATCGCAATGTAAACCTGCAGCTAGCAGATACGCCTGAAATATGGGGGTGCATAATAAAGGGGACCTAGCATCAGATATTCACACTTAATCCATACATGTGTGAGCGTAATACCTCCCGGTACTTATTGCCTCTCACAGAGGTCACAGTGCTCCCCCCCCTGATAATGCCTTCACCCACTTTATTCTCCAGGGCGGCACCATCTTTGTTCAGGGTCACCAACTATTTGCTGGACTGAGATGATATATTCATGCAAATCCCGATGTCTGTGCAGTTCTCAGCTGTGTTCACAAATGTCTAACACAGATCAGCCCCTGCAGCTCTCTCACTTTGTGACTTGCTACAAAGTTACAATGTTGGAATCTGATGATTTTGGGGGGGGGGGGGCACTGACTGAGAATCAGATGAAACCTTTGTCTATAGGTGGGGGATGAAGAGTGGTTCTATAGGTGGGGGATAAA
Organism: Glandirana rugosa; assembly: GCA_018402905.1. Classification (NCBI taxonomy): domain Eukaryota; kingdom Metazoa; phylum Chordata; class Amphibia; order Anura; family Ranidae; genus Glandirana; species Glandirana rugosa. The sequence goes on along the minus strand of BLSH010404571.1, from coordinate 41,421 downwards.
AAGGTGGGTCTATGGGTGTGAGATGAAAAGCAGGTCTTGGGTGGAGGATGAAAAGTGGGTCTACAGCATAGGAGTGAGAGATGAAAGGTGGTTCTATGGGTGGGGGATGAATGGTGGGGCTATGGGTGGGGGATGAATGGTGGGGCTATGGGTGGGGGTGGAAAGGTAGGTCTATAGGTGGGTGATAAAGAGTGAGTCTATGGGTGGAGGAGGAAAGGCAGGACATTGGGTGGAGGTTTAAAATGGGGTCTATGTGTGGAGGAAGAACGGCAGGTCATTTGGTGGAGGATGAAACATGGGTCTTAGAGTGGGGGATAAGGAGTAAAGCCTCGTACACACGGGACGACGATCGTACGTACGATCATCGCAAATCGTATGTTGCATAATGTAACTTGCATACTGACTGCACTACACGATCGTACGACCACAGAAGAACGTTCAGGTGCATGTAATTAGCATCCGGCCTTTCCTGACTTCGGAGCATGCGTGTCGTGTTTTGCACAATACAACTTGTACCAACTGCTCTGTACACACGATACAACGGTCGTATGACCGCTTGTTGGTACGACCAAGTTTTCTAGTCTGCTCATACAACTCCCTTGTACGACTGTTCTAATCGCGCATACGAACGATCGATACGAGTTAGTACGACCTGTTGTATTCAACCGTCGTGTACCAAGCTTAAGTCTTTTGGTTTGGGGATGAAAGGCGGGTCTTTGGGTGGAAGATGAAAGGCAGATCTTTGGGTGGAGGATGAAAGGTGGGTCTATCAATGGAGGAGGATAGGCAAGTCATTGGGTAGAGGATGAAACATGGGTCTATGGGTGGGGTATAAATAGTGGGTCTATGAGTGTAGGAAAAAATGCAGGTCATTGGGTGGAGGATAAAACATGGGTCTGTAGTAGGAGATAAAAGGTGGGTCTATGGGTGGAGGAGGAAAGGCAGGTCGTTGGGTGGAGGATGAAGAGTAAAGCCTCGTACGTACGATCGTCGCAAATCGTATGTTGCATAATGTAACTTGCATACTGACTGCACTACACGATCGTACGACCACAGAAGAACGTTCAGGTGAATGTAATTAGCATCCGGCCGTTCCTGACTTCGGAGCATGCGTGTTTTGCACAATACAACTTGTTGTACCAACTCCTCTGTACACACGATACAACGGTCGTATGAGAGCTTGTTGGTACGACCAAGTTTTCTAGTCTGCTCATAAAACACCCTTGTACGACCGTCGTATGTTCGACTGTTCTAGGTAGATCTTTGGGTGGAGGATGAAAGGCAGGTCTTTGGGTGGAGGATTAAAGGTAGATCTTTGGGTGGAGGATGAAAGGCAGGTCTTTGGGTGGAGGATGAAAAGCAGGTCTATAGGTGGAGGATGAAAGGTGGGTCTATCAATGGAGGAGGATAGGCAAGTCATTGGGTGGAGGAAAGGTGGGCCTATGGGTAGAGGATGAAACATAGGTCTATGGGTGGGGGATAATTGGTTGGTCTATGGGTGGGGCATAAATGGTGGGTCTATGGGTGTAGGAAAAAAGGCAGGTCATTGGGTGGAGGATAAAACATGGGTCTGTAGTAGGAGATGAAAGGTGGGTCTATGGGTGGAGGAGGAAAGGCAGGACATTGGGTGGAGGATGTAAGGTAGGACTTTAGGTGAAGTGTGAAAGGCAGATCTTTGGGTTGAGGATAAAAAGTGGGTCTACGGGTAGAGGATGAAACATGGATCTATGGGTGGGGAATAATTGGTGGATCTACAGGTGGGGGATAAATGGTGGGTCTATGGGTGAAGGATGCAAACTGGGTCTATGGGTGAAGGATGCAAACTGGGTCTATGGGTGTAGGAAGAAAGGCAGGTCATTGGGTGGAGGATAAAACATGGGTCTGTGCTGGGAGATGAAAGGTGGGTCTATGGATGGAGGATGAAAGGTGGGTTTATAGGCGGATGGTAAGTGGTGGGTCTATGGGTGGAGAAGGATAGGCAGGTCATTGAGTGATGGATGAGAAGAGGGTCTATGGGTGGAAAAGAAAAGGCAGGCCGTCGGGTGGAGGATGAGAAGTGAGTCTGAGTAGAGGATGAACTGTTGGTCAATGGGTGGAGGAGAAAGAAGGGTCTATGGGTGAAGAACGAAAGGTGAAGAATGATGTAAATCCCAATGCCTGTGCAGTCAAGGCCACCACATTAGTCCCGGTGACACTAATGGCCTTGACCCTTTCTATCTAAGGTACACACAGCCCATAACGCAGTCATTCCTGATTGACTCTACTCTTTATGAATGGACCACATCCAACCTGGAGAGGAAATAGCCTTGTAACTTTCGATTTTGCCGGCATTGACAAAGAACGAATGTTCATGACGTTCCGGGCGAATTCCTCGCCCCATAATGTGAAATATTCAAGGACTTTTTTAAAAGAAAACTCCTGCTGTGCAATTCTCACACTAAAGAGTCACTTTTTTTATGAGGCAGATCTCGTCCTCCATCCTGGAAGAAGAGCGAATCGCACCGCATTTCCCATCACAGGAAGACGGCGTGTGAATAATTCCCAGAGAATTATAAAGGACAGTGAGATTGTAGTGAAAGCGCGGGATAGTAGAAGCGGGAAGCCTGAAGGTCAGCGGATTCGTCATTGTCACTCTGTTCCCGGGACTGATGATCACGTTAGTTCAGGACGCGCTCTGTGCTGCACGGGACGACGCTCCGGAGCGCGGTACGCGTTGTGCAGCAGAGTCGCCGGCTCCCACCGCGGCGGTGATATGGAGCGCAGAGCGCGGCGCGCTGACGTGATTTATGAGATGCTGAGGACTGCAGAAAGATTGTGAATTGGGCTGTGAAGGCTTCTTCCCGAGGAACGGACAGATCTGCCGCGAGGGCGACCAACGTGGACGTTTTCTATCCTTTGTAGGTTCCTCCCAACAAACTCCCAATCTATCCTTCCGCTTTTCCCAACATTGTCCCTCGTTATCAATAAAATGTAATATTTATAGAATAGGGACCTGTGTTTAAAAAGTCCAGGTGAAGCCAGGAAGATTTGACCACAGATACGCATGATATGATATAAAGCTCAGATTACACACCAAGCTGAATGACTGAGGAGGCCTCATTTCCCGTCATCTATGCTACTGTGAAACTTTATTAGTTGGGTGTCCACTCACAGCCCACCTGGGCCTTGCACTTTGTCCAGTTTTAAAAGAGTTTATAGTGTTCCAAAACCCAAAACAAACACACACTATATTACCGAAAGTATTGGGACGCCTGCCTTTACACGCACATGAACTTTAATGGCATCCCAGTCTTAGTCCGTAGGGTTCAATATTGAGTTGGCCCACCCTTTGCAGCTATAACAGCTTGCCCTCTTCTGGGAAGGCCGTCCACAAGGTTTAGGAGTGTCTATGGGAATGTTTGACCATTCTTCCAGAAGTACATCTGTGAGCTCAGGCACTGATGTTGGACGAGAAGGCCAGTCAAGTTCCTCCACCCCAAACTCGCTCACCCATGTCTTTATGGACCTTGCTTTGTGCACTGGACCAAACCATTTGGTGGAGGGGGGATTATGGTGTGGGGTTGTTTTTCAGGGGTTGGGCTTGGCCCCTTAGTTCCAGTGAAAGGAACTCTTAAGGCGTCAGCACACCAAGATATTTTGGACAATTTCATGCTCCCAACTTTGTGGGAAGAGTTTGGGGATGACCCCTTCCTGTTCCATCATGACTGCGCACCACTGCACAAAGCAAGGTCCATAAAACATCGATGAGCGAGTTTGGGGTGGAGGAACTTAACATTGGACAAAATTTCTTGGCATGCTGACGCCTTAAGAGTTCCCTTCACTGGAACTAAGGGGCCAAGCCCAACCCCTGAAAAACAGCCCCCACACCATAATCCCCCCTCCACCAAATGGTTTGGACCACTGCACAAAGCAAGGTCCATAAAGACATGGATGAGCGAGTACAGACTTTCAATTAGAGAGAGACAGTCTGAAAGCAAACAGCTGCTGCTGTATTCTATCTTTGGCAAACCCATTGCACTCTGTGACACCAGTGACTCCCCCCCTTTATGGCAGTGGACACAGATCTGTAAGTCTCATTAATTGAGAGAGGAGGTGGATCTATACAGACTTTCAATTAGAGAGAGACAGTCTGATAGCAAACAGCTGCTGTTTTCTCTCTTTGGCAAACCCACTGCACTCGGTGACACCAGTGACTCCCATTTTATGTAAGCATACACAGATCTAAGTGTCTCATTGATTGAGAGAGGAGAGGAGGCGGATCTGTACAGACTTTCAATTAGAGAGAGGCAGTCTGATAGCAAACAGTTGCTGTTGTCTTCTCTCTTTGGAAAACCCTTTGCACTTGGTGACAACAGTGACTCCCATTTTATGTAAGCATACACAGATCTATGCATCTCATCGATTGAGAGAGGATGTGGATCTGTACAGACTTTCAATTAGAGAGAGACAGGCTGATAGCAAACAGCTGCTGTTGTATTTTCTCTCTTTGGCAAACCCACTGCACTCGGTGACAACAGTGACTCCCATTTTATGTAAGCATACACAGATCTAAGCATCTCATTGATTGAGAGAGGAGGCGGATCTGTACAGACTTTCAATTAGAGAGACACAGTCTGATAGCAAACAGTTGCTGTTGTCTTCTCTCTTTGGAAAACCCTTTGCACTCGGTGACACCAGTGACTCCCATTTTATGTAAGCATACACAGATCTAAGTGTCTCATCGATTGAGAGAGGAGAGGAGGTGGATCTATACAGACTTTCAATTAGAGAGAGACAGTCTGATAGCAAACAGCTGCTGTTGTATTTTCTCTCTTTGGAAAACCCATTGCACTCGGTGACACCAGTGACTCCCATTTTATGGAAGTGTACACAGATCTGTGTGTTTCATTGATTGAGAGAGGAGAGGAGGTGGATCTGGACAGACTTTCAATTAGAGAGAGACAGTCTGATAGCAAACAGCTGCTGTTGTTTTCTCTCTTTGGCAAACCCATTGCACTCGGTGACACCAGTGACCCCCCAGATTATGGAAGTGTACACAGATCTGTGAGTCTTGCTGGAGACAGTGGAGGCAGATCTGTATAAGTAAAAAAAAAAATGCAGCCTGATAAGTAAATTAGCAGCTAGTAAGAGTCATCGACTGAATTCAGCACTTTATAAATATAACAGTGAGGGACGTATTGACAAAACAGCAGTCAGCCCCGGCACATTTGCAGAACTAAATCTGACCGGCTGTTAGCTACAAAGTCAATCAGCGCTGGGTACTAAAGTGTAATGTTCCTGTATGTAGAGGAGCGTTTAGGTTGAAGACCTCTCTGGCAGTGATGTGTACAATAAGGGTTGTACTGTAATATTCCCCTCCTGCTGAGCTAAGACAGCTCTGTACTGATTGTCAATTAGAGAGAGACAGTCTGAAAGCAAACCCAAGGTACATGTGACTGCGACCTTCCCCTGCCATCTGCTTCATTCTCAGCTGTATTTATGATATTTGTTATCGCATTCTCCTATTACTGTATTTATTGATCTTCCTGTTCATTCGGCCACAGAGTCACAATGATTGCACACAATGTATCTGTTTGTCTCCGGCATTCTCTTTGCTACACAGCTCATTGATCGTTCTGTAAGGTGATGTAAGTGCGGTTCTTCGTATAATACTCTGCTGGACGCCATCGATTATTTTATTGTTTGTTTGTCATCTTTTTTTATATAATTTGTTAGTTTACTATTTTTAGTCTCATGCTAATTATTCTAATCAATTTTTTTTTGGTGTGTATATATATTTATTTATTTAATTTTCAGACAGGAGTCTGAATTCACTAGATCAGGCTATGCAGGGATTTGGTGAATGGTACTGGGCTGTGTTGTGGCGCAGGCTTCATAGGAGACCCCGAGAAGTATCAGTTCCCCAAGGTGACCAAGAGGACACTGGGAGTTGGGTCACAGAGTGGCAGAAGACATTGGAGTCAAAGAAGGTGGCATGACACGGGGTGCCAGGAACACAAGTGAGAGTTTCTGGGAATACTGGGATCAAAGGAACACAACAGAGCCACTGGGGTCCTAGCAAGACAGGTAAGTCTCTGGGAGCACTGTGATCACAGGATTGTCACTGGGAGCACTGGGATCATAGGAGAGGAAAGTCTCTGGGAGCACTGGGAAAATAAGGAGACAGAGAGTCATAGAGAGCACTGGGGTGCAGAGATCACAGGATTGTCACTGGGAGCACTGGGATCATAGGAGAGGAAAGTCTCTGGGAGCACTGGGAAAATAAGGAGGCAGAGAGTCATAGGGAGCACTGGGGTGCAGAGATCACAGGAGAGTCACTGGAAGCGCTGGGGTGCAGAGATCACAGGAGAGTGGCTGGGAGCACTGCGGTGCTGGGATCACAGGAGAGTCGCTGGGAACACTGGGATCACAGACTGCGAGCACTTGGGTGCAGAGATTATAGGAGCGTCACCGGTGAGCACTGGGGTGCAGAGATCATAGGAGCATCACCGGTGAGCACTGGGGTGCAGAGATCACAGGAGAGTCACTGGAAGCACTGGGGTGCAGAGATCACAGGAGAGTCACTGGGAGCACTGGGGTGCTGGGATCACAGAAGAGTCACTGGGAGCACTGCGGTGCTGGGATCACGGGAGAATCGCTGGGAACACTGGGATCACAAGAGAGTCACTGGGAGCACTGGGATCACAGGAGAGTCACTGGGAGCACTGGGATCACAGACTGTGAGCACTGGGGTGCAGAGATCATAGGAGCATCACCGGTGAGCACTGGGGTGCAGAGATCACAGGAGAGTCACTGGAAGCACTGGGGTGCAGAGATCACAGGAGAGTCACTGGGAGCACTGGGGTGCTGGGATCACAGAAGAGTCACTGGGAGCACTGCGGTGCTGGGATCACGGGAGAATCGCTGGGAACACTGGGATCACAAGAGAGTCACTGGGAGCACTGGGATCACAGGAGAGTCACTGGGAGCACTGGGATCACAGACTGTGAGCACTGGGGTGCAGAGATCATAGGAGCATCACCGGTGAGCACTGGGGTGCAGAGATCACAGGAGAGTCACTGGAAGCACTGGGGTGCAGAGATCACAGGAGAGTCACTGGGGTGCTGGGATCACAGAAGAGTCACTGGGAGCACTGCGGTGCTGGGATCACGGGAGAATCGCTGGGAACACTGGGATCACAAGAGAGTCACTGGGAGCACTGGGGTGCTAGGATCGCAGGAGAGTGACTGGGGGCACTGGGATCACAGGAGAGTCACTGGGAGCACTGAGGTGCTTGGATCACAGGAGAGTCACTGGGAGCACTGGGGTGCTGGGATCACAGGAAGGTAACTAGGAGCACTGGGGAGCTGATATCACAGGAAGGTCACTGGGAGCACTGGGGAGCAGTGATCACAGGAGAGTAACTGTGAGCACTGGGGAGCTGGGATCACAGGAACACAGGAAGGTCAATGGGAGCACTGGGGAGCTGGGATCACAGGAAGGTCACAGGGTGCACTGGGGAGCTGGGATAACAGGGGAGTCACTGAGAGCACTGGGGAGCTGGGATCACAGGAACACAGGAAGGTCAATGGGAGCACTGGGGAGCTGGGATCACAGGTAGGTCACTGGGAGCATTGGGGAGCTGGGATCCCAGGAAGGTCACTGGGAGCACTGGGGAGCTGGGATCACAGGGGAGTCACTGAGAGCACTGGGGAGCAGGGATCACAGGGGAGTCACTGGGAGCACTGGGGAGCTGGGATCACAGGAACACAGGAAGGTCAATGGGAGCACTGGGGAGCAGGGATCACAGGAGAGTAACTGGGAGCACTGGGGAGCTGGGATCACAGGAAGGTCACTGGGAGCACTGGGGAGCTGGAATCACAGGAAGGTCACTGGGAGCACTGGAGAGCTGGGATCACAGGACAGTCACTGGGAGCACTGGGGAGCTGTGATTACAGGAACACAGGACAGTAACTGGGAGCACTGGGGAGCTGTGATTACAGGAACACAGGAAGGTCAATGGGAGCACTGGGGAGCTGGGATCACAGGAAGGTCACTGGGAGCACTGGGGAGCTGGGATCACAGGAAGGTTACTGTGAGCACTGGAGAGCTGGGATCACAGGAAGGTTACTGGGAGCACTGGGGAGCTGGGATCACAGGAAGGTTACTGGGAGCACTGGGGAGCTGGGATCACAGGAAGGTTACTGTGAGCACTGGAGAGCTGGGATCACAGGAAGGTTACTGTGAGCACTGGAGAGCTGGGATCACAGGAAGGTTACTGTGAGCACTGGAGAGCTGGGATCACAGGAAAGTCACTGGGAGCACTGGGGTGTTGGGATCGCAGGAACAAGGAACCACATGGTATTCAAGCAGTCAGGGAGGTGAAGGGAACACAGAGGAACCTGGAACCCTGGAGACACATAAAGTCACAGAGGTGCAGAAGGATCATGGAGGGTGCTAGAAATAAAGAACCCTGAGGACCACAGGGACAAAAATACATTTCAGAAGACACCAGGGGAGCACAGGGGGGCACAGCAGCTGCCATGTTGTTGAGCTGCTTGAACCCCAAACAACATGTTCGCTAGCCCTTTAAAAACAGAGCTTGGATGCAGATTGGCTGCAGTGTTGGCGACTTCTGGTTGGCTGCATGCCGGTCACCACAGACAGTCTGAAAGCAAACAGCTTCTGTTCCATTCTCTCTTTGGCAACCCCGAGTGCTCTGTGATTCCAGGGACCTGGGGGTCCCCATAGCATTAAATGTGTATTATCCTCACTTCAAGATACTCAGCCACCTAAAATAGGAATGCAAAATAAAATCCACCAAAACCGATAAGGAGGACGGCCTTAGCGCGTCATTTCGCCTCGGCCGACATAAGAAAAAATAAAGAAAGAAGTGTCCCTGGAAGGAGCGTGAAATGGATTCTCCGCATACAAAGAGTTCATAAAACCGACATCACCGGCTCAGAAGTCGGTTAAACAAGCGGGATCAGCGGAGCGAATTAAATTATAAAATGTCGCCATGACACGCAGAGAGCGAGAGGAGGCGGCATGGCCGGGGCTTCTATAGCCGTGGTGGCCGCCTTGGTAAATACAAAGAGCCTCAAGGGCGCCCCCCCCGACATGTTCAAAGGGCAACGCACATCATCTGTACTTTCGTTACAGATAAGTAAGGCCCCAATCACACTGCGTGTAGCAGGCTTGCGATTTTTGTGAATGGGGCCTAGGGGGGACATTAGAGTGTAAGCTCCTCTGGTACAGAGACTGATGTGACTGTGGGGGAGGGGGCATTAGAGTGTAAGCTCCTCTGGTACAGAGACTGATGTGACTGTGGGGGAGGGGACATTAGAGTGTAAGCTCCTCTGGTACAGAGACTGATGTGACTGTGGGGGGGGGAGGGGGTGTCAGTGTAGTCAGAGACATGGTCTCCTCGAATGTGAGATTACA
>BLSH010404571.1:0-10778 GCA_018402905.1 Glandirana rugosa | reverse complement strand
AAGTGCCCGGTACTGAAGGGGTTAAGGAAAATAATCTACAAGCACCACAGATCTGCTCTCTGGAATGAACGCCATTGACATCCACACTCTGGTGTCAATCCACTAACCAACTGCACATCCACCGAACCCCCCCGGGGGTCAACTCCTAGCTTAACTGCCCCAGTCAGAGCCCCAAATTTTCAATGGCCTCAAAATGTTATGGGGAGACTGGGCGCAGGCGGTTCAAGGAACCCACCAAGGAAGAAGAAGGAAGCACCCCCCCCCCATGTCGCAAATCCATTCAGAGCTGTGATGGTGCCAAGAGTGACAACCTCAGCCTGGACTCCAACCAGGCCATGTCGCCAACGGGTTTCGCTCCACGAACTGATTAAGCTCGGGGGCCGGAGCGAAACGCGTTGTGGACCTTGTTGGAGTCCCGGCTGAGGTCGTCACTCTTGGCGCCATCACAGCACCACATGGATGTGCGGCATCAGGGACCGCTTCCTTCTTCTTTGAGCTACAACTTATGGCGAGGATGGGCTCTGTCCCTTGCCGGGCACTCCCTGCCCCGGAGGAGTCTACACATTCCCCTTATTGGCCAGCCATCTACTAGGGGTCAAGAAACCCACCAACATGGACGGTTGGTCCGGTGGCCGGTTATACCAAACACCTATGGGATGTCATACGATGGCGGGGAAGATTATTCATGGAGATTATTTCACCGATCTGCTGATTGATAAAATTAGCGGCCAATTTGGAAAAAAAATTAAATTTGCCGATGCCGAAATTTCTCTTTTTTGTGGTAAATTTAAATTCAGCCAAATCTCCCCCTTATATTCAAGCTGCGCACTTCACAGATGGCGGCCGATCCTGGAAACGCTGTCAAAGGAAAGCGATGCTTTAATAAACGCCGGATTGTCTTCACCGCGTTCCGCCATTCCCAGAAAACATCCATCAACCTCCCAGATCCCAGGAAATTGATACGCCGGACTCGCGACCGGATTGATGGTGACCTGACGAGAAGTATTGCCTGTCCGACCCCTCGAGACCGTAAATTACTTCTTCAATGTTAAATGATCTCCGCTACAAAGTCCCTGCGATAATTCCTGGAAATCCAGCAGGGCCAGCTATTTATTTATTTTTTATTATATTTTTAATTATATTATAATTTTTATATTATCAAGTTTATTGAAAAGTATACAAAAGATAATCGATAGTCAGATCCATAACTAAATTTTTAACATTTTTTTTATTCTCTTTTTATTTTTTTCTGTTTTTTGTAAATTAATTTAAAAAAATGTTCAGCATATACAACGGTGTAAAGCAAAATTACAAAAACCAATACACACTTAAAATATATAAGGATAAATATTACTACAACATATTATTTTTATTGTTATATTTTTAATTTTTATTTTTTAATTCACAATGATATTCTGCAATATTTCCCAGAAATTCAGCCTCATCAGTGCCCATCAATGCAGCCGCACCAGTGCCCATCAATGCAGCCTCATCAGTGCCTATCAGCTTAGCCTCATCAGTGCCCATCAATGCAGCCGCACCAGTGCCCATCAATGCAGCCTCATCAGTGCCTATCAGCTTAGGCTCATCAGTGCCCATCAATGCAGCAGCACCAGTGCCCATCAATGCAGCCTCACCAGTGCCTATCAGCTTAGGCTCATCAGTGCCCACCAATGCAGCCTCATCAGTGCCTATCAGCTTAGGCTCATCAGTGCCCATCAATGCAGCCTCATCAGTGCCTATCAGCTTAGGCTCATCAGTGCCCATCAATGCAGCCTCATCAGTGCCCATCAATGCAGCCTCACCAGTGCCTATCAAATGCAACCTGATCAGTACCCATCAATGCAGGCTCACCAGTGTCTATCAGCTTAGCCTCATTAGTGCCCATCAATGCAGCCGCACCAGTGCCCATCAATGCAGCCTCATCAGTGCCTATCAGCTTAGCCTCATCAGTGCCCATCAATGCAGCAGCACCAGTGCCCATCAATGCAGCCTCACCAGTGCCTATCAAATGCAACCGGATCAGTACCCATCAATGCAGGCTCACCAGTGCCCATCAGCACAGCCGGCCCTGGGTGCCCCCCCCCCCCTGCCTGCAGTTAGTTAGTGGCTGCACCCCTGGCCCCTGCTTCCTTCCTTCCACAAGAAGACAAAACTGTGAGAGGGCAGCGGCCGTCGGCCATTTTGAATGTAAGTTAGGGTGGCCTGGGGGGCAATTGCCATCCTGCCCCCTGGCCCAGCCCTCCCCTGAGTGATGACAAGTCCCCATGGTTGATAGAACTGAAATCCAATGACTGAAAGGGGTGAGGGACCCGGGACAGCCAGGCTGGGGAGAAAAGGGCTAATCATGGGTGCTCAACCTGTGGCCCTCCACCTGTTGCAGAACTACCCATGGGGCATTGCAAGGCTGACAGTTACAACCATGACTACCATGATGGGACTTGTAGCTCCACAACAGTTGGAGAGCCACAGGTTGAGCACCCATGGGCTAGATAATGTTGAGTGTCCTCCAGCCAGGAAATGAGGTGGAGTTCCATGTGACTTCCTGCAGCTTCTACCTCCCATGGTGGGAAGCTCAGGGGTCCAGGAGAGGCACCGCTACAACGGTTCAAGGCTGAAGGGTAGGCGGGAGGTGAGATTTAATCTAAAGCCCAACGAGAATCCCCCTCCCGTCCCCCTTGATGATGCAGTTGGGTCTTTGCCGTCCCTGGTGGACCTGAGAGGTGAGGACCAGGCCATGGAAGCCATTAATGGTCTTCCAGGAAATTATTTCCTAATAAAGTCCAGAAGACCCCCGAATGTACGGAAGGATTTATTCCTAACATCTCCTCCACTTCTCTGCCTCGCGCGGCCTCCAGACGGCGGCGAGGATCGCGGCCGTGCGATTTCTAACACTTGGCTTCTCCCAGAAGAGCGCGAGGGCCGGGACACCTAGAGGCCAAAGTCATTTAACGGCGTCAAATTTTTCCTGCTGAGACAATAAACTGAAGGACTTGACTTCTCGCTGGAGGGGTCACTTCCCGCCGGTGAGCAGATCCAAGGTTGTCACATCGCACTTCACCGGCGGCGAGAGGAGAAACTAATCTACGGCCATAATGGAGACGGGAAACTGCTGGAGGATTGAACGACATTGTCCTCAGAAAAAGAGGCCATTTATTTAAATTTCCCGAACCCCCTCCCCCCCGCGTGATCGACACTCACCGGCCACTTTATTCGGTACACCTGTTCAGTTGCTTGGTAACACAAACTGCTAATCAGCCAATCACATGGCAGCAACTCTAGACGTGGCGAAGACGACTTGCTGAAATTCAAACCGCGCATCAGAATGGGGAAGAAAGGGGATTGAAGTGACTTTGGACGTGGCGCGGTTGTTGGTGGCAGACGGGCCGGTCTGAGCATTTCTGGGATTTTCACACACAGCCATCTCTTGGGTTTACAGAGAATGGTGGGAAAAAGAGAAAATATCCAGTGAGCGGCAGTTGTGTGGCGGCAAATGCCTTGTTGACAGGGCTGCTGTAAGAAACCATGGAGGCCCCATACAAACAACCTGACACGGGGCCCCATACAAACAGCCTGACACGGGTGCCCCATACAAACAACCTGACATGGGGGCCCCATACAAACAGCCTGACACGGGGCCCCATACAAACAACCTGACACGGGGCCCCATACAAACAACCTGACACGGGGCCCCATACAAACAACCTGACACAGGGCCCCATACAAACAACCTGACACGGGGCCCCATACAAACAATCTGACACAGGGCCCCATACAAACAGCCTGACACGGAGCCCCATACAACCCGACATGGGGCCCCATACAAACAACTTGACATGGGGCCCCATACAAACAACCTGACATGGGGCCCCATACAAAAAACCTGACACGGGCCCCATGCAGCCAATGCACCAGTTATGAATGCACACAGTGAGTGATCGATACCAACATTGATACAAATAGCCTGACACAGGGCCCCATACAAGCAGCCTGACATGGGGGCCCCATATAAACAGCCTGACACGGGGCCCCATATAAACAGCCTGACACGGGGCCCCATACAAACAACCTGACATGGGGGCCCCATATAAACAGCCTGACACGGGGCCCCATATAAACAGCCTGACACGGAGCCCCATACAACCTGACATGGGGCCCCATACTAACAGCCTGACATGGGGGCCCCATACAAACAACCTGACATGGAGCCCCATACAACCTGACACAGGGCCCCATACAAACAACCTGACACGGGGCCCCATACAAACAACCTGACACGGGCCCCATACAAAAAACATGACATGGGGCCCCATGCAGCCAATGCACCAGTTATGAATGCACACAGTGAGTGATCAACACCGATCACTCATTATGTTCATTCAGAAAAGGAAGTGGCCGGAACATGTGACATTTACTGGACCCTTCCCCAACCCTCCATCTTGAAGGATCCTATTGTGTGCTTGTAGCTTCCGGTGGGAAGGAGAGGAGGGTAGCCAGCAGTACTGCGGAGGTAGGGGGGCACACAGGGGAGCCTGGGCAGGGAAATGTATGGTGCTCAGGGAGGGCAATTGGTGTGGCGGGGGGCAATAACTGGAACTGATTGCTTGTATGGCTCTCTCTGCAGCAGCTGAAAGCCAATGGTAGGGAGAGGAGAAGAAGCCGGCTTTCAGCTGCTGCAGAGAGAGACATATAGGGGATCAGTTCCAGTTATTCCTGTATGGAGGTGACAACGCTCCATCCCATTTATTATTAAATCAACTGGGTTTACTCTTTTTACTCTTTACAACAGAAACTACCCAAATGACCCTGATCAAAAGTTTACATACCCTGGTGATTTTGGCCTGATAACATGCACACAAGTTGACACAAAGGGGTTTGAATGGCTATTAAAGGTAACCATCCTCACCTGTGATCTGTTTGCTAGTAATTAGTGTGTGTGTATAAAAGTGAAGACTAAAATCAATTGATTAAAAGGTTGGGACTTTATATGACACACGTGTAGGAATGATACAACAAAAGATGGATCATGATAGAAAATTTAATGTAATAAAATTTCATTCAAGTATAATTGGTAATAAACATATAGACATAATCAAGCATATGCAACAATGTAATAAAGGATATACAGCACTGTTACAATCATAGTATCAAATTGATATACAGTAAATAAAAATTACATTCATGATTTGGTAAAAACATGATGTCAATCTCCCCGATCCATCACTGATATTGCGTATACACATACAATAATAATAATAATAATAAATACTGATCATAATTGGCATGGTTTGTAACCTCATGATGTCCCTTAATGGGGAAGCCCCAGTATAATGGTAAAAATTAAATAATTAGCACTTGAGTAGCATAGTAAAGGGCACTTGGTGGTTCAGAAGTAGTTGAAAAAGTATACTTAGGTAACGTAGTAAAAAAGCGTATGGTAGCTCTACGCGTTTCGTGACTTTTTAATCACTCATCAGGAGCAAGCTTATTTTCTGGAAAGAGTAATATACATGATTAGCGACTGTAAAAATTATTATGCGACCCTCACTTAAAATAATAATAACCCCACCCACTAGGATATGGGAACCCAAAGGCCTCTTACCATGTCTGCACTCTGGTGGCACATGGGCGGGGCGCACAAAGTGCCCCGGTACCTCGGGGCCGGGAGCTGAGGCGGGAGACCGGATGACAGCCCCATCCAGAGCATGCCCAGTGTGGACACGGAGACCTCCATGGAAAACTCTGACCAATGATAGAAAACCTAGTGTAAAACCAATTGTGTGTACAATAAAGTGATTGATATCAATAAAATGAACAGGCAAAGATCCGTGGCCATGGGTATGTGGAGTAAAATCAACCGTAATGTGATGGTACAATATGAAAGGGTGGAAGGTTAAAAGAAAAGCCAAGAGGGAAAACAGGTGTGGGGATGGGAAAGTAAGGGAATAGTGGAAGGACCCACTGGGGCTGTGTCATTGGTACTATGGAAGGGATGTATCTAGAGTGTGTATAAAAGGTCATTGAGTTTCTGGACTCCTGACAGACCCTTGCATCTTTCATCCAGCGCTGCACTGACATTTCTGGATTCTGAGTCATGGGGAAAGCAAAAGAATTGTCAAAGGATCTGCGGGAAAAGGTAGTTGAACTGTATAAAACAGGAAAGGGATATAAAATGATATCCAAGGAATTGAGAATGCCAATCAGCAGGGTTCAAACTCTAATCAAGAAGTGGAAAATGAGGGGTTCTGTTGTAACAAAATTACAAAATTTAAATTTCAGCCACAACTGCCAAGGAAATTGTTTGGGATGCAAAGAAAACCCCACAAATAACTTCAGGACTCTCTGAAAACAGGGGGTGTGGCTGTTCCAAGATGCACAATAAGGAGGCACTTGAAGAAAGATGGGCTGCATGGTCGAGTCGCCAGAAGAAAGCCATTACTACACAAATGCCACAAAGTATCCCACTTACAATACGCCAAACAGCACAGAGACAAGCCTCAAACCTTCTGCCACAAAGTCATTTGGAGTGATGAGACCAAGATTGAGCTTTTTGGCCACAACCATAAACCCTACATTTGGAGAGGAGACAACAAGGCCTATGATGAAAGGTTCACCATTCCTACTGTGAAACATGGCGGTGGATCGCTGATGTTTTGGGGATGTGTGAGCTACAAAGGCACAGGAAATTTGGTCAAAATTGATGGCAAGATGAATGCAGTTATCAAAAAATACTGGAGGAACATTTGCATTCATCAGCCAGGAAGCTGCGCATGGGACATTCCAACATGACAATGATCCAAAACACAAGGCCAAGTCGCCCTGTCATTGGCTACAGCAGAATACAGTGAAGGTTCTGGAGTGGCCATCTCAGTCTCCTGACCTCAATATCATTGAGCCACTCTGGGGAGATCTCAAACATGCAGATCATGCAAGACAGCCCAAGAATTTCCAGGAACTGAGGAATGGGCAGCTTTACCATCTGAGAAGATAAAAAGCCTCATCCTCCACAAATCCCACAAAAGACTTCAAGCTGCCATGATGTTAAAGGGGGCGAGGGGGATCATGCAAGGCTTTGTGGGTTTCCAAACCCTCCTTTGTAAACACCAACTGGGTTCTTTAGGGATCCTCCTCTCAGAACCCCAGAGTCTCCAATGCGGGGTAATTGCCAGCAGCCAAAAAACGAGGAAACAAAAAACAAGCTCCTCATGGTGCAGTACCATAAAAATGTCTCCTCCGTGGGCTGCTCATTACAGACATTAAAAATGATGTTAAAAACTTTAACAACTCCTGTATGTGTGGCACCTCGCATGGGAAGCCTGTGGAAACAGCAAAAGCCCGTGCTGGTGGGACCGGCGTGCGTCCCACCTAAGCGTTGCCTCAGCTTGACGCGTTTCGTCATCAAAAATGCCGTCATCAGAAGCTGGAGATCACGCTACGCTGATGTGTAACATTTCTCAGTGCCCTCCCACAAACCGCCCCTCTCCTCCCCACACACAGATCACATTGTGTAGACCCTATCCAAACCCTGCAAGGGGACACACCCACACAGATCTAACTTGGTACGCCCCTTCCACCCCGGGGGTCCATCTGGTGGCCAAAAAAGAGAAAGCGGACTAAAAAAAAAAATATATATTAACCCCATCCTGACCACTAAATTATTGGGCAAGCCCAACATTTATTGCAAAGAACCCCCTGATGTGCCACATAACCTTCACATTATAGAATTGTAATTTAAATCTAAATAGGTAAAAATATTAAAAATTGGATATGAAACAATTAATATCTAGACATGTAGAGAGCGAAAAAATTAGTTTAGTTTCGATTCGATATTTACATAAATTCCTCTAGTTAGATTAATTTAATTCATTTTCAGAATTTGTTTTGTTTATTTGTTTTCTAATTCAAATCGTTTTCAAATTCGAATCGTTTTCAAATTTCCAAGGAGAATGGGGGGTGGAGTGGAAAGTGGAGGAATAGAATGGAAAAAGATGGAATACAATAGAGGGGAATATAACAGAAAATGAAAGAATAGAATGTGGGGGAGGGGAACAGAGCTGTTGTATTATATTCTTTTATTTTCTGTTATATTCTTTTCTAGTCTATTGTATTTTTTTGGTGTTCTATTACTTCGTTTTCTATTCTAATTTGTTCTCTTTGAAAAGTAGAAATGTATTCAAATTCGAGAGCTTTTCAAATTCGAAATTAAAAACTATTCGGATTTGAAAACGCTTTGAATTCGAAAAGTATTCAAAAACTATTCGAGAATTATTCGAATTTCGTCCAAATTTTTTTTTTTATTTCGGATAAATTTAAATTCGGTACTATTATAATTCGGAAATTCGGATACATCCAAACTTCCAAAAAATTTTAATTTGTCCGAATTTTAATTCGGATCGAAATGAACCGCACATGTCTATTAATATGTCTATTAATTGTCTATTAATATCTAATTCATTATTCATACCCTGAGAATTCATCTATCCACCGGATTTCGCTTTGGGATACCAGTTTCCGCATATCACTACCCCTCCAATGCTGAGGGTTACAAAAAAATAGCAGCTGCACTTATTTGAATATATTCGTATTTACACAAATCACAGCATTATTGTTTGGCGCAAGTGGATTCACATAGTAGTTACACAAATGCATGAAGTGGCTAAAAGAGGCAGCAGAAGAATAGCAGCACCAAGATGGGGGGGTGAAAATGTTAAGATTTAAGAAAAACTCATGGCAATTGTTATGATACACAAAGTACGGCGCATAGTAAACATTATGCAGTTCTGGGTTCACATCTACGTTCACTGGTAAAAAGGAAATAAATGTAAAAAGGAAATAAAAAAGGAAATACATGTAAAAAAAAAGGATATAAAAAGGAAATAAATGTGAAAAGGAAATAAAAAGGAAATAAATGTGAAAAGGAAATAAAAAAGGAAAAAAATGTGGAAAGGAAATAAAAAGGAAATAAATGTGAAAAGGAAATAAAAAGGAAATAAATGTGAAGAGGAAATACAAAAGGAAATAAATGTGAAAAGGAAATAAAAAGGAAATAAATGTGGAAAGGAAATAAAAAGGAAATAAATGTGAAAAGGAAATAAAAAGGAAATAAATGTGAAAAGGAAATAAATGTAAAAAGGAAATAAATGTGAAAAGGAAATAAAAAGGAAATAAATGTAAAAAGGAAACAAATGTGGAAAGGAAATAAAAAGGAAAAAAATGTGGAAAGGAAATAAAAAGGAAATAAATGTGAAAAGGAAATAAAAAGGAAATAAATGTAAAGAGGAAATACAAAAGGAAATAAATGTGAAAAGGAAATAAATGTGAAAAGGAAATACAAAAGGAAATAAATGTGGAAAGGAAATAAAAAGGAAATGAATGTGGAAAGGAAATAAAAAGGAAATAAAAAGGAAATGAATGTGGAAAGGAAATAAAAAGGAAATAAATGTGAAAAGGAAATAAATGTGAAAAGGAAATAAAAAGGAAATAAATGTGGAAAGGAAATAAAAAGGAAATGAATGTGGAAAGGAAATAAAAAGGAAATAAACGTGGAAAGGAAATAAAAAGGAAATAAACGTGGAAAGGAAATAAAAAGGAAATGAATGTAGCATTTCCCATGAATTATCTTTCATAGTTTCATGTTGCTGGCCGCTCTGCCGCCTTGTATAGCCGGGAATTTCTGCGACCTTCAGAATGAGGATAATTATGGGGGGGGATCAGCCGGGCGCTGCCCTATCACCCATCCATTTAACACAATTATCTGCGCACAGTCCGCTCTTTCCGTGCCGCAATCCGCCGCTCCACGCCTGGCGTTCTCCTCCTCATCTACATCAGTAAACAATGATTCCGATAATCGCGTCTCGCAGTTCACCTGTCGGCGCGGTGAGGACGGGCAGCTGCTCTTGAGGAATCGGAAGGTGAGAAATGAGCAGAGCTGCAGGTGTTGGCGTCGGTGAAATTACCGCCATGGCGCCAGGCGCAGTATGGCCACGTCGGGAAGCCGGTGGGGGAGAAGATTTGATAATTACTCTAAACTGGCACAGAATCCGGGAAATAAAAATCGCCAACTTCCTCCAGCGACGAGCGAGAGAATCAAAGGCAGGCTCGCCGGTGACATGAAATATAGATGGGTCCCCATTAACAAGGCCGTAATTACCTGCCGAGCGCCTTCTGCCCTCATTCCCAGCAGTGCTAAGACATTCCGGTGATATTTGCGTCGCCGCGCTTCATGATCGGCATGTTAACATTTTGTTAACCTGAAAAGCATTTTAAATATCAGCTGAAAACGACTGAAAAGAACGAACATTTTATAACAGGCCTGTCTGTCACCCGGATTTTACCAAGAAACTGCGACAGCACTGAGAATGCAGCCTATCCACTCACTAGAGAGCGGTGACATCACTGAGAATACAGCCTATCCAATCACTAGAGAGCGGTGACATCACTGAGAATGCAGCCTATCCAATCACTAGAGAGCGGTGACATCACTGAGAATGCAGCCTATCCAATCACTAGAGAGCAGTGACATCACTGAGAATGCAGCCTATCCATTCACTAGAGAGCGATGACATCACTGAGAATGAAGCCTATCCGTTCACTAGAGAGCGGTGACATCACTGAGAGTGCAGCCTATCCAATCACTAGAGAGTGGTGACATCACTGAGAATGCAGCCTATCCAATCACTAGAGAGCGGTGACATCACTGAGAATACAGCCTATCCAATCACTAGAGAGCGATGACATCACTGAGAATGAAGCCTATCCGTTCACTAGAGAGCGGTGAC
>BLSH010404530.1:1610332-1622165 GCA_018402905.1 Glandirana rugosa | reverse complement strand
AGCTGCACTGACAGTAAAGAGCACAAACTCGCTATAGTGAAAGGATCAACAAGCATTAAAGGGGAAAACACCTTTCATTTTTATTGCCATCAATGTGTCTTTCAAGATTAAAGGCCATAAGGAGAATACCAAAATAAGGGGGAGCGGATAGCGAAGGGGACTGATGAACTTAGCCTATTGTCAGGGCCACTATGCATAAGATGGCTGGTTTATAGGGTTATTATAAAAGGTTACAAAAAAGACAGAAAGCTTAAACTTTCATTTAACCTGGGGTATACCGTGGCCCTGAGGGCATGTATTCACTGTGCCTCCATTTGGAGGAGCGTACTGTCAACGCTACCTCCGCTGGGGCCCGCGGGCACATGCTCGAGGGCCGCAAACCTGACCACACTAGGATCAAAACCGTGGCGTTTAGCCATGTGTAATTTTAATGCCATTGTGGTTTGTTTTTTATGGATAGGTAGTATATGGTCTTTGATGCGATTTAGGAAGGGCCGCTTGGTCTTGCCTATGTAGAAGGCTCCACATAGGCACAGAGCCAAGTAGACCACTCCCACCGTCTGGCAGGTTACTTTATGTTTGATCTTGTGTGTTTGTCCATTTGGAAGCACAATGATTTGAGAATTTACTAAGTAGGGACAGTACTGGAATTTACCACAAGCATATATGCCCCAAGTTTCAATATTTGGAGCACTGGGGACATTGAAATGGCTTTTGACTAATCGGTCTTTGAGGGACGTTGCACGTTTATATGTGATTTGAGGATAGGATTCCAGGTGGCAGCTCACTGTTGGGTCTGACAATAAAAGTGGCCAAAACTTAGCTAAAATTGTCCTAAATTGTTGAAGCTGTTTTGAATATTTGGCAATTATTCTCACTGACTGAAAACTTGCTTTGGATTTCTTGGAAAAAATAAGAGAGCGCCTATCTTGATGGTTAGCTTTTTGGAATGCTCTCTTCAGGCAGGATCGACTATAACCTCTTTTGCGTAATCTAAGAAATAGGTCATTAGCTGATTGTTGGAAGTCTACATCTGAGGTGCAATTTCTTTTGAGTCGTAAGTACTGACTGTATGGTATGCTATTTATAAGTGGCTTAGGATGGGAGCTATCTGCATGCAGTATAGTGTTACCGGCAGTGGGTTTCCTATATAATGTAGAGCCTAACATGCCCTCTGGGCCAATATAGACCTCAATATCTTTTGTTGGCTGCAATTCATAGTGAATTTAAGATTATAATCATTAATGGAAATGTAATTCATGAAAGTGGTAAGTTCATCTCTAGTGCCCGTC
The DNA here is from genome assembly GCA_018402905.1 of Glandirana rugosa. NCBI lineage: Eukaryota > Metazoa > Chordata > Amphibia > Anura > Ranidae > Glandirana > Glandirana rugosa. The sequence goes on along the minus strand of BLSH010404530.1, from coordinate 1,620,873 downwards.
TAAAAAAACAGCACATCATCAATATATATGTGCCAAGATATTATATGATCGAGGAGATGTAATATGTTATCATCGGAAAAAAGATCCTTCTCCCACCCCCCCAGGTACAGGTTGGCGTAGGCAGGAGCATATCAAGTGTCCATGGCCATTGGATCCCTATTGTCTAAAAATTGCCATGTACTCTTGTCTATGATGCCCCCCCGGTAGGCGCCAAAGACAAGAGCGTGAATGTTGTCAACAACAGACCTACTGATAGGCCTGTACCATTCTCTATTTGAGAGAAGATCATTGCACATAGAGGTGTATTGCCCAAGATTCATAGCCACCAGATTACCTCCCTTGTCAGCTAGTTTTATTATAATCTTAGAGTTTTTTTGAAGGGATGTAATAGCATCTTTATGTGTTTGAGACAAATTGGAGGGTTGAAGATTGTCAACAGTTAATTTTTCAATTTCTGCACAGGTTTGTTGGACAAATACCCAGATATTTGAATTGGATTGCAATTGTGGGAAAGCTCTGGATATAGGTTTAAAGGACACGGGAGCGGGAATGTGACCCCCCGCACCGCAATGCCACCAAGCCGGGTTGGCGGTGAATCATCTGTGCCTTGGGCGACGTTCGCCTCTTCCCATAAATCCATGAGATCATGAAGTACTTGATCATCATTCATGGGACAAGATTGTTGCTGAGAATTTGGTATAGGGTTAACATGTATGTCATTGCGAGGTTGTTTGTCATAGATCACTCTGAACATTAGTTTGCGGGCAAACAAGTGTACGTCTTTAATTAGTTGGAACTTATCCAAATTTTGATCAGGACAGAAGGAGAGCCCTAATTTTTATACCTCTACCTCGCTAGGAGATAGTGGGTAGGAAGATAGATTAATAACTTCAAAGCTTTCACTAGGATACACAACAGTGACCCATATGAGTTATGTATCGCTGGTTTGTACTACATTAGGAGGAAAAGTAGAGGCAACAATATATTGAAGGTATTTTTGCCACAGGCAGCCATATAGCTCGTTTTGTTAGACACAGTGGTGCCATCCAGTATTTAATGAAGAGCGTAATTTGGCGGGATTCATCTAGTGATATAGTTTATATTCATTGCTGGAGCATTATTTGATTTTCAAGGTTCCCTAACACTATCTACCACATTTTCTGAAACTTCAAAACACTTTTACTCACCTTCTTCTTACCAAAACTTTCTTTTTAATTACACTGTCTATGGGTTCTTTGGTTGTGAGGATTTTGGTTTACTGGGTCTTTTTTACAGATTCATATCTGGTAAGCATGGTAATCATGGCCTCAGTTATTTCTTCATTTAGGTTTGTATTTTTATCACCCCTTCATATACATCTTTTTGGATCTTTTTATTGTCACCACAACTGTATGTTGCCCATTGTGGCAACTTTTAGATATATCCCACTCTTTCCCCTCTTTCTGTGTGTGCGTTTTTTGTCTCACAATTGATGTAATTATAGGATATTTCCATTTTGACATTGTATGCTTATTTTTAGTTTTTACATCACCCTTTTGACATTGTTTGGATTGATGTTGCTCAAACACCCAGATGGTGCCACATTTCATACTGTCTTGTTTCATAGTAAGGATTTATTATAGTTGCCTTTGCTTGGATCTTCCCTGACATAATACCGGGGTGCTGTTTTCACATCTGCTGTTGCCTGCCCACTTTATTTTCAACAATGACTACACACCATTGGATTTGTTCATATCCTGCTTTTCACTTTCTTAGGATCAATTTTGTACCTATCCCTGAATGCTGCCATTATCTGATGATGGAACTTTGTCTGGGCACATAGCATATAGGGAATTATTTTTTTTCCTGGTGTATAACTCATCTACCCATGTACCATGTGTCAAATAAAACACGTTTGGAGGACTTTTGTAGACCTTTGGAACATGTTGTCATATTATTCAAAATTATGTGAATCCTCATTATTTATTTTGATGCTTACAATTGACTGATTTTATCCAGTAATCTATACTTTGGGCTGGCCATCAGCTATTGATTGCATTTTTTCTATATATACTATAGATATTTTGGCATCTGCCATAGTCAACATGTCACATTTGATTATATACATTGTGAATATAGTCTCATTATTTATTGGAACACAGTCATCTCCTGTTTGTTAATTATTTACTTAATTACCATTGGGAAGTTTACTTACAGTTGAACTATAGGCAAAACATAGTTTTTTCATTTTGAATAGAGCAAGGGAGGGTTATAACCCCTGTCAGATTTTTTTTTCACTCTCTGTGTCCCCTTTGCAGAGATCTGCCATTTCTGTCCCATAGCCAAACAGGAAGTGAGAGGAAATCCCTGCAGGTTGAGGGAATTCCTTGGGGAATTCCCAGGTCACCAGGACTAGTGTCCCCATTGGAAGATTTCCTCTATTACTTTTCTGGGTAAACTTTCAATGTTAATGTATAAGTAGAACAAATAGAGAGGGTGAATCTCCTTAACCACTTGCTGACCGCCCGCCGTGGCTTGACAAAGTGTCGGGGGGGCCAGGGAGCGGGTAGGGCGGACTCGATCTCCTCCGGCTACCCGCGATGGCTCCCACACAGTGAGAGAATGGAGGTCCGTGTATGTAAACACGTATCTCCGTTCTGACAGAAGGGGAAGGGCTGTGATCACAGGCTTCGTGTATATGGGAGCCGCGATCACTCCCCTCCCTCTGCCAGCCCAGCCCCCATACAGTTAAAACACACTGAGGGAACACAGTTAACCCTTAGAGCGCCCCCTCCAGGTTAACCCCTTTTGTGATATACTGTGTATATATGTATATATATAAATATATATATATCAGTCCCTGCCATCAGGGGCTTACGATCGAAGGTCCCTATGGCACATGCATACACAACACATACTGTGGCCTATAGACAGGATCTATTACACCATTTCTTTGAAGTGAGAGGAAACCAGAACCCAGAAGAAATCCATGCAAGTACAAGGAGAAAATCAACAACTACATGCAGATAGTGTTCTAACCAGGATAATATATACTGCTAACTACTAAACCATTGTGCTGCCAATGTTTTAAATTGATTTTACCCTTTATGCAAGTACATTTTTGCATATTGTTATGCTCTTGTATAATACATGTTTTTTGATTTCCACAATAAAGTTATTTATATTACTCTTACATATTTATTGATTATTCGTAGTGGTGCAGATCTTTGTTTGAATACGGGATATTTGGTCAGTGGTTATGAAACAGACTTCCAGAAGATGTAGTGAGTCAGACAGAAGTAGTGAGTCAGTCAAAAATAAGTCAATTTAAACAGGCTTGGGACCAACATAGATGTATATACAGACAAAAACAAACAAAAAAAGGGACAGATTAGATGAACCATTTGGTCTTTTTCTGCTAACCCACTTCTATGTTTCTGCTGCCCAGCAAACAATGGTGGGTTCCCCAACTGTGCACTGTGGTCAGTGGAGTATCATCCATGAGTGCATGGTGTTCACTGCACATGGACCCTGAAGGGGAGGGGGCCACTGTGCTCTGCCCCACACTGCACCCTTGGATGATATGTCCATAGTTGGTACCTCCTGTAGCAGGTGAAATTTAACAGTCGGGAATGATCACTGCAGTGGTGGAGGCAGTTACAAGCACCGATCTCCCTGTATGGCTTTCAATGAAGCAGCTGAAAGCCGCTTTTCCTTCTCCCCCTCCTGTGGATTTCAGCTACTTCATTGAAAGCCATACAGTGAGATCGGTGCTTGTAACTGCCCCCACCACTGCACCGATCACCCCCAACTGTTCATCAAATTTATCTTCCTTTCTGGGTCCCTCTGTGTGCTCCTCCGTCCCCCCCCATCCCCCTAAAGCGCTGCTGGCTTCCCTCCTCTCCTCTCCTACAAGCTGCTGTGGGGGATGTGTCAGGACACAAATTGCAAAACAAAACATTTATTTGTAAAAAAAAGAAATAAACAAAAATTAAATTGTAAATAAAATTATAAAAAAGAAATAATAAAAATAAAAAATTATGACACTGTCCATTGCTCTACTGACACCATCCACTGCCCTACTGACACAATCCACTGGCCGCCAAAAAGCATTTTTTTAAAAATGAAAAAAGTATAAAAAATATAATTTAAAAAATAAATAAAATAAAAATAAAGAACTACTAACACCACTAACTGTTTTACTGACACCATCCACTGTCCTACCAACATGATCCACTGCCCCAACACCCTCCCCCAAAGGCATTGGAAAAAAATGAAAACAAATAAATTGTAAAAAAAAATAATTTAAAAATGAATTTGTAAAAAAACATAAATAAGAATACAAAAACTTCTGACACCATCCACTGCTCTACTGACACTGTCCACTGCCCTACTGACACCGTCCACTGCCCCCCTCCCCCAGAAGCACTGTGAAACAAATTATGAAAAATATAATAATATAAAAATACAATTTTAAAAAATAATAGAAAATAAAATAATAAAAACAAAAACTACGGACATCATCCACTGTCCTACTGACACTGTCCACTGCCCCCCAAATCAATGTAAAAAAAAAAATACAAAAATAGATTGTATAGAATAATAAAATATAAATGTCCATTGCTCTACTGACACCACCCACTGGCCCCCAAAAAGCATTTTGAAAAAAATAACAAAAAATAAAATTGTAAAAAAAAAATAATAATAATGAACTATTGATAGGGTCCATTGCCCTACTGACACCATCCTGCACATACTACCTACTGCCATACATTCCTTACTCCTCTCCTGCACATTGTACCCACCGATATACACTCCGCACTTCTCTCCTGCACATACTACCCATTTTCATAAACTCCACACTCCACTCCTGCACATACTACCCACCACATTTTTCACTCATCTCCTGCACATACTACCCACCTCTGTACACTTTGCACTCCTCTCCTGCGCATAATACCCACCACCATACACTCCACTCCACTCTTGCACATACTACCCACCGCCGTACACTCTGCACTCCTCTCCTGCACATACTACCCACCACCTACACTCCGCACTCGTCTCCTGCACATGCATCCACTGCCGCACACTCTGCACTCCTCTCCTGCACATACTACCCACCGCCGTACACTCCGCACTCCTCTCCTGCACATACTACCCACCGCCGTACACTCTGCACTCCTCTCCTGAACATACTACGCACCGCCGTACACTCCACACTCCTCTCCTGCACATAATACCCATTTCCATAGACTCCGTACTCCTCTCCTGCACATAATACCCATTGACATACACTCCACACTCCTTTCCTGCACATAATACCAACTTCCATACACGCCGCACTCCTCTCCTGCACATAATACCCATTGGCATACACTCCGCACTCCTCTCCTGCACATAATACCCATTGACATACACTCAGTACTCCTCTCCTGTACATAATACCCATTGCCATACACTCTGCACTCCTCTCCTGCACATACTACCAACCGGCGTACACTTTGCACTCCTCTCCTGTACATAATGCCCATTGACATACACTCCGCACTCCTCTCCTGCACATAACACCCATTGACATACACTCCGCATTCCTCTCCTGCACATAATACCCATTGACATACAATCCACACTCCTCTCCTGCACATAATACCCACCGCCGTACACTCCGCACTCCTCTCCTGCACATAATACCCATTGACATACACTCTGCACTCCTCTCCTGCACATAATACCCATCTCCATACACTCCGCACTCCTCTTCTGCACATATTACCCATTGCCATACACTCCGCACTCCTCTCCTGCACATAATACTCATTGGCATACAACACGCACTCCTCTCCTGCACATAATACCCACCACCGTACACTCCGCACTCCTCTCCTGCACATAATACCCATCTGCATACACTCCGTACCCCTCTCCTGCACATAATACCCATTGCCATACACTTCGCACTCCTCTCCTGCACATAATACCCATTGCCATACACTCTGAACTCCTCTCCTGCACATAGTACCCACTGCCATACACTCTGCACTCCTCTCCTGCACATACTACCCACCGCCGTACACTCTGCACTCCTCTCCTGCACATACTACCCAACGCCGTACTTTCTGCACTGTACATTCCCTATTTAATATTACCACATTCTGCACTATGTGAGTCAGCTCAGACTCTATTTAACCACACCTCCTTAAAGCCATACCCAACATGTTGCACAATTTAAACCATGCCCACTTTTTACCGCGGACCACAAATCGCACCGCACTTTTTTTTATCGATGCCTAGGGCCCACTTTTGATCTTGCACACAGACCCACTGATTTCATGATACACCCCTGACTGTGGTGCCATGCGCCAGTGGCTACATCATAAGGGTGTCCCTTTGGAGCTGCAGAGATGGCACTGGACACCCCCTGAAGTGTCAGATGCCAAACATTCTACAAGCTGGTGTAGCTCTGCGAGAAAGCAAAGATTCTACTCACCAGGAGCAAGACTTGTAAGTAATATTATGGTACTGGTTTAATGGTATTAAAGCAAGTTGCTTTAAGCAGTCCAATAACATTATAGCCACTAAGGTAGACAATTACACTACATGGCTATTTATTTATTTATATAGCGCCATCAATTTACACAGCGCTTTACATATATATTGTACATTCCCATCACTCCCTACCCTCTAGGAGCTTACAATCTAAGGTCCCTAACTCACATTCATGCATACACATACTAGGGACTATTTAGACAGGATCCAATTAACCTACCAGCATGGCCATTTGAATATACATAAAAATTATGTTGAAAAAAAGCCTTTTATTACAGATTAAAGATTATCAACATTACTTTTACTCCCATTTGTTCTTTCTTCATCAACTTCATAGCTCATAAATTTGAACTTTAGTAGTACAGATTAGGACAGTCTCGCCATTCGATATAAACACTCTGTTTGGGGACACAGCTGTGACATTCTCATACATTCCTCAGGACAGTCCCCCTCCTTTATTCTCCTCACTCACACCCCCCCCCCCCCCTTTGCTCTGTAATAACCAAAATGGCTCAGCATCTTGCCCCCAGGCTCTGACGGGTCCGGAGTATTCCAGGGAGATCTGATCAGGATTGGTGACACAAGAGATGAGTCTGCTATGAATTCATTGTTGGTAGAATGGGTCCCTTGTTCTCTTGCTTCCTACAGAATTTCTGGTTTAGAAATTATCTGTTAACCCTTCCTTTCCCTGGGTTTCAAATAATTACTGACATGGACTAATAGTAATCCCATCACCACAAATAGTTAACTTTTGTTCAATAACCTGGACTTTATCTTTTTTTTTTTAATTTTTGTTTTATAAAATCTTTTTTTTTCCTGGCCTTTTCTGTTTTACAATTGTCTTTACTAATATTTTTTCTAGACATGTTAGTGTTTTCACCCTGAACACAATGAGGTTTATTGACTAAGGCTGGTCATACACAAACGGACCTTTTAAAGAAGATTCACTGAAAGTTCAATGAAAAATTCAACAAGCCAAACAACACAATCCCAACATTCGAAGCCCAAATTGATCGTCAACAAAACATATAAATGACAATTGTAGGTCAAAATGATTTTCCTTGTAAAGTCGCTGTCTATAGGCAACTATTTTTAAGATTATAAATTTGTTTTCTAGTGCAGGGTAAGTATTAGCTAAACAATATCTGCAAGTTTTTGATGTATAAATGACCTCCTACACCCTAATAAATAAATGACCATCTAAATAAAAATATTATAAACAGCCACCTACACCCACCAGTTCACATCACCTACAATCATTTCAATAAAGAAATATTGCATCTACGTCACAACAGCAGCATTTTCTCTTATTTCAACCTGCAGTGATTCTTCGTAATTGTAATTGTTTCTATGCTATGCCTCAGTAACTGTTCTGAACTGTTATTGCTCTGTGCATACTACCTGTATTTCTGTAAATCCTGTTATATCCAAAAAAACTGTAAATAAAGAATTTGCAAAAAACAAAATGAATTACATCTTCCCAAATATCAGCCTTAAGCCTCGTACACACGGTCCAATATTCCGACATCAGAACATACGTTTTTTGTTGGATGCTAGTCTCGTGTCGAAAGTAAAGAGCGTACTAACAATACAAAAAATTTCATACAACCAAACTCAACGTCAGAAGTGACATAATGTTTTGAATATTTTTGCAGCTTTTTTTGTTACTGAGCATGCACAGTCTCGGTCGTACAATACGGAACGAAAATCGGACATTGCGTTGTCGTACGACAAAAATTTACTAGTCTGCACATCCAGCTTTTGTCTGACAAGAAATCAATATCGGCTGTCGAAAGGAGCATACTAACGGTAAGAATTTCGGGCGACAGGCCGTTTGAACGAAAATCCCTGTCTGAAATTCGCATTGTGTGTACGGGCCTTAAGGCCCCTTTCACACTTCCACGACCTGAAAGTCATGCGATTTTGACGCAATTTTGCGGGCACTATTTTGATGCCATTTCACTGCGATTTTGAAGCGATTTCAGGGAATGTCTGTGCAAACTTGAGGTCTATGGACCTCAACTCGCATGAAAGTCGGACCAAAGTAGTGCAGGGACTACTTTGAAGTCACACAGATATGAATGGTTGTCATTGGAAATCATGGTGGAAAGACTTGTCATGCGACTTTGCAGTCTAAAGTCGCAGGACAAGTCGCACAAGTGTGAAAGGGGCCTAAAGGATGCACAAAGCTATGATGATATATTAGCAGGGAAACATAGAAGCCACTCAGAAATGATCTTTTATTGCACTTACAAGACTGAGTTGAATTATTGGCTGCTAGGTGTTACTGCACTTCATATGTGACGACTGCCCCATTTATTAATTATGATATTACCAGTATCATAATCATTTATTCCAGATGTGTGGCAGGTGTTAGAAATATATCTGCAACTGGTTAGTACCAATAACTAGTTCCATATGTGTAACAGGTGCTCTTAGTTGTGTAGCAAGTGCTGCCATAACAGCTTCCATATGTATTCTAACTAGCGGCAGGCAGACTTGTACCATGCAGAGGGCAGATGTCGTCAGTGAGTCAAATGTATACAGCAGATAGCTAACTACACGTGCGCAGCACAGATATGTTATTGACACCACATGCATAGCTATTTTAAGAATACTGTCCAACTGTATGATGATGGCATGAAATATTATTATTCAACGTTATGAACGAGGTTTATTAAATTGGACTGCCATCATCTCTGGGTGAAAGGACAAATAGATAAATCAGAGCTAATACTTTGCTTTAGGTATTATTAATTTATTTATTTATTTTACGAAGGGTCAACCAGAGAATAAAGCTGCACTCTAGGCAGGCAGATACATACACAACTGAAATACATATGGGTTTGTGACCAAGGCAGCATAAGCAGCACCTTGACCCCCACTGCAACAGCACTGCAAATCCACCTGCTAATTATGGAGAGTACACTGAGTTCCCAGCATAGCTAGAGAACTGACGCATTGTGCTCTCTTGCTTAGTGTGATCGGTTTTTAATAGCAAAGCAAGGGGACTAGCAGGAACACCAGGGATTTCACAAAAAGGAAGCAATACAAAGAGAACAGGATACTTTCTCATACAAGTACATGGTACAGCAGGCACATATCTGGAATATGAAGTGTTGGGGTAACAAACACTTTAAGTTAGAATTACCATATAAATACTTGTTTTTCACTAATACAGTGTAAAGAGCAGTAGTACACACAAGCAGTCTAAAAAATATTTAGGAATGCTGGGAACATTTGGGAAAGCTGCAAGAAAAAATTCAACAATGCTTAGCCAATTCATATCAAAGGGTGTGAAACAACAAATTGTCACATTGGGTGATTTTAAGCTACCCATCAGGGATCCTGGCAGCTCAGATCTACCCAAGCGTGCATTCTCCATTTGTTTTGTTTTATTTAATTTAAATGAACAATCCTAATTCCTGAGTAGTTTGAAGAAAGCTTGTCTTTCCAGACCACGCCTCCTGAAAATGCTAGTTGCCTGGCTATCATACTGTTCCAATGGCTTTGGGGTTTTCTGAAGCAGCAGGGCACACATGCTCCGAATTCTCATGATCGATGGAACGACAGAAGCAGGGACAAGACCTTGTTCTTACGTCTAATCTTCCAGTATGACATCTGTATTATGAATAAAACGTATAAACAAAGTCCAGTCATAGAGTCTTTTGGGGTTTCGGTAACCTTGTCATACTATCGGTCCGTTGATCGTAAAAGTCCTCCGCACCAGACCTTTCTGTTCGAAAGAAGTTTGATGAGTCCTTAATCCTAACAAGTAAATTTAATTTATTTTGTTTTGTTTACCTCTTACGTGCGAACCCATCTAGACTCGACGGTCCTAGGGACTACCCATCGAATTTTAGTGGGTTACACTGTTAAACAACAAAGTGTGGGAAACTATACTTAACCGATTCGTAACAACTTAAAAAAGAACGTCGAAAGGGTTTACAAGGGTCGTAAGGATTTATAAAAAATCTGACGAACACACATGATGACGAGAAATGTGACATAAT
>BLSH010404530.1:1597561-1610322 GCA_018402905.1 Glandirana rugosa | reverse complement strand
AATCGATCGTTCGTACGCGCAATTAGAACAGCCGACATATGAGGGTCGTACAGTGGGAGGTGTATGAGCAAACTAGAAAACTTGGTCGTGCCAACAAGTGGCCATACGACCGTTGTATCGCGTGTACAGAGAAGTTGGTACAACAAGTTGTATTGTGCAAAACACGCATGCTCAGAAGTCAGGAAAGGCCGGATGCTAATTACATGCACCTGAACGTTCTTTCTTTGGTCGTACGATCCTGTAGTGCAGTCAGTATGCTAGATACAACAGCCAACATACGATTTGAGACGACCATACGTACGATCGTCGTCCCGTGTGTACGAGGCTTTAAGCTTGTCATACATCATGCAATCCTTTGGATCGATCAAAAAAAATGTAGTAGAATCCGCACCTAAGCAATGCAATTGTTTATATCTAGTTGAGTGGGCTGCCAAACAACATTGGTAGAAGATTGTTCAACCACAATACAAAGTATATGGAGAACTTTAGAATAAGGCCAGCAATGGCAATCCTATTAGTTCTCTCTTAAGGCCTGGTTCACACCTATGCAGGTTGCATTTTGCATATTCCAGGTGCATTTTTGCGTTTTTCAATACACGTTTTTTGATCAATTGAAGTCTATGGAACCAAAAACCAGAAAAAATCCCTGGCCCTTTCCATAAAATGCACATATGTGAACTATATCCATAGGAGACCATGTTGAATGGACTGTAGTGTGTTTCTGCAAAAGTGAAAACGCACTAAATTGCACCAGGCCTTTTAGTTTTATGCTTAACGACCATCCCCCACCCCCACAACCCAGTGGCTATGCACAGCTGATATGATATTATTAGCTGCAATCTGCTTGACTAGTATATAGAAACGTAATGATTTATATATAGTACAAATACCTACTGGTATTTGGCATTTCAAAGCAAAACTAAGACCAACTTACTTAACGGATGTCTGCTCCCCTAACCATAATCCATTTATCCATGGTAAGAATGCATTGCACTGGAAGTCTATTTCATGAATGGCCATGAAATCTGGATTTGAACAGATTTTCTTATGTATGCAGCATAAATCCTAATTTTGAGAATATTATGGATTGCTGATTGGAATACGTACTGCTTCACATATCAGCTGTTTGTTGACACCATTTACTGCAATACACTTCAAATAATTGCAGTTATAGCTTCTTTTAACTTGCTGTAACATTCCATATGCTCAATGCTGCCTATAAACATCCGCTATAAACACCCCATGTGACTATCTGCAGCAACTACATTTCTGATGCCTTCTAGTGTCTGCAGCTAGTTTCTGCCCCAAGCTATATGATCAGTAAACAATAAATGGTGAGATTATTACTGTAATTATCCATGCTTGTAAATAAAAATGTATGCACCAAGTAGCAGACTACAGTAAGCAAACTTCTTGTTCCTTTGATGAATTTAATCCATGTGGCGGATTCATACAGGTGACATGGGCAACATGGGGGCATTACTATATTTCTCCTGTGCTGGATAATCATATCCTCTTTTAACAAATAATGAGATACAATTGTATACATGTATTTAGGCTTTACCAACAGCTTTAGTTGCAGAATCAGAGATATACTTGTATAGTTAGGATCTATCCAATTCCTAGAAAGTTTTTTGGGGGGAAAACAACCCCTTCAAGAGTATATTGCAACTCCTAAGTGTCTCGATTTTTCTTAGATATGGATGGGGTTTTTTTTTAGATACAATAGATGTCCCCTCACATTCCAATTCTTGCCTTATATAACACATTTTTGAACATTTGAATCACATTTTCACTATTTCTTTTCAGAAACATGTTTTGACATTTAATTTATAAAATGAAACATTTAAATAGGCAAATCAGAAATGCCTGTCTGCAAATAATTACAAGGCAACACACACTTTACAGTCTTATATTTTTGGTTTAAATAATTCCTCTATGTCCAGTCCCCTTCTCTAATAACCACAGGGGTCTCATCTGACAGTATGTATAAGAATATGCATTATGATATGATTTGATTAAGTAGACGTGTTTTATGGTATTGTAATATGTGGCCATTTATATTTTGAAACTCCTTTAAAATGTTTTACACTTTCTTTGATAGAAGTCAGATTTGCTCAGTTTTTTAAAAAGATCACATGACAGGAAAGGACAGAGATAGAAAATAGTTTAGGTTTCAAATAAAACAGGTGATGACTGTGTCCCTTTACTATCATTAGAAAGGTGAAATTATTTTAAAGAATATGGTGAAATGATGTATTGAGCATTAGTTATTAATTGAGCATGGCATTCAGACACTTTTTAAACAACCAATCATTATTGACTTAAGCCTCGTACACACAGAACGACGATCGTACGTACGATCGTCGCAAATCGTATGTTGCATAATGCAACTTGCATACTGACTGCACTACACAATCGTACGAGCACAGAAAGACCGTTCAGGTGCATGTAATTAACATCTGGCCGTTCCTGACTTCGGAGCATGATGTTTTGCACAGTACAACTTGTTGTACCAACTGCTCTGCACACACGATACAACGGTCGTATGAGCGCTTGTTGGTACGACCAAGTTTTCTAGTCTGCTCATACAACTCCCTTGTACGACCATCGTATGTTCGGCTGTTCTAATCGCGCATACGAACGATCGATATTGCATACAACGGTCGTTAGTACGACCTGTTATATACAATCGTCGTCCCGTGTGTACGAGGCTTTACTTTTTGCCAGCTGAGATTATGACACATGTGTTTGATAGTAGGACAGAATCAATATGATGTAATAAAACAATTGATGTGCGTGTCGATGTGCATAGAAACAAAAAAGTAAAAGATGAATTGTGATGGGCAGGGATTACTTTACGTTTCCGTTATTTAAAATCACCTATGTAATGTAGAAATTATGTCTTGGGACACAAAAGTATGAGATAAAATAATCTATGTTGGAAAATTTCATCTAAAATTTCTGTAACTGGATAAGCAAGGCTATGCATTCACATTGTGTTAGAGAGCTTGGATGGTTTAATGGTGAATATTCATTATCTAATTTTTGCTCACAATGATATGCAACTAAGTACTTTGCACAGCGGTGTCAAACATTTGCTTGTGATCACTCACAATACCTCTGATAATGTCACCTATGAAATGCACTATACGGTAGCATATATGTGTAATTAATTACGTTTGAGAGTGGCATTATTCAGGTGTATGTGTTTTGTATTATGTTGGCGTCAGGGGAGCACTTTTTACACTTTGTGTACTATGAGTAAATGTTTTGTTCATATGAGCTATGCTTTTTTACCCTGACATTAATATACACATGTTCATTATAATATTTTCATTCAAATAGAACTGCTTTCATACAAGAAATGCTTGTTGCATGCAACATATTAAGGCTGATAATTTGTCAGCATGGTCATGCAACAGTATGCTAACATATACTTTGCATAATATGAATAAAAACAATAAGGTTAGACATTTGTTATTAAAACAATACAAAAGGCACTCATTTGACACCAGTCTTAGTTAATTACTTCAAATTCAGATTTCAACAAATGGCATGCTGCAGTAATTTGAGATGTATCCTGGCATTGAAAAGGTTACAGAGCAGGTGCACTAAAAGTTTGGGAGCTCTGCGGTCCATAAAGGATTATACCTTTGATCACAGACAGATTTAATGGAACACTATTATATACTGTCATCTCCATAAACAAAATTCAGTAGGGAGATAACTAAATTATTTAACTTTTCTGTATTAACATCTATTGACCGTATCTTAACATCACAACTGATGTACTATTAAAAATGGGCAAGGAGTCCTTGTTTTTTTTTTGTGACTAGCAGCAAATTTGAAGGATCCTGTGAACCTGATTCAGATTATGCTAACTACAGCTACCATATGCTGACCTACAATTTAAGGTGTCATTCAGTTATAAACAGAAGAACTGACTGAATTTGAATTGATTTAATATGTTCACTTTGTAACATCATTGTTCATTTAGCTTAGTGAATAAGACTGTGCTGTGTTCATTTCTATTAGATTATCTTGTTCAAGCAAACATTTCTTTTTTTTTTAATTCCCTTGCACACAGTGGACATTTTCTAAATGTTTAGTAAATGAACACCACTGAAACTGTGTGAAAGATAACAAGAGAACGTATAGCAACCAATCGATTCCAGTCACCATTTTGCTTTCAGAAGTGAGACAATAAAAACTCATTGGCTGTTACAAGCAACGCATAACCTTTTCTTTTGACCGATACGCCTAGTATGTTTCTTGCAGCTTAGCTCTTGGAGATTTCATCTTAAATCATATTTGTACATTTTGCATACATTCTTACAACTGAAAATAGTTATAACCATCTCTCAGGCAAAGCTGATAAAAAGAAAGCACTAATAAATCCACACAAAACTTATAAACTCCTGCAGATCTGAGTTGCAAAGCTCCTCCCATAGTGGTGACATGCAGGGTCTCTGGAAACCGCTTATATTATGGAGCCCATTTTAACAGTCTGAATAATGTGAACCAACCAGGTTCATTTGAAGAGAGAAGTACTTTTCAGCCAACCCACCCCCTGCTGCATTGTTGCTCTAGAAAAGATGGATGCCTTTTCACCTGTCTCAGCCTGTTGGAGTCCAAAAAATAAAATTTCCAGTATGTAGACTGTCCACCTTTTCTGATCCTGAAAATACACACAACCTTACTGTAAAGGTATATATCCAATGCACAAAAAAATTGAGAAATGAATGATGCTTCCTTCCCATACAATCCAGGTGCCAGGTCACTTCTATCCCAATAGACTGCATTAACAAGGTAAATTCCATCAGACAAACCATACTCCACAAACCTTCCAAAGGTTCGACAGGGTCTCCATATCTGACAAGATGCTTATCCTACAAGACATATGACATAGGATTAAAAGGGCTCATCCCATCCAGATGTAGAGATGCCCTATGTACATGGGGCCATTAGATGGCAGAAGACCTGGCCCCTGCAGGCAGATAGCTGTTTCCCCCAAGACTGCATCTTCTCACTGACAGCCTTCGGCAGAGCCCAAAAACTCTTTATAATAAGCAGCTCTGTCCCCCTTTCATATCACATGATTTCGGTTCACCTGGAACGAACAAAGAGTGTACACACAAAGACAAGCCGAAAATCAAGAAAAAAAAGACCCATGAGCCAGGCCTAGAAAGATATTCAGTGTTTTCAATCTCGGGGAGGGAGGAGAGGAAGAGGAGGGGGGCCTGTGTATCCCTTATCAAACTTTCATTGCTCCTTTTTTTAAACACAAGAGTTATTGTGGAGAGTTTTTTTAATGTCCCCTTTTTACTGTATGTAAGATTTCATTGTGCAGGCTTTTGGCCTAGCCCGGCTACGCCAATAAGGCAGGACAATGGAAGGTCTATATGCAAGAGGCCTGCCCTTAGGACAAAAGCCTGCGTTGTCTCTGAAAGGGGGAGGGAGGGAGCTCAGGTACTTGAGGGATGAAGAACAGTGCAGAACTGCTGGAAATCAAAATAAGCAAAATCTACAAAATTATCTAGGCACACCTCCTATATTTAAACCAAAGTCCCTGCAAAATGTCCAGCAAACTGCCCAGCAATCGTGTCAGTAATGTCAGTGTGTTCTAGTGACAGTAAATCAGGACCGACTGATTAGATGCCAATGGTTGCAATTCAAAATTAAGCGAATGCTGACATTTCATCTTCTCCTCTTACTAAGCTTCTCCTTTGCTGTAAAAGTCTTTTGTAATTTCAGGAGGTTTTTAATTTAATGAAGGGTTCTCACAGTCACAGTCAATGAGACAACAAGCGGTTTGTCAGAACAATCAGTTTGTTGAGCCTGTTTTTTTTTTGTTCTTACCTAAAATCTAACTGTATTTACTCCCCTTCTCCTGTCTTGCTGAGCTTTGGGACAATGGTATTTTGTAGAAGTAGTTGTTAGTAGTTTATGTATACATGTGACTTTATAATTTAGCTCCCCTGGGAAGACAGTTGCCAGTTAAAGTTCTTTTTTTCTAACACAAGAGCATCAACAATTGCACACTGTTCCAGCATTTGCTCCTACGAGGACATGGGACCCTAAGGCTATGCATGACATCCTCTGTCTGCTTTCTCCTCCTACATAACATACCTACACAGACTCATCACACATCTGCAGTCAAAGAATATACTGCTCTGGCCTGACACTGTCTGAGAAACCCAGAATAAATATAGGTAATTAGACAAGGAGAACTGCAACACTTTTAATGTTTCTTAGCATAAATCTGATGCAGCAAGGGAACAGTGGTACACATCGGAGATAGTGGGCAAATATTTTGATGGCCCATAACAGTGTAAAACTTCTCTAAGCTTTTAATGTTTGTATACAGGCTGTGTTTTTGTAATACATAGTGGGTAGTGCCAAGGCAGAGAATAAGATCTGTGGATTAGTGAATCAGGTTTGGATTAGAAGTGAATAAAGACCTGTTGTGAAAGCTGTAACTCTGGATTAGTTGTGGATACAGTTCAGCTGACGTGCAGTGGCAACACATTGCATATCACTGTGCTGCTACCAGCCTGAACATTGGCTTGAATTTTGCTCTTAGGTAAGGTAATGGACTACCACAGTACATATTCATAGATATTTAGAGGGCAACTTTTCTATATCACCAAAATATACATTAGGTCAGACATAGGTGTATTGATTTTATTCAAATCTTAAGAAAAAAAATAAATGTATAATGTTTAAGCAGCATACATATTGTCTCAGAAACACTGTTTACCATATCTGTCACCATAACAAGCCTTGAAATCATTAACATTTAACACATTTTTTCACAAGAAATAGTTATGTGAGAAATTGTAATGCTTGCTTAAAAAAGTGGAGAATCTCATATTTTTTGTTTTCATTTTCTTGGCAGAAAAGGTACATCTCGCTCTTAGTCTCCACCCCTTCATTGGTGGCAGCCAATTAGAGAGGCCAAGGACTGTTTGAGAAAAGCTTTGCCTTAAATGCATGGGGAGAAGTGATCAGGGCAGCGAACAGAGCATCATTCAGATAGGAGAACAGAGCCTCTATTACTGACACAGCATCGAGCCAGCACACCTCCTACCACCAAGACTCAGTAGGTACGTTTTGCATTCCTACTTTTCCTGCTTCACCTCTCTCTCCTCTAGACACATTTTCTACTCTCTGATTAAACCACCATATATGTTTTTAAATCACAGCTTGCTTCAGACTTGTTACTTATGCTTGCTTTAATGTATTTAAATGATATGCTCTATTCGTTCTGTTTATTTATATGATATTTACTTTGCTGCCATTATTTCTATATATTTATGAAAGTGCTTACTTCATTATTAAGAGAGCAGATTAGATCCCTTGCCCTTTTAAACTTGGTTATTTCTTTCATCCACTTGATTATCTATATTTCAGCCAGCTTTTTCTAATTTACTAAATCTTTTCATTAACTTTTTATTCTTCATCAGGTTATTAATATTGTAATACTATCATTTCCATTTTGTAGCCCCAAGTGTAATTTACTTCTAGTTTTCACTTATATTATTGGAACAATTTGTATTTTGTATTTTTTTTTTCATTCCGTTTCCATCTTTACCTTCTAAAATTCTTTATTTGACAAAATTGGAACTTTGCTTTCATTCTGCTTCTTTTGCCCAAGGCTACATTCTGCCTTCCCTGTAAATGAAAAAAAAATAATTCCTTTTCATATTTTATCGATACACATAATCTTATATATAGAAATGAGTATAAGTTTCTTCACCCCTTCTGGAAACGGGCAGACAAAATATATTTTGTACACTTAAATTGGTTTGCTGCCTATAGGTATGCTTTTAACATATAATAACATATAAGTAAATTCAATTAATAATCAGTTCCTTTCATCAAAGCACTGACATATTTTTCACTGAGGTTTATTTACTAGAAATACAAATATGTATTGAAAAGGTAATATTGTGCATTGTGTTTCTAAGTGATTTCTTCTGAAAAATGTCATTTTCATGTATGCTGTTGAAAACCCAGGTATTGTATAGCTTCACTACATGAATTTTGTATGGATTTGGCATTACTTTTGTGGTCTGACAGGATGCTGCATGCATATTCTTGTTTTAGAATATACATGTATTCCTAATTCTTACAAACAATGCTGTATGTAACATGGATGAGGCCTTGGAATATATGCCTGCAATATTTATATGTCATCTTAAATATTACAGACAAAATCAACTTTGTAATTTAGGACTGAACAAACCTCATTTGATTAGAGTTACTTCTCCCTCACTTTCTCATATGTCTACTTTAAATATCCATATTCATTGTGTTATTCCTAAATTATGATATGATTTTGAAGTGTTGTAAAACATTTATAATATGACATTAATGAAGTAAATCACTTAGCTTTACTAAGTGAGACATCTGCACTGATTTTGTAGACTGGTCAATCCTTAAAATCATTAATATAAATGCAGCATGTTATTTTGACATTTCTGTTTGGGCAATGATGCTAAAACACTGAAGAGTCAAAATTAATGTGTCATTATTATTACAAAGAAATACATATATAGACTGGAAATTTCAACTAGTGATCAAAACACTGGATAATTGAGCTAGATCACTTAGCTAAAAAGAAAACTTTCTTTCTTTCTCTCTCTCTCTCTCTCTCTCTCTATATATATATATATATGAATATATATATATATATATATATATATATATATATATATATTCATAGTCAGTGTTTTTCATTTATGGGTATTAACTATTAATTGATTAATAAATATTACTTATAATTGATACTGAATGGTTTTGAATACTTAAAGACACATATGAGTGGAAAATGTCACATTTCTTTAACAGAAGATAGATAGATAGATAGATAGATAGATAGATAGATAGATAGATAGATAGATAGATAGATAGATTAGTTATCAGGTGCAAGCTATTATGATTATCCTTATGCCTTATTATAGAATTCTAACATGATTTGAATATTTATTTAACTATTAGCCTATGATCAATATATTTGCAATTTTGTATATTTATTCAAGGATTCCTTTAAATACATTAACATTTGCATTATAAACACATTTAATCTATTGCAATACTTCTACTATAAATGCTATATTCGCTAAACCAATCTATTGTTCCACACAACAGGTTAGCATGGCTTATCTAAAACTAGTGAAAAACTAAAACCTATACAAAACTCTGACTGGTGAATGCTGATTCACCAAGGCTGGTTGGAAGAAACATTAAGATTTGGTAATTTAATGTACCGTGCCTATTTGTGAGGCATGTTCCAATGTTACTGTTTTTGACATTGGTATTGTCCATTTCTCAAAAAACCTTTGAGTAAAAAGTTATTTAGCTCAAAATTTGGTCATACAGTATACATTTTTAGTGTAGAAATGTGTTAAACAATCAATCTCTAACAATAACAAAATAAACAGCAGCAATTAAGATGCATGTGTTCATATGTTTGCATGTTGTAAAAGAATGGAAATATACAATTACAGAACTTTGTTAGTTAAATCCTTCTACTCTGCTTAGATTTCCTATTTAGGAAAGGATTTGCATGGCTTTTGCTAACTTCGCATTAATTTGGTTGCATGCAGCTACTAATAACATTTTATTTAGGGATTATGGTTAACAAGAAATAATCTTATACTGAACACTGGGAAAATCTTGGACAATGCTCTTTGTAATTTTATTTGGAGATTATTAATGTGTTTGAATTGTTATATGCTGAGATGATAAATTACTTGAATTGTTACACGCTGAGATGATCAATTATACATTCTTAAGAAATATTCTTCTCATATGTGACCAGGACAGGAGCCAGACTTACACAGACTTTAGGGACGACTGTCCTTTATTATTTTGTAAACATTGTTGATGGAAACTTGGCAGAGTTTTGGCTTCTGTGACTTTTATCCTGTTTTGTAAATGATAAGAAAGAAAAATAGATATCTTTTCTGTGCTTTAGAAAATATTTTATATTATTGTATGCCATCTAGAAGACAAACAATGTAACAATGTTATGATTGACTATTCCAGTTTGCAGGTAAGAGGCACATCATGAGTGACGATCAGAGTCTGTCTGAGGTTGAGATGAGCCCTGTTGGTTCTGAGGACCCCTCCTTAACACCTGAACCTTTGGCACCTCATTCCCACTCCCACTCTGGCCCAGATGATGATGAAGAAGGAAAAGTGAAAAAAGAGCATGATTCTGAGGATGAAAGATTCCCTGTCTGCATTCGTGAAGCTGTCTCCCAGGTCTTGAGCGGTTATGACTGGACATTAGTTCCTATGCCAGTCAGGGTCAATGGCGGCAATAAGTCCAAGCCTCATGTGAAACGACCTATGAATGCTTTCATGGTATGGGCACAGGCTGCCCGTCGAAAGTTGGCTGACCAGTACCCACATCTCCACAATGCAGAGCTAAGCAAGACACTGGGCAAGCTTTGGAGGTATGGAATTTAAACTAATTCTGCATAACACATATTCACCAAGAAGTACAGAACTCAGTAATGTGTGTCATTTATCAAAAAGTTCGTGTCAGCTCTAATAAGGGTGCAGTAAGAACTCATTTGTAACTCTTCCTGAGTAAAATTAGAGGTAGGACCCCAATGACTGCATTGGTGCTAGTAGCTATATCCTTATATTAAAGAAATCATGATATGAGAACAGTATGGCACTGCTGCCCTCCATCTGAAAATGTCAGTTGCCTGGCTGCCCCTGGCCCATTGGACAAGCATGAATCTGGTGAAATCAGAGGAAACTAGGAATTCTTGATATGCATGTTTGGTCTGAGTTAATGACTCAGAAGTCAGAAGTGAGCCTTTGGGTGAGCATAACTGTCAGGAAACGCTAGTAAACGCAAACAACTTTAGGAATAAAAATGTTATTGCATTCCTCTTTCACCAGATTCGTACACTTCCATACACTCTTTGATAACCATTAATAATATTTTTCTCTGCAGGTTACTAAATGAGAATGACAAGAGACCCTTCATAGAAGAAGCAGAAAGACTGAGAATGCAACACAAGAAGGACCATCCAGATTATAAGTACCAGCCTCGTAGAAGGAAGAATGGAAAGCCCACATCAGGAGAGGGGGATGGATCCTCAGAAGCTGAAGGAGGTGCTGCTTCCATACAGGCTCACTACAAAAACTCACACCTGGATCATAGACATGGCTCCCCTATGTCTGATGGGAATTCAGAGCACTCAACAGGTAATGTAACTTGCAATCTAACATGTCTGAACAGTTTAAAATGAGCAGTAAATGAATGTTCTTGTTTTTTTTGCCATAACATTTTTGTATTGATTTTTCACTTTAAATGTTATTTATTGTCCAAGTAACCAAAAAACATATTTTTTTTATTATTTTAGGTCAAAGTCATGGTCCTCCCACTCCGCCAACAACACCAAAAACAGAACTTCAGACAGGAAAATCTGAAAACAAGAGGGATGGCTCCCGATCTCTGGCAGAAGGAGGAAAACCCCACATTGATTTTGGCAATGTAGATATTGGGGAAATAAGCCATGATGTCATGTCCAACATGGAGACATTCGATGTCAATGAGTTTGACCAGTACCTTCCACCCAATGGTCATGCTGCCCATGCAAGTCACATTGGGGGTTACACCTCCAGTTATGGTCTCAGTGGAGCTCTGGCTGCTGGTCCCTCTGCCTGGGCTCTTGCAAAGCAACATGCTCCAACTGTGGCAGATTCAAAGGCTCAAGTGAAGACAGAAAGCTCAACTACAAGCCATTATACCGAGCAGCCTTCAACATCACAGCTGACATACACCTCGTTGGGGCTGCCTCACTATGGTTCAGCATTTCCTTCTATCTCCAGGCCACAGTTTGACTACTCAGACCACCAACCATCAAGTTCATATTACAGCCATTCAACTCAAGCCTCTGGCCTCTATTCAGCATTCTCCTATATGGGCCCTCCTCAGCGTCCACTTTACACTGCAATCTCTGATCCTCCTAGTGTGGCTCCATCACATAGCCCAACACATTGGGAACAGCCAGTGTATACCACGCTGTCAAGACCATGAGAATTACTGAGATACAGACAAAGGAGGGACATCTCTCGGAGAGCAACATGCTCCGACGGGGTCCTCCCACGGCTCAAATCCCAGGTAGAATCCGGATTCCAAGAGCACCAGGAAACTGTAGCCGGTTTCTACGGGCCCCTGGGAAAGACGGAGACCAGGGAAAAATGGGTCTTTTCTCTGAAATAATATAAAGCTCCAGTGTAAAAATGGTGGGGTAGGATAGCAGGGCAATGCAGGGATGGGGGAAGGGAATAAAATTATACACTGACCATGAACTGGTGTCTCCCATTTAGGGAGAAAGCTGCAACATCTGACTTGGTAGTGGCTTTGATCTTAGGCGCCAGGTTGGCTGGTAAATTGACTATGTACAGCCATTGGCTGCAAAAGGCTGTTCACTTATCCTCCTTGATCATTAGAAGACTAAGGGTTCTACAATCCAACTACAACGAACTTGATAGGGAATAAAGTTTGTCCAATCGTCGGGGCCAGTTGACCTATTTTTTCAGTTCGACGTAGGTCTATCCTTAAACGGAAAACGTCGGTTACCGACATGTATCAGTTAAATGGTCGGTTGGACCGCGGATTCTAGTTTCGGTGATGGTTCAGTCTACAACGTCGAAAGAGGGATTTACCCTCTGTGGTCAAGTACCAGTCACATATTAAAATAAGGGAAGGGGGTAGGGACGTAACG
>BLSH010404530.1:1582696-1597551 GCA_018402905.1 Glandirana rugosa | reverse complement strand
ACATCTCATGAATAGTGTGAGTTTTTATAAAATCAAAAATGTAAACAAATAAAAGTAATGTCTAGAAAAGTATGTTCTAACTATATGTCAAAAAAGATGACTAACATTGGAGATACTACAGAAGCCATTGCACATTGCAGTGGCTGCTTATGTACTCGTAGGATATACAAAGTTCACACAATCCTGGTGGGAACCATTTCGTTTTCCCATTCAGACAAACTATCTACTGACATTTCTCGTAACAAGATACTATGAAGTATGTTTATCAGGATGAAAAAATGGAAGCAGTAAAGGCAATATGTAAATATAAAAATATATATTTAAATATATATTTTTGTTGTTCACAGGTGTGACGAGGCAGGTGCTTTTATACCAAATAATGTCTCGATAGACTTTGTTTTTTTTTACCATTTTTGTTTCAGTTTTGGGTTTATGATACATAGAGGGACATAAACCTCTTAACCCATTTGGAGATTAGTGTTTTTTGACACAATTTTCTTAACCCATATGGAATTAAGTTTTTGATACTATGTTCTATGCCCAGATTAATCCTAGTGTATAAGAAAATTTGTCCCTTCCTCCATCATTCTATTCAGATACAGAAGGATTTGTTTTCAGTGTCTGTCTTTTCTTTCTTATAATGTGTAATTGTATCTATCTTATTTATGTAAATATCGTACTTATCTATCCAGTTCTTCTGATTTGTCATTTCCTTTAACTGTGCATAAACTTATTCAAGATAAAGATGTGAAAAATAAAAAAATAAGTTTTTCTGGAATGTTGAATGTATTATCTTACATACATTTGATTTACTTTTTATTTTTTTCTTGCCATAGGAACCCGAAGCACAGAATTGACATCAGGCACGGAACTTCCACCTCCCAGTGCCTTTGACAACAAAAATGAGATTGAGTGCCTAATGGTGTCTACAAATTTGTATATTTGGGGTGGGAAATATGCTTAGTGACAGAACACTGCAATAATTCTTTATATAAAATGAAGATAGGGTAACACTGATTACTACTAAGTGAATAGCGACATTGCTACTTGGTATGTAGGCAGCATAAGATAAAATCTGTTTGACTAACAGCGACTATTCCCTAAAATTTGTATAATTACTTCATATCTCAGATGAGCTCTATTGGCTTCTCTCAAAAAAAGTGCAGCTGAGAAACTTGTAAGTAAGGGACGTTACCTAATGATTTAGGGCTATTATATAAAACACACATTGTAGTGGGATGCAGGTCCTGGGATTAATAGATATTGCCTACTTTGGAAAACAGAGGCATTTGTATTTAGACTTTAGTTCCAGTATACACAGAAAGCAAGATAAATAATTATGATTAGATTATCATATAAATATTTTTTTTAAATCTAAACTATGTATAATAATAAGATAAATGCTAATTCATAAAGCTAATCTGGGGGTAGAGACCTGTCCATTTATACTTTTAGATTATAATTCTAAATATTACGTATGTATTATTATGTACAGTACCTTGTTCTGTCACAACTGTACTGTCTTTGGAGGAAGCACAAAAGTCCCATATATGCTTGCTGCTATGAAGGAACATTAAACAGCTTTGTAACACTTAAAGTATTTCTAAAGTCACAATGTTGGTTGTTTTGGATAAAACAGGAACGGGGAGAAATTTTACAGTATGGAAACATGTTCCACTAACAACTTCTAAAAGGGTATTTCCCTGCTTTGGACGGATATCCCAGCAAGGATTTTAATAATTCCCTACTCTATCAAAATGAAAAAAGAAAGTTTGGGCCTAAGATAAACTTTCACTGCAGTTTGTAAGAAAACCCAATATCGCCCTATAGGACTAAGCATAGAACAAGATGGTTTTCTCACTAACATGGCCTGCACAAAGTGGGCGATATTTACATCACACAGCATTAGATGTTCGTGTGCTGGGCTGAGCCATAGAGAATAAAGGCCTTCTGCAATCTATTTTGAATATCCTATTCAGCACATCTGCCCTGTTCTCTATGCCCAGGCCTGGTGAATTACTTTCTACTGGTCTCCTAGAGCACCACAAGGTGTAAACACTACTTAACTTCAAGCCAAAGGAGACCATGGTTCTGCATCTGAAGATTGTATTTCCTTTTTTGCAATTGCAATTTGATGAGGAAGGCTAGGAAGTTAGTTATTGTTTTTTTTAACCTAGGTTTAAAGTTATCTAGGTATTTATGGAATTCATACATAGTCACAACATGCCATACACAGTCCCCACCACAATGACAAGCAAAATAAGAGTAATTACTCCTGCACACAATGGATACTTTCAAGAGCATGTGCAAGGATTTTCAAAAAGTTATCTTCCTACCCAGCCTTACATCATTAGATATGTGGGGTGAGGCTATATTGCTCAAATAGGTTAAATATTGCTCAAATGTCTGTATGTGCTCATTATAGAAAAAACATTTACATTAAAATATTTTAACTAATAGAATCACTATAACCACTTTTCATTTAGTTGTTTAAGTACACATTAGTTTATGAATAGTTAGAATAGTCAGGGGTTCAGTTGGTTAGAATATCAAAACCTAATAAAACAGCTTTTTAACATCAATTATTTCTTTTAGCCCAGGTTTTTACAATCAGAGTATTCACAGAAGCAGAACCTTGAGTGATGAGTGTGAGAGCTGTGAGACTGGTGGACAGAGACTGTATGATGGAGGACTTATGTGCCTGTTGGGGAATTGTGACATCTGTGTTTACACTTACATCTAAATTATTCCTGGTCAGCATACATTATAAACTTTTCTTCTGTTAAAGAAGTCAAACTGGATGGCAGGTATACTGTACATGGACGGTTATTAAGCACATTGTACAGTAGTTTAAGAACGTTTAACGGGTTAAATATGGCTTCCTTTGAGCTCCCTCCCATTTCGACCCCTCCCCAGGACCAAACCAACAGTCTCTAGTTCTTCGTGATCATATCATACAGCCAAGAAAACAAAGGCCCTATTTTATGGAACCCTTGAGAATTTGACCCCGGAAAAGCCAGAACTGCTCTTGCAGATTTACACACAAAGCCGCGTCTGCACGGATGAAATTTCACATCCCCAATGTGATTAAGGGATTCTGCTGTAGGACGTTGGCCTGATTAACTAATTAACCCTGTTTGGTCTATTTTAACCTCACAGCCACCAAGAATATGACTGCCAAACTTTTGTTCTGCTTAATGAATAAACAATCTTTTGCAGTTACTTTAGAATGATTTTAATAAGTCTTCCTGTACCTCTACTCGTGAAACCAGGGTGGCCATATTCATATGTTTTAACACTACAAACAACACTTTTTTAATGGCCAGCTTGGTAGAGGATAACTGAAGCTATAAGATCTGTTATTTAAGATATTCATCTGCTCACATAATCACTGTTTTGAATACAAGGTAGGGAGCAGAGTGTGCAATAACCTGTTATACAATGTTAGTATATTGTATATAAGGAACACAATTTTTACCCCCTCCACCACATACACACACACACATACACTCCCAAGGCAAACCTTTAAGGCCGAAATCCAGACTAAATAATAATAATAATGATGTCCCTTTTCCCTAAGATATTTTAAACCTGACAATTGTTTGAAAATATGTATTTTTTGCTCAGTGTAATATCCTTTTAGTCACAGAGACATTATTCTCTCTTAATCTCAGCAGTCAGTGGGAGTGTACTTCCAGCTTCCCTACGTTTCACCCTGTGACGTAGGTGTACTCTGTGAAAATACAGCTCCCACAAGCCTTCCTCATGGAGCCATAATGGGAGATGGCATTTTAGGGAATTTGGGGTATTACTGTAGGCATTGACAAAGGAGTGATGGATGCCTGTCAGGGATATATCTGTTCATAGAGAGACAGAAAGGATACATTTCTGGGTTCTGATCAGAAGTTCAGACTGATAGAGTCAACACCTCTCTGGTGGAGATGAGATGTCTGGAAAGCAGTGACTCTGGTGCAGTGAAGTCTCGTGGAACTGTACTTGCTGCTTGTATAGTGACCAGGTAGACTAAGCTTGCAAATGGACTTGCACAAAGGCGTTTGAACAGTTAAAGTAATGAATTACTAAAGCCAAAAAGAGGAGTGCAAGATGACAAAAAAAAAAGACTTTCATCATTCTGCAGGGAACCCAATATGGTATTAAACTTATTCTCCTCTGCCATGACAGACTGTACTTATGTATTTCAATGCATCCTCTGATTGTGATGTTCTCCACACCTTGTCATTGATCGGTGTAACATTCATAGAGAGAGAAATCACTTTCTCGATATAGGGATTGGCCAAAATAATATCAAAGCTGCCTACTTTAGGTATCCCTTGCAAGAGAAAAGTATTAAACTGCACAGGATCTGGAAGGTAACTGGTCACTAGACAGCAGAGGGTGGCTGCAGTGACTGGTTCCTATAATAAAAAAGCTGCAGAACAGCAGTGACTCTAACATCAAAAAAAGCAATATATTAAGCAGTGATACATTTTTTACTACACACATCAATACAAGTATGGCTCCAGATGACACTTGCAAAACAACTTACTGTGTTAGCAAGGTTCAGCTTTATGATTTCCATAACGTGTACATTTTGACATCTCAGTTCAAAGAAATGGATATGAGAAAATCACAGAGGCTACATGTCCATGCAACATTGTGACCTAGAACTAATCAAGGAGGCAACCGATCAGCAGTAATAAAAAGCCATGAAGAAATCAGAAATGTCAGGCTTCCCAGTCTGTATAAAGTTGCATGAAAGAACCTGCCATAACGACTAATCAAATCTGATCCTCCCTTTCGTTTCCGAAGCAGGCACAGAAAAAGGAAAGAGAACTGGATTTTTTGTTGTATGCAACAACAAGTCCTCTTTGTGACACTGTGGGGTTGATTTACTAAAGGCAAATGGACTGTTGCCCTCTGCAAGTGCAGTTGCTCCAGAACTTAGTAAATGAGGTAAGGCTTCACTTTGCAAAGAATACTAAAATCACATGCAAGAAAAATAAAAAAACATTTTTGCTTGCACATGATTGGATGATGGAAGTCAGCAGAGCATCTGCTCATTTACTAAGCTCTGGAGCAACTGCTCTTGCAGAGTGCAACTGCACCTTGCAAAGGGCACAGTCTTTTTCCCTTTAGTAAATCAACCCCTTTGATTTGCTATCATGAACAAAACATTATTCCTCAATTTTAGTAGTTTCATTCTCTGTATGTATTCTACTCAATAGTGTCACAAAGACAGAAAGAAAAGGGTAATCTAGTTTTACATTTGGCACCAGAACAAGCGGTGAGGGTATGGGCTTGTTCACACCAGCCTGCTTGATAAAACAACCCGAGGTGCATTTTTCCGCACTTCTTCACTCTATTGTGTGAATGGGACACTTAGAAAACAATTGTTTTCTATGTTCCCTATTGGTTTTCCTGCATTCACCTGAGCATAAACTCATCAGTGCACATAATGTGAGAACGAGCCCTACGTTTTTTAATATGGATGTTTAATTCAGTGACAACTGTCTAGGAGGGGAATTTACACCACTCTGGGGAAATATCCTCTCTATCCTGATGTGTCTTTGAGAATGAAGTGAAAGGACATATCTCCAATCAGGCACAAACAACAACAAAACAATAACAGGGGTTTTACAAATCTATCCAAAATAAACATTAAAAAAAAATCTAAATATACTTTAGCATTAACTTTTTAGTCTACTGCACAAAAATGTCACTACATCCTGATTGCGTAAATAAGTTGAACCCATTCAGTTTTAATTTCGCATGGCATTCCTGCCCTGGAAATACTATGCAGCTCATGAATCAGGGAATGGGGCAGCTTTCTACTAAGTGGTTAGTTCACCTTTATCAAAAACTGTCTATGCAGATAAGGGACATCTGTAGATAAAAAAACTGCAGCTCTGACTAAAGTTAAATAATGCCCTTGCTATAGGTGTAGGCATAGGTGTGCGCAGCCTATTGCATTAGGGTGTGCACCCCAAAGCTCAAGCAGACATGCGTGTGTGTGTGTGTGTGTGTATGCATACAGTATAGGGCAGTAGGGCAATGGACAGTGTTGGTAGAGCAGTGGACAGTGTCAGTGGAGCAGTGGATGGTGTCAGAAGGGCAGAGATTAGGTGCCCCATTGAGGGACTTTGGTAAAATCTACACAGACCCCTGATGTCTCACTTTTGAGATAGAGAAAGGGACCGAAAGGGACAGAGATTCCCCAGTCTCTTTCTCTGCAGCCAAGCAGCAGGGTGAATCTGCCTAGTACAGGTTCAATAGGGTGTGCCCAGGCACACCTGGCACACTCTGTGTGCACGCCGATACTCCCAGCATGTTGCTAGGACATTGTTAAAGCAGTAGTAAACTCCACTTTGTCATTTTTACCAACAGGTAAGTTTATAATAAGTTTATTGTTAAACAAGCAAATATCTGCATGTTTAGGAGACATTCGATTGTTTGCAGCCGGTGACATCACCGGCGCAAGTCCTCTAAAGGAAGGGCATACCAGTGCCGTTAGAGCTCTGTGCCGTGGCCATTCAAGTGGCCGCAGCCCCCAAACCCGGAAGGAAGATCAGTTGAAGATGGAAGCCTCTGCAGTGGTGACAGTGTGCTCCTGGAGGGCTTCTTCTTAAGGTAAGTCTTTCATAATGTGCTAGTATGCAATGCATACTTACACATACTTACACACCCTTGCAGGAGGAAATTTTTTTTTTTCTTTTTCAGAAGTGTACTACCGCTTTAAGTGACTTGATGCCGCTCATCTTCTCCCTCACAGGAGTGAGCTCTCGAACGCTGATCTTAGAGTTACTGGGGTTGATTTACTAAAGCTGGAGAGTGCAAAATCTGGTGCAGCTCTGCATAGAAACCAATCAGCTTACAGGTTTTATTGTCAATGCTTAATTGAGCGAGCTGAAGTTAGAAGCTGGTTGGCTACAATGTACAGCTGCAACAGGTTAAGCAGTTTTAGTAAACCAATCCCACTGTGTCAGGGGTGAAAAAGAGCATGTGAGGGGGTTTAAGGCCAGGTTCACACTGCTGAGGGAATGAAATTGTGCAAATTCAGCTGAACTCGCACAATTTCATACATGCATGTCAGTGCGACTTCGGGGGCGATTTCAAAAACATCTGTATGGGTTCCTGCTTAGATGTCTATTGAAATCACACCCAAAGTCAACAAAAGTAGTACAGAAACTACTTTTGCAGTTTGGCGCCACAAAGTTGACAACTCACCGATCTGGACGGTGCTGTTGCCATCAATAGCCGCCAATTTGGCATGCAAATTGACATGTCAAATCGCATGCCAAATCGGCGGCTATGGAATCCGAGAAATAATTCACTCCTGTAATGGTGGATGTGAGCAGTAATGACTGAGCCTCACTTAGCAATGTCCTATCAATGTCCTGGGAGTATTCCAGTCAGGCCTTCAACTATAGCAAGGGCATTATTCAACTTTAGTCAGAGCTGCATAGTTTGTTCTATCTACAAAAATCTCTTATATGCATAGGCATTTTTTATAAAGGTGAACTAACCCTTAAAGTGTTTTGCTTTGTGACAGAATCCATTGACATTTCTTTATTATCTGAAATGTCAATTTTTAAAGCAAAATGCTTGGCAAACTGCTAAATATATAGTTTAAATATATGTATCTTTATTGTTTTACCAAAGAATTTGACATTCTGTACATTCAATGTTATGACCTACACACATTTTCCTCAATACACAGTCAGACAGGTGATGTGTAGTTCCTGATCAAAGTTTCACTCTGGTCAAAATCTATCTTCCTACCACTTCCTACCTCTCACCCTCTTCTAACCCATTCTGCCAGCCTTAATGGTTTTCTTACCTAATGGAGCCAGCTACACTCACTTAATTCTGCTAATCTAGCGCTGTGATGGCCTCCTGAGAACATTGGTCCCCTTCACTTCCCTCCACCATTAGCCTCCTCCTCGTTCCCAAAAGGTCCCAGCCACTGGTCATCCAATAGGAAGTGTCTATGTCACACAGGCAGTGACGTGGACACCAGAAGAAGGACCCTTGCAGGAAATAAACCGAAGAGGAGAAGGCTTGGGACCAGAGTGTCACATGACCGTGGGTACAGGTAAGTAAAAAGAGCTTTGAGATAAGGTTATTTGTTTACTAAAGCAATTGGAGGCTATAGGGCAGGAGGGTGGGAGGGGGATGATTTTATCCTGGAGTGGGGCTTTATTGTGACTCAGTTGGCAGGCTATGGGCATTTAAATATTTACATATTCTTAACACACAGTAAACTTTAAAGTGGTTGTAAACCTCAGACATGAAATATGAACAAAGCACAGCCTATTATACTGTGTATTTGTCTCTATCCAAACAACTCTCTGTGACTTCTCTCTGCTGCCTCATTCCTCTGCTATCTGCAAGAATCTCTTCTGACAGCTTTTCCCAACTCCAAGAGTTGGTGATAGGGGAGGAGAGCTCCAGCACACAGCCTCTGACAACCACAGCTATGTATGTTCCCGTATACTGTGAGCAGGGGGGTGTCCCTTCCCTCCAACCATGGCTCAGTGCTCCCCTCATTAAGCTCTGCAGTGAAAGACTTTAGATCCCCACACCCTGCTTTTCAGAGCTGAGAAAGTCTGTGTTTTGGGAGGCTGTAGAGAAGAGAGGGCTGCAGATAAATATTTACAATTTATGGAGGATGATTTGTTTCATCTCTGTATCACCTGATGCTAGTCACTACACTGGGTTTATGTAAGGGTTTCAACCACATTAAAACAAGCCCTCGCCTCTGTAGCTGCAGGTACTGTGGTGTAAAGTATCAAAGTTCACAGTATATATAATAGACCAAAAGGGAACAAAAAAGAAACTTTATATATACGTTAAAGCGATTGTATCCCCTAGAAAAAAAAAAAAAAACACCTGCAAGGCAAAGGCATAATGAGCTCATTATGAAATACCTCAGAACGAAGGTCCCGCAGGTCCGCCGGTCCCCGAGGAGGGAGCCGCCATCTTCCCTCCGTGGATCCTTCTGGGTATGCGGCTCCGGCGCTGTAAGTGGCCGGAGCCATGAGATGTCACTCTAGCACATGTGCGCGGAAATTTGTCCTTACGACGGACTTTCCGGCAGGGTCCGGTGCTATGCTCCGGGCCTTGCCGGGACATCACTGTGCATGCGCCTGCTGACGTCAGCGGCGCTTGCAGTGAGAATATCTCCTAAACCGTACAGGTTTAGGAGATATTCATTTTACCTACAGGTAAGTCTTATTATAGGCTTACCTGTAGCTAAAAATCGTATTTACCTAGGTGGATGTGGCATCGGTCACCCAGTGCCTCTAACACTGAGAACCGATCAATTGAACACCACTGATCACTCGGTTCTCACAGCTCCATGGGCCGAGAGCAGCACCCTCTGCCCCCTTCTTGCTCACTGGAGCACTGGACTATGGAGGGGGGCGAGAGGACCCGCTCAGGCTCTCAGCGGCTCTCTGAGAGGCTGAGCTGGGTGCCGGTCCAGGGATCTGGGCAGAACCCGACTCTATGGTCCCGATGACGCCCAAGCCTGGACCGACTCTGTGACATCAGCAGAGAGCAGACTTCAGCCCGCTCTCTGCTGAAAACAGGTCACAGGAGTGCAAAACGAACTGTAGTGCTGTGATGCACAGGAGAAGTACAGCCAAACAAGCTTTGGCTGCACTTCTTCTTTAAGTAACACCTACAGATTCTCTCCTCCCCTCAATGTGTGATTGAACATTGAAAGAAGAAGCAGCTGCCTGATTGGATCATACCCCTGTCACTTTGCAATCACCTCCTATAAGCATCAGTAATAATCTGGAATATTGCTGCACTCATGGGTATCTTTATTGAAGCATATGAGGTTTGAATAAGCGCTGACTTTAGCGCAAAACACCTTACCTTTTATGTTCCTGTCATACTTGTGATGTGATTTTTTTCCCAAATAACAATTTTTATTGAATCACGATGCATTCTTAGATAGCAGTACAAGTTCTTGTGTAGGAGCTTAATCAAGGAACCATCACAATCAATGTTAACAATATTGCAGTAGTGAGGAACATGCTTACAGGGTAGTATTGCATCGGGTAACTTTTAAGTAACAATGTTACATGAGAAAGGTAAAGATAGTTTAAAAAGGAAAAATAAAAGAGAAGAGGGGGGCAGGGAATATAAGTGTCGTTTTAACCCGGATCCTCCTGGAGATCATGGTTCCCATATTCGATTATGAGCTTCCAGGCGGTCTTGCAGTCTAGCTGTCATTTTTTCCATCAGCTCTACATCTTTGATCCGAGCGTGCAGGGCCTCCTGTGTTGAAGGATCGCAACGTTTCCAATTGAGAGCATCTAGGCACCTTGCTGCGGTGAGAATGTTTCTGAGCAGTTTCCTATATAATTTATAGAGTGTTTGTGGGGGAAGACCTAATAGGAAGAATGTGGGTGTCATCAAGATGTGTGGGCCAAAAATGTTTTGTAGGAGCTGATGTACCATTTGCCAATAAGATATAATAATAGGGCAGCTCCAATATATGTGTAGAAGATTGCCTCTATCTTTGAGGCATCTCCAACACCCATCTGATGTCGCAGGATATATAGAGTGGAGGATATCAGGAGTCATATACCAAAAGTACACGATTTTATTAGAATTCTCTTTATATAGCGTGCAGAGGGAACTCTTGGATGCCTGAGTCCATATTATCTGCCACTCTGCTATAGACAATACATTTCCCAATGCTTTTTCCCACTTTCGCATATAGGAGTGTTTGCCTTGAGTCTGAATCAAATATGTGTTCAGGATTTTGTATATGTCCGAGATCGTACCTCTCCTCACCATTCCCTCTAAAATTATACGCTCAAAAGGGGAGGGGGGGGAGAATTTTAGGTTAGGGGTTATTGATTGGGCATAATGGCGGATTTGTAAATAGCCATAGAATACTTGACGAGGGAGCTTATATTTGTCCTATAACTTAGCAAATGTCAGTCATTTCCTGGACATGGGGTCAGCTAGATGGCCAAAATGAAATAGGTTCCTCTCCGCCCATGGGGAAGACATGTGATGAGTAAGGCTAGCGGGTAATTCAGGGTTATATAAGAAAGATGTCAATAATGATTTGTCAGAGGCTAGGCCATATTGATGAGATAGTGTACACCAGAGCGATCTCAGATGAGAGACAGGTCCTAACAAGTGATCAGGGGTAACCTCCGTGTTCACAGAAAACTATTGGGATGTATCGGTGCTAGCCATAGCTTTTCTACTTCCAACCGTTTATTATAGGATCGCTGAGTAAACCAGGAGGCAATAGCTTGGAGCTGGGTTGCCTGGTAATATTTAATGAGATTGGGAAACGCTAAACCGCATTCTGTGCGGGAGGTCAATAGGACTGATCGGGGGATTCTATGGCGTTTGTAGTTCCATACATATTGAATTAAATCTGCTTGCAGTTTTCTCAGGTGGGCGTAGGAGACAAGGATTGAGAGTGCTTGGAATAAATATAAGAGTTTAGGGATGATGGTAATTTTAATTGAAGCTATACGTCCTAGAAGGGAAATGTGGTGCCTTTTCCATTGTTGAATCAGCAAACGGATTTGTTGGAATAGTGGGGGGAAATTTGCCTGATAGAGTGAAGAAAAATTTGTAGTTATGTGAATACCTAAGTATTTTAGTACGGAAAGATGCCACGTATAGGGGAAGGAGGCAGTCAGGCAGTTGAGTTCTTCTGGCGGAATATTAATGGAGAGAGCCCTGGATTTGGAGGAATTGATTTTATATCCTGAGAGTGTGCTGAATCAGTCTAGTTCAGCTTGTAGGTTGGGTAAGGAAATTCTAGGTTGGGTCAATGTTAGAATGATATCATCAGCAAACAAGGATATTTTAAATTCCTTCCCCCAGGTCGATATGCCCAGAATGTCCGTATTTCTCCATATAGTAGCTGATAAGAGCTCTACCCATATCGCAAATAGGAGGGGGGAGAGTGGGCATCCCTGTCGGATCCCGTTACTGATTGGAAATGGAGAAGAGAGAGCATAAGGAGTTTTTACTTGAGAAGTGGGATCATTATAGAGATGGTGGATTGCGTTTAGAAAGCGTCCTTTGAATCCCATAAAGCGCAAGGTGGCAAACATAAAAGGCCACCCAAGGCGGTCTAATGCCTTCTCTGCGTCTAGGCTGAGCAACACGGATGATGTGTTCTCACGGTTTGCAACGTCCACCAGGTCTATAATTTTCCTTGTGTTGTCCCCTGCCTGTCGGAGCGGAACAAAGCCAACGTGATCTTTGTGTATCAGGGATGGGAGAATTGTATTCAAATGCATAGAAAGGAGCTTTGTAAAGACTTTCAGACTGGTGTTCAGGAGGGAAATTGGCCTAAAACTAGCACATAGGGAGGGGTCTTTTTCGGATTTTGGAATTAATGTAGTAAAAGATCTCTGCATATCTGAGGGGACTGGGGTATCTTTAAGAAAAGCATTATATAGTCTACGCATGTAGAGTAATAGTCTAGACAGAAAGGACTTATAGTACTCGTAAGGTAGACCGTCTGGTCCGGGAGCTTTGTGAGCTGGGAGGGATTTAATTGTGGCTTCAATTTCCTCCTCAGTTATGGTGGCGTTAAAGGTGAGGAGGCCAGAGGAGGCAAGTGGAGTTATGCCACTCTGCTCCAAATATTTGTTTATATGGGCCATGAGATCTTGGGACGGGGGTTATGTGGGATTTCAGGGTTATTGTAGCGGTTCTCATAGAAACTGCTGAAGGTAGCTGCTATCACTTAGGGATGCAAAACCACTTGATCCCTTTGGTCCTTAATTTGCTGGTGTTGGTAGGAAGTCCGTTGGTGCACTCGTGCACAGGAAGCGTGGTCGTACAGGCCGGATCGTGTAACAGACTGGCGGTGCGGTACAGTAGGAGCAGGCAGATGGATGGTCGAGTTCAGCCAGGGTCGTTAATAGACGGGCAGCGAAGTACAGAAGGGTCAGGCAAGAGAGTGGTCATAGACAATCCAGGGGTCGGTGCAGGCAGAAATCAGCAGGGTCAGGCAAGCCGGGTCACAGGAACAGAGAATAAAAGTACAGGTTAGTCGGGAACACATACTACACGCTGTAGATCAGACAGCACTTGCTGCATGGCGTGCTGGATTGAAATAGAGCCGTTTGGCGCAGTTTCCGGCGCGCGGCCGCGCATGAACGCGCGCAAAAGCGCAATAGCGGCAAAAAGTCCTCTTTTCTGCAGGATTTCCTCTAACACATGCGCATGTTTATGATTTTTTTGAATAGGGACAGGGATGGGGCAAACTGAAGCTGGCGCTGTAGGTTCTTTAGCTCTCGTTCAGTGCTTAATTGAGAGCATTTGGGTCTTTTTTCATAGCTGAGGAGATGGCTATACATTTGCCCCGAAGGACCGCCTTATGGACTTCCCATAAAGTTGAGATAGATATGTCCTAAGTATCGTTTTCAGCGAAATAATGCTGTAGAGTGGAATCTAGCTCAAATGTGGTCGGAAGGTGTTGGAGGAGGAAGTTGTTTAAGTGCCACTGACAGGGCTTACGAATCAGGACCCCCAGTGACAACGTAATCAGAATGGGGGCGTGGTTTGACCAGGATATTGGAAGAATACTCGCGTCTTTAACTATGTTTAGCATAGTGTTATTTACAAAAAAGTAATCAATTCTAAAGTGTGTTTGGTGTGGCGGTGAAAAGAATGTATATTGTCGGTCCCCCAGATGAAGGGCTTGCCAGGCATCAAATAGAGCATAGCGTCTAGTGAGTTGCCGAAATTGTCGGGACTCCCGTATAGTACGGGGGGGAAGATTACGGAGTTCTATTACCTGTCAGTCAAAAACAGTGGAGTGCACTAGATTAAAATCCCCACCTATGATTAAATATCCATATTGATATCGGAAAAGGCGGGAAAAGGTTCTGCTTAAAAAGCTGCCTGACGGACATTCGGGGCATATACAGAGCACAATGTAACTTCTTGTGTCTGCCACTTGCGGGTCTATGATAGATTCTATGCATGTAAACGGAGAGTCTCATTTAAATAATATGGCCACCCCTGCTTTTCTACGTGGATTAGTGGCTTGATAGACACAGGTGAAACGTTTAGATGTGAACACAAAGGAGCCCTGTCTATCAAAATGCGTTTCCTGAAACAGGATAACATCTGTTTTTGAGTGCTTAAACTCCCCGAGGGCTAATCTCCTCTTTTTATTAGAATTCAGGCCGTGGACATTGAGTGATAGGATTTTGACCATATTGAAGCGTAAATGTGGTGTGCAAGTGGACTTATCTGGTCCGCCGCGGAGGCACTCAGACTGAAGGTGGACTTACTCTCCAGGAGGATAGGCCAAACACTGACAGGGGTCTCTAGAGTAACCAAGGGGTAGAGAAAGAGTGTGAAAAAGTCTGAAGAAGAAATCAGAAGTTAGTTCAAAATAATATCACAGTATTACAGTTTACTAAAGAAACTTAGATAAACTAGGCCCAAAAAAGGGCTCTATATCAATCTAGACTCCTAAATTACTGTCTAACCTCAAACAAAAGCGGATGGACAGTGCAAAAAATTTACAAATAGGGTCTATATGTAAAGGGGGCCTGGTGATAGATAAGTCAACCAAGCATGAATCTCTCTACATTCAGCCAAATAACTAAGCATTAAACTAGGGGGGAATACTAGCGGGGACTAGATTCAATAATGCTGAATGAGCAGATCCGGTCAATATTGACACAGGCCAACCTATGGTGTGAGAACAAGCCCCACAGGACAATGGAGAATGTTCAATAGCCATGCTTCTGTTTATTATTCTCGCGGGGGGTGTCTGGACCCCTGGGGCGTTTCGTTGGGGAGACCCTCTGCCACAAAGTGGGATGGTCCGGGGGAAATGT
>BLSH010404530.1:1558328-1576625 GCA_018402905.1 Glandirana rugosa | reverse complement strand
GGGGGGGGGGGGGGGGGGGGGGGGGGGGGGCTCAGGTAGTTGTCTGAGGGGGGAAACCCTGTAACACAGTATATCTGTTCACATATCCCCTGATGACAATGCCTTGTGAAAGGGGACTTGTATTCAAAACTACAAGAAATTTTTTGAGTTTGACTTTAACTACCAGGACCCCTATAAAATGAACTGACATTACCTGTAACATGCAGTAAGTGAAGTGTATACAGTGCCTTGAAAAAGTATTCATACAACTTGATATTTTCCACATTTTGTCATGTTACAACCAAAAACGTAAATGTAGTTTATTGGGATTTTATGTGATAGACCAACACAAAGTGGCACATAATTGTGAAGTGGAAAGAAAATGATAAATGGTTTTGAACATTTTTTTTACAAATAATTATGTGAAAAGTGTGGCTTGCATTTCTATTCAGCCCCCCGAGTCAATACTTTGTAGAACCACATTTTGCTGCAATTACAGCTGCAAGTCATTTTGGGGATGTCTCTACCAGCTTTGCACATCTAGAGAGTGACATTTTTACCCATTCTTCTTTGCAAAACAGCTCAAGCTCTTTCAGGTTGGATGGAGAGCGTCTGTGAACAGCAATTTTCAAGTCTTGCCACAGATTCTCAATTGGATTTAGGTCTGGACTTTGACTGGGCCATTCTAACACATGAATATGACTTCACCTAAACCATTCCATTGTAGCTCTGGCTGTATGTTTTGGGTTGTTGTCCTGCTGAAAGGTGAACCTCCGCCCCAGTCTCAAGTCTTTTGCAGACTTTAACGGGTTTTCTTCTAAGTTTGCCCTGTATTTGGCTCCATCCATCTTCCCATCAACTCTGACCACCTTCCCTGTCCCTGTTGAAGAAAAGCATCCCCACAACATGATGCTGCCCCCACCATGTTTCACGGTGGGGATGGTATGTTCAGGGTGATGTGCAGTGTTAGTTTTCCGCCACACATAGTATTTTTCTTTTAGGCCAAAAGGTTACATTTTGGTCTCATCTGACCAGAGCACCTTCTTCCACATGTTTGCTGTGTCCCCCACATGGCTTTTTGCAAACTGCAAATGGGACTTCTTATGGCTTTCTTTCAACAATGGCTTTCTTCTTGCCACTCTTCCATAAAGGCCACATTTGTGGAGTGCAGGACTAATAGTTGTCCTATGGAAACATTCTCCCACCTGAGCTGTGGATCTCTGCAGCCCCTCCAGAATGACCATGTGCCTCTTGGCTGCTTCTCTAAAGAATGCTGTCCTTGCCCAGACTGTCAGTTTAGGTCAGTGGTTCTCAACTCCCGTTCTCGAGACCCATCAACAGGCCAGATTTTAAGTATTAGCTTGGGGAGATGCAGACTAGAATACTGCAATCACTGAGCAGCAAATTATATCACCTGTGATGCATTTCAGTTATCCTGCAAACCAGGCCTGTTAGTGGGTCCTGAGGACAGGAGTAGAGAACCACTGGTTTAGGTGGACAGCCATGTCTTGTAGGTTTGCAGTTGTGCCATACTCTTTACATTTTCGGATGATGGATTGAACAGTGCTCCGTGAGATGTTCAAAGCTTGGGATTTTTTTTATAACTTAACCCTGCTTTAAACTTCTCCACAACTTTATCCCCGACCTCTCTGGTGTGTTCTTTGGCCTTCATGATGCTGTTTGTTCACTAAGGTTCTCTAACAAACCTCTGAGGACTACACAGAACAGCTGTGTTTATACTGAGATCAAATTACACACTAATTAGGTGATTTCCGAAAGCAATTGGTTCTACTAGATTTTAGTTAGGGGTATCAGAGTAAAGGGGGCTGAATACAAATGCACGCCACACTTTTCAGATATTTATTTGTAAAAAATGTAAAAATCATTTATCATTTCCTTTCAACTTCACAATTATGTGCCACTTTGACCCCTTTCACACTGAGGCAGTTTTCAGGCGTTTTAGCACTAAAAATAGCATCTGTAAAGTGCCTGAAAACTGCCTCCCATGCCACCCCAGTGTGAAAGCCCGAGTGCTTTCACACTGGGGTGGTGCGCTTGGGGGATGGGAAAAAAGTCCTGACAGCAGTATCTTTGGGGTGGTTACAGCGCTCCCAACCCACCCCTGCCCATTGGAATGAGGGGGCAGCCTTTCTGAAGCGCCTGGAAAGCGCTTTGTAAGCACGCTTTTAACCCCTTCTTGGGGGTTAAAAGTGCCCCGCTAGCGGCTGAAAAGCACCGTTTAAACAGCGGTAAAGCACCGCTAAAACCGGCGACGCTTTACCGCTAACGGACCCGCCACCCCAGTGTGAAAGGGCTCTTAGGGTTGGTCTATAACATAAAATCCCAATAAAATACATTTACATTTTTGGTTATAACATGACAAAATGTGGAAAATTTCAAGGGGTAGGAATACTTTTTTAAGGCACTGTATATAGCATTTACTTTAAATACATTATTCTGTATTATTCACATAAAGGCATCTCTTCTATTTCGGTAATGTGTCTAACAACTTTGATGGTGACATAGGTGATAAGGCAGGTATGTTAGAAGTAAATGTTACCCAAATTCAATTCCCTAAAGTAAATGCATGACTGACTTTGTATATAAGAGGTTTTCTAACTACAAGTTGTGTGGACATGCATGTATACAGCTGAGTTATAGCAGGAGATGAGATAGGCTTTGGTGTCAGATGATTGCAATCATATGACTGTGTTTTGCTGCTCCTGTCAGATGACTTGGGTATTTGTGTCAAATGACTGTAGCTGATTGTGTCTGATGACTATACTGTATACCAGTATGTTACACAGTACATGGACAAGATGTGTGTTTTTACCACAAATCCTATTTTTTATAGATGTAAAAAGCTGAGAAGAGCTCATAATACAGATAAGGGTCTGCTCTGCTCTTTCTCATCTCTGATTAAAACTTTAAATGTAATCTTTGTAACTTCTATGCCGCAACTTTCTCCATATATTCAGAGGGGTCATTAAGATGAATGTATATAACGCATTCTAAAGTTATCTTGATAAAAATATATATTAATTTTTTTAGGGAATTATCATAAAAACAAAAGCAATTGATTTTTCCATGTAAAGAACAGAAATAACCAAAGGAGTTGTCCTAATGTCCATGTAGAACCGCCTGCTGTGCATCAGTCATATGACAAAGCCATAATAAGCAAATTGTCTCTGTCCTCCCAATAAGGAAGTCAGATGACTATGTACAATTAACCCGTTTGATGAAGATAATGCTGTTTTGGAAACAGACTCAGTTTGGGTCACCCCGCCTATGTAGGTGACAACTTGACATTTGTTTCATCCCATAAAAAAAATCATACCTTAAGCAAATGTCACTACTCTTAGTTATGGTCCCATAAAGAGACACTTTAGAGGTGATTCACTAAACAATCTACTGATGTTCAATGCCAAATATCAGGTCACTTCAACGGTTATTTCAAAGAGCCTCCAAATCCAAAGCGCAAGCTGACCTACATACAAAGTTATTAACAAACATAGAAATACGTTCCAGTAAAATGATCTATGTAACAACTTAGTCTTTGGTAGCTATAACTTTCATTTTGCCTGACCCCCTTAAATTATATCTAAATTTGAGAACACAAACTCAAAATACTGCAGTTTACCAGTTAAAATATGTGGGGTCTGAATTTGTTTTCCTTTTTTCAGAATGTCTTTTCTTTATTTTCGCCTTTGATCCTACCACTAAAACGTCCTACCTTAGATAAACAGTGCTTACTCATTTTAGGATTGTCACCCTAGGCGAAGAAATGTGTTAGAACTGCAAACCTCCCCCTCATTATCTCCATAACTTAGGGCGAGCTCTGTAGTTCTAACACCTCTATATAACAATGCTTGACATAACACAGTACAGCAGGAAGGATTAACAAATATTATTTTGCACTTATAAAACAGATATAGGTAAACACTTTCAATTGTATATTTGACAGAAAGGAAGCAAATAAAGTTGGCCATAAATGGGTCCTTTTTTCCTACAGCCAGTGGGTTGAATGAAAAAAACTGACCCAATTCCCCTATCCACACATTTTATGTGGATGCTGGAACCCTTCCTGCTGTGTCCTTGTGTTCTTATAGCAGGGAGACTCCCTCACCATCAGAATACACTTAACAGTGCTGCAGCCAGGGCCGTCTTTACCGCAGGGCAAAAGGGGCAGGTGCCCAGAGTCCAGTCATTGTTGGGGGCCCTGCGCTGCCTGTCCCTTGAGCCCAGCATTGCCCTCCGAAGTTCAGCCACATGCAGACTGCTCGCTACTGTCACTTTGTAAATACAGAAGCGCTGCTTCTGTATTTACAAGCGACATCGCTCCTCCCCCTGCGGCCGCTCTGATCCCTCGGGCATCTATGAGAGCAGAAAGGGGGGGGGGGGGATCTGCAAAAGGGAAGCAGCCTCGAGGGACAACATGCTGACTGTGAGTAGCGGGCCGGGCAGAGGAAAACTATGTATGGAATCCTGGGGTGGGGGCTGTGGGAGGAGAGCGTTGTACTTGCGGGGAGAAGTGCTGGACTGAAATCGGGAGGGAGAGGGGACTGGAACTCTGCACTGGAATCTGGGGGGGCGGGGGCTTACATTCTGCACCCACCTTACTCTGCACCCACCTCACACTGCACCCACCTCACTCTGCACCCACCTCACCCTGCACTCATAACCTCACTCTGCACCCACCTCCTCACCCTACACCCATCACCTCACTCTGCACCCACCTCACTGCACCCATCTCACTTTGCACCCACCTCACTCTGCACCCATCACCTCACTCTGCACGTAGCTCAACCCTGTACCCTGCACCCACCTCACTCTGCACTCACCTCACCCATCTCACTCTGCATCCACTTCACCCTGCACCCACCATGTAGCTCAACCCTGTACTCTGCACATAGTGCCCCCCAACATTGCACTCTGCACGTAGCACACCCCCCAACTTTCGCTCTGTACATAGCGCACTCCTGCACTCTGTACCTATCATACCCTTGAACCCTACATTCTGTACATAGTTCCCCCTCACAACTCTGCATGTAGCACACCTTTCAACTATGCACTTTTTATGTAGTGAACCCCTCAATGCTAGTGTAGATTGGCCACATCCACAATTTTATGCAGAGGTTATGATGTGCAGTAAGCTCTAGCAACCAATCAGTGAGCAATAATGATGTGCAGTAACCTCTAGCAACTAATCAGTGAGTGGTAATGATGTGCTGTAACCTCTGGCAGCCAATTGCAATCCCTGCCTGATCTGCTGCAGTAAACTCATTTTGAGTCTAGCTGGGGGAGGGGGCCAAGAAAATGTTTGCCCAGGGTCCAATCGTTATTAAAGACGGCCCTGGCTGCAGCCTATAACTTGCAGCTTTAATTTAGCGAAAATATACCAACAGTGTGGATGAACAGATGTTGGGATGGGTTTTACATACACTTTAACTCTCTAAGGGAAGTAATGATATAGCCAGAGCTTATTTTCAGATGGAATGTGGTGGGCTTCCTTATTATGAGGGCGAAACCATTATTTTTCTTGCATTCTTCTATTGGCCAAATGTTGCAGTCATCCTCATCGTCAATGCTATTCTTGCATCATGATAAAAATAAAAAAAAAAGAAATAAATTAAACTTTTCCATTACCTTTGTTTTTTCTACACACAATACAGATATAGCGCTAACATGGCTC
Source organism: Glandirana rugosa (assembly GCA_018402905.1). Lineage (NCBI taxonomy): Eukaryota > Metazoa > Chordata > Amphibia > Anura > Ranidae > Glandirana > Glandirana rugosa. The sequence continues at coordinate 1,570,954 of BLSH010404530.1, read as the reverse complement.
CTGAGCCTACCCTAATTAAGACATTAAAAAATAGTTGGGGACTACTTAGCGATCAGTAACTTTTGAGACAAACACTTTGTTCAGGTGTATGTACCAAAAAAAATAGCATTTTTAATTATAGAGTGCAAAGGTCTGGAGTATGTAATAGACAGATTGCAGGTGTGTGTAACATACAACCTATTAATCAGAGTGCAGTGTTCAGGAATATATAACATGCATTACTGCATACAGGAGTCATCAGCACGGAACGTGCAGCCCAGCGTACAGGGTGTAGTGGTCGAAAGTATATAATCTACAACACAACATAAAGAGTGCAGGAGTTAGGAGTGTGTAAAATGCAGCCCAGCAAACAAAGTGCAGTGGTCAGGAATAGAGATGGGCCGAACGACTCCCTGTTCGGTTTGCGTCACAACTTTCGAACAACGCAAAAGTTCGGAACTGAACAACGCACCCCATTAATGTCTATAGGACCCGAACTGGAAAAATCAAAAGTGCCCATTTTGAAGGCTTATATGCAAGTTATTGGGGGACATGTATCAACGAAAAAAAAGTTTGTAAAAAAGATCATTTTTAAATGAGCAGTGATTTACTGATGCTTAAAGTGATACAATAAAAATGAAAAATTCCTAGTGCCTGGGGGATCCCCTTAGTCTTCCTATAAAGTGGCACATCTGTACCATGAACAGAACCTGCTGCAGCAAAAATGACATTTATACAGCCAAAAAATATTTTCCCTGCAAGCTTTTAGAAACAACGGCTTGGGGAGCCACTCTGTATTATAAGGCCACAATTTAGTGCACGCGGAACAAGATTAGAAACTTTTTGGATAAATTCTGGTGTCTGTTTTGCAGACTTTGGATAGAAGTAACAGGTGTGGAAAAATTGGACTTTGTGTGAGTGGTGCCTTCACACCATAACCCTGTAGAGGTACTTATGATGAAATCAAGAATTGGCCTTGCTGTCAAAAATTTAAATTATATGCACCTAGAAGTACTAAACCTAAGAAGAGAGAAAATAGAGCGTCTTACTCAGGAATGCGAAGTCTTTTGGAACGTAAAGATCTAATAATATGTCCAGCTGATAAGTGAGGCTTGATTGTAGTGATGGACAAAAGCAAATATGTTAATGAGATGTATAACATCCTTAATGACCAAGAGACTTACCTTCCTATCAGAAAAGACCCTATATTTAAATATAAACAAGAGTTGAAAGTGATTATTGAAAAAGAAACCAAAACAAGTATCTTGAACAAAAGGGAGGGGAATTATTTAATACCCAAATCACCCAGGATTCCTATTATGTACTTTTTACCCAAAGTGCATAAAGATCCTGTGAACCTGCCTGGCTGTCCCATTATTAGTGGGATAGGATCACTTACTTCTAGGGTGGGTAAATATATAGATTTTTTCCTCCAAGATATAGTAATCAAAACACCCTCTTACACCAAGCAGGTTTTAAATGAACTTAGTAACATCTCAATAAATGGTGGGCTGTTCCTTGTAACTGCAGATGTCTCCTCCCCACATATTAACATATCACATGTGGATGGGATGTCATCAGTAGAATATTATTTACAACAAACGTCTGATATTCCCATCTTACAGAAGAGATTTATATTGGATCTGTTAAACTTTGCAATGACTCATTTTTGCTGGTTGCAATGGGGGCTAAATTTACCCCCAGTTTAGCAAATCTCTTCATGTCTAGATGGGAACTGGATGCCATCTATAATGCAAGATGGGAGCATCTGGCATTTTATAAATGCTACATAGATGATATCCTATTCATATGGAAGGGAGACAAATTACCAATGAAGAATTTCATGTACGTTCTGAATTTGAATGAGCATACTATTAGGCCTCATACACAAGGACATTTTTTGACGCCGGCGTTTTCTGGCGTTTTTTGCATCTCTCCATGTTAGTCAATGGCCCCATAAAAATGCCGACGTTTTTGAGCTGTAGATGGCGTCGGCGTTAGTGAGCTGAAACTAGAACCCACGGCCAGCGCGTTCTGAGGCTGTAACGTTTTGGCGTTTTTTGATGCCACAAAACGCTCAATAACGCCAACTAACGCCGTACCAGCGTTAACCGGCGTTTTTTGATGCTGACGTTTTTAGGTTGAAAAATAGCAGAGGGATGATTTTTTTTAAAAAAAAACGCCTATTGACGCCGACGCTCACTAACGCCGATGCATAACGCCGATTTTTTTTCCTTGACGTCGGGTCCGACGTTTTGTTTATTTTTTAAGAAACGTCCGTGTGTATGAGGCCTCAAACTCACCTTCACTTAGAGTAAGGTCTAGGAAATGTATCTCCTCCTGACTGTAATGATTAGAGATGGCCAGATTTTTTTTCCAATTATTTATTTGTATTAAACACACGAGAAATACAGAGACCTTCAGCAGGGCATGTCTGACAAAATACAATATTATGAAAGTTCCACATCATACCAGACAATGAGAGACTGCCCATGCTAAGAGCTGAACTAATACAATTGGATATGTCGAAATCGGCTCAAGGAAGTCCCTGTCTCCCACATGACATTTTGTGCGGCAAAAAGAAAAAGAAAAAAAATAAAAAGACACCGCTTATCAAAAAAAAAAAAAAGGAGAACCAAAATTTGTAGTCGGAGAGAGCCAGAAATCCTCCCCCACAGAAAAAAAAAAAAAAAAGGGGGGGAGGGGCGAGGGGAACAAGGGGAGAGAAAGAGAAAAGAGGAGAAGGGAAAGGGAATGAAAGTGGAAATGAAAATGAAGAAGATCAGGGATTGCTCTCCCCCTCCCCCTCTACCTAAGCCAGAGGGCCAGCGTCGCCTACCCCGATCTGAGAGGGGTTTTTAAGTCAAGGAGTCATCAACTGAGCGTATTCTTGGGAGAAGACAAACTCATGCCAGTAAAACCATTTCTTAGTGAATTTTTCCCTGTGGCCTCTCTCTGTGGCCACAAAGTCCTCCATTGCGTTAATCTCCGTTACCTTCTTCAACCAGACGGCCACCACCGGGGGCTGCGCCTGTTTCCAGAACAGGGGAATACAGCTCTTCGCTGCCGTAAGCAAGTGCAGCAAGATGGACCTCCTGTAAACCTTAGTTGGGATGTCGTGGTGATGCAGAAGGAAGAGCGCTGGGTCTCTCGGCAGCACCCGGTCAGTGAATTTCTGGTTGATACGATGGACTTCCGTCCAGAATGACTGTAGATGCCGGCACGACCAAAAGATGTGGAGAAGGGAGCCTGTCTCCTCTCCGCACCTCCAACACATCTCGGAGCTCTGAGGAAACATTTTGTGGACCTTCACTGGGGTATGATACCATCTGGTAAGCACCTTAAACCCCGCTTCCTGATGTTTGGCGCAGATCGAGGTCTTAAGGGTAAACAAGAGAATCCTGTCTGTTTTTCTGATAACTGTAGTCCCAGATCAGTTTCCCATCTAGCTAGATAAGAAGGCCTGAAGCCCAGTGTCGGAGCTAGTAGGAGCTGATAGGTCTGGGAGACCGCATACTGCATTGGGGTCTGGTCTAGACACCACTGTTCAAATGGAGTGAGACTTCTCTGAAAGAGTTCCGGTTGGGGCAGAGAGGCTAAAAAATGGGCAAGTTGAATTTTTTGCCAGAAAGATAATCCAGCCAGCGCTGGCTGGGTCTTCCAGTATTTGCTGTCTGGACATCCAACGACCCCTCAGAATAAAATGATGCGCTTGAAAGCGCCCAGCTATCCTCAGTCCTCGGAAGTTGCCATCGTTAAGACCCGGAGAGAACGCCGTGTTATCAACAATTGGGGTGAGTGGAGACGGCAGCGGAGCTAAAGCAAACTCATCAAATGGACCCGGTCAAACTCCAGGTTGACTGGCGGATCAGATTCAAGCACCCTTCGCAGGATTGCCTTCACCGTCTCCTGAAGCTGCTCCGGAGCCGATGCCTCCGGCAGCCCCCGGAGCCGCAGGTTGTTCCTACGGCTCCGGTTCTCCAGGTCCTCCAGGCGTAGCTGCACTTCCGCCAGGTTCTCCTGCTGTGACTTGCGGTCTTGTTCCAACTGGGCCACCCGACGCTCCAGGGCACCCACCGCCGACTCTCCCTTAGACAGCCGATCGTCTAGCTAGCTGGTGCACCTCCACGAAGTCCCGGCAGTGTTGTTCCTCCACTCTGAGAACCAGGGCTTCAATATCAGACTTCGTAGGGAGGGCGCGTAGCAGGGCCCTGATGTCCGAGTCATCCTGTTGCGTCTGTAGCGAAGGCCCTTGGCTGCTCGGGGAACCCAGCAAGGGGTCCAGTATGGCGGGTAGTCCAGACAGTGAACCGGGGCTGAGTGAGCGTTCCGCGGCCATAGTAGTTGGTGAAGCATTAGGCCTAAACACGCCACGTGGCTCCCCTGCAGCCAGGTCGGTCGATTCTCCAAAGAAGCGGGTGATAGCAGCTATCGGTGGAGCTTTGGAAGATCCCCTGGTTCTCCTGCGTTTCGGGTGGCTCATGGCCGGCTAAGTGAAGGTGAAGAAAGGCACATTAGCGGGTAAAGGCCGGTTAAGGATCGGGAGCTCAAGCAAAGAGCGTCCTCACTCCGCCATGTCCAAGCCACGCCCCCTCGAGATGGCCAGATTTATACTGACACTGACAGGAATAGTTATATTCCGTTAGATTGTTGTCATCATCCTTCATGGCTTCAGAATATTCCTAAAGGTCAATTTATGAGGATGTGACGCAATTGTCACAAAGAATCAGATTATATTGAACAGTCAATCGTTTTTAAAGAAAAAGTTTATACAAAGGTTATTCAGAAACAGCTATTGATAACACCATCGAACAGGTTAGACAAATAAATAGAAAAACATTATTGGCACCTAAGACTAACAATAACAATAAACATATGTTTTGTCCTTTCATCGCCTTTTTCTCGATCCAACATAGACAGATTAAAAATATTATCAACAGACGACGGGATGTGCTAAAGGCAGATCCTATCCTTGGGAGTTCTTTACCCGATAAGCCAGGAGGTTATTTTCAGGAAAGCAGGCAATCTTAGAGATTGCCTAGCACCCAATATTATTGATCCTCCTAAACAAGTCAGTTTTTTTCAAACCATGAAAGGTTTCTTTCCATGTAATCAATGTGTTATGTGCACAGTGGGACAATGACGTCATAGTAAAAAAAAGAATACAGTATAGATACTTTAATTTCTAGTGAAACCACGCATGTAGTATGTAAAAAAAAAAATTAGCTGGAAGGGGGATCTCGCAAGAGAGCCCTCAACATAAGAACATTAGTCCAGTACCTCATCCCAATTAATTATGTAGCGCAAAAACCCCTAACCACTAGAAGTAAAGGATTATAACAGTACCAATATGTTATATAAAATTATCAAAAAAGTTTATTTCTACATCATAAAATATAAAACGCATGTTACAGAAAGACAGGGATATTAAAAGACAGTATAATGCTTTCCCAGTGTTATCTCACCAACCCCACAGCAGTGGGAGATGAGTGAACTGTTGTGACTTTTCTTCGATGCAGGTTGCGCTTCGTGGGTAATATAGTCCGCTTCTTCAGGAATTTTTTTGTCACTGTTAAACACTAGAATAAATAACATACATATCACTACGCGTTATCTGTCACTGGGCATATGAGATAAGAGATCACAGTCTGTGGTCTTAGTACAACTTAACAGCTGCCACCTTCCAACACCTTAACAGGTGGCGCAACACAAATTGAAAGAAAGAAATGCTTGAAATATATCACTGTGTGTAATGAATCTGGTGACGTCATCTGTCAAGTCCACTCAATCCTCCCTGAGCCTCTCCCCCCCCCCTCCTGGCCCAGATCAAAACATTCAGGCCTGCTCTTACACTCATGCCTGACTAAATTTTACCTCACCTAGCAAACCCTGATAGAAAAATGCACCTATACTATGGGGGCACTACATAGATTAAATAAAGGAAATGCTTGAAATATATCACTCTGTGTGTAATGAATCTATATAATATATGTTTCACTTCTTGAATTGAATTACTGAAATAAATTAACCACTTCCTTACTGGGCACTTAAACCCCCCTCCTGCCCAGACCAATTTTCAGGTTTCAGCGCTGTCGCATTTTGAATGACAATTGCGCGGTCGTGCGACGTTGTACCCAAATAAAATTGATGTCCTTTTTTCCCCACAAATAGAGCTTTCTTTTGGTGGTATTTGATCACCTCTGCGGTTTTTATTTTTTGCGCTATGAACAAAACCAAGAGCGACAATTTTGAAAAAAGAACAATATTTTTTACTTTTTGCTCTAATAAATATCCCAAAAAAAAAAAAATTATTTATTGGGTTTGGCCGATTTATATTCTTCTACATATTTTTGGTAAAAAAAAAATCGCAATCGGCGTTTATTGATTGGTTTGCGCAAAAGTTATCGCGTCTACAAACTATGGGAATTGATTTATGGCGTTTTTATTATTATTTTTTTTACTAGTAATGGCGGCAATCTGCGATTTTTATCGGGACTTTGATATCCGGGCGGACATGTCGGTCATTTTTGACACTTTTTTGGGACCAATGACATTTATTCAGCGATCAGAAATTTAAATGTCCACTGATTACTGTATAAATGTCATTGGCAGTGAAGGGGTTAACCAGCAGGGGGCAGTGAAGGGGTTAACAATGTTCCCTGGCTGTGTTCTAACTGTGGGGGGGATGGGCTGGTCGGGACATAACAGATCTAACTGATCCCAGTGACAGGGATCAGTAGATCCGTTTGTCCCCTGTCACAGAACGGGGAACCGCCGTGTTTACATCGGCGGTTCACGTTCTACTGCTCTGTAAGGCGATCGCGGGTCAGGAGCGGACATAGAGTCCGCCCGACCCGCGGGCACGCCCACGCAGCGTGCGGCGGCGGCGCGCCGCCGCCCAGTGCGCGCAGGGGGCGTGTAAAGGGGCAGACGTCCATGGACGTCCCCCCGGATTTTCAGGTCCGCGCTGTTGACGTCTTTTGTCAATAGCGCGGACCTGTAGAGGTTAACCTTTGATGCTATTCTATTTTTTAAAGATGCACCTGTATGTTTCTGTCTTAGATTTGGGATATTAAGACTGAGGGAGATGAAAGGAACATTTCCTAGCCTCAGGAATTAAGTCCTACTCAGAGGACTGTAATTATTTTGATGAACTATCCAAGGAAGGACCAAACAGACATTCCCCATCAAAAGGTAACCGCTTAATGAACTTCTTGCGTGGGGGCTCAGCTGACCAGCATTTAAGCCTGAACATGTGAATGGAGAGAAGGCTTATTCACCAAGACTTCCATGCAGTAGCATATAAATATGGAGTGAGGCATCCATTGGGATCAAACTGGGACATAGTTCATTAGGATTGAACTATGTGTACTTTCGTAGGAAACTTTCCTCAATAGGATATTGCTGTGCAAAGTGTTTTGGAGGAGTGCAGATCTTCTCAGGGCGTGACTAGCCCCCCTAACAAGACAGGCTCTACCAGTGAGTGGATCAGGAAAGTCTTAGTAGGCTTAAAGCTGTTGTCTACCCGGGAAAAAATAAAAACCTGCAAGACAATAGCATGATGAGCTAGTATGCACCGCAAGTTTTAAGGACAGATTACTGATTGGAATGGTACCAACAGACTGGCAAAAAGTAAATGTGGCAAAAAGGGCTGAGATACAAACCTTGAAACTACATACCAGTCAACCCAACATAAATAAGATGTAAACCAGGGGGGTAGGCAACCTCGGCACTCCAGCTGTGGTGAAACTACAAATCCCATCATGCCTCTGCATCTATGAGTTATGCCTGTCATTATCAGGGTCTTGCAATGTCTCATGGGACTTTTAGTTTCATCACAGCTGGAGGGCCTACCCCTGATGTAAACTATCAGAAGGTATGATAGGGGGCCATAAGAATTTGCTGATGAAAATCGTATCATTAACCACTCGCTTTCTGGGCACTACCTGCCCAGGCCAATTTTTAAGCTTTCAGCTCTCATACACTTTGAATGACAATTGCACGGTCATGCAACCCTGTACCCATATGACATTATCATTTTTTTTTTACCCAAGTAGAGCTTTCCTTTGGTGGTATTTAAATTACTTTTTTTTTTTTTTGCAAAACAAATAGACCGAAAACTTTGAAAAAAACAAAAATGTTTTTCATATTTTGTTATAAAATTTTGCAAATCGGTAATTTTCCTCCTTCACCGATGTGCACTGATGGGCACCACTGATAAGCGACACTGATGAGGCACTGATTGGTGGCACTGATTAGCAGCACTGCAGGGCGCTAAGGGGGCAATGTCCCTCTAACAGAAGCAGACAGAGTGGAGGGGGGAAAAAAAAAAAAAAAAATAAATAAGCCCATAACCGATTTCTGTTTACTTCCGTGATCAGCTATCATTGGCTGACAGCTGATCACGTCGTAAGGGGCTCGCTGTGATTGTCCCTTTACCCGATCTGTGATCAGTCGAGTCCCAAGGACAGACTGACATACACACGGACCGAATGTCGGATGGTTTTTATTAAAGCGACCGATTTCTCCTGACGTTCGGCCCGTGTGTACAGGACTTTAGAGTCACAGGTTATTGTAGCAGTTAAGATCCTCTAACCCTTCCATATGGAGCTGAAGAGGATATGTGGTGTAACTGGGTGGTCTGTACTAGCTACAGGGATACAAACCTGCCTTCCATAGCAGAAGAGGTGAACTCCTTTTTGTATACATTGTCTCTTGTTGCGGATAGTGGTGAACTGCTTACATTTCTGCCTGTGGGGTTCCTCAATACTATCAGACCCTCTAGATCTGCTTTGGCCAGAAGATATCAAAATACTATCATGCCCCCAGGGTCTCCATCTACTGCATAGCCGATGCTGCAGCCCCTCTTGTTCTTGGACGGGGTACCCCTGGAGTGGGTCCCTGCTTTCTCTGCTACAATCTGAGCCTGGAGATGGTGATGGGGATAGCCACGGTTCAGGATAGAGCCTGTGCCCTGAGTGCCGTTTAGTGCAGGAGTCAGCCATTTTTTACTGGCAGGTGGCGGCTCACCAGAATGAAAAGCTCAAAGAGCCCTTTCATACTGGGGTTGCCCGTGTGAGCGGTAAAGCAACGCTCATTATGGCGGCACTTTTCAGCTGCTAGTGGGGAGCTTTTAACCCCCAAGAAGGGGTTAAAAGTGCCCGTGTTGCCACGTTTCCAAAGCGCAGCCCATTCATTGCAATGGGCAGGGCCGTTTTGGGAGCACTGTATACAGCACTCCCAAACCACCCCAAAGATGCTGCTAGTAGGACTTTTCCTGACCTCCAGCAAGCGCAATGCCCCAGTGTGAAAGCACTCGGGCGGCATGGGAGGCAGTTTTCAGGCGCTATTCCTAGCACTAAAACGCCTTAAAACTGCCTCAGTGTGAAAGGGGTCTAAGAGCTAGGCTGTCCTCACTTCATGGAATAAAATCTGGACATATCCAGCATTGTGCAAAATTACACAAGCTCAGCTCTGGTAGGTCTTTATTCTGCCATGTCTTGGCCAAATACCTCCAATAATGGGTGAGCAATTTTAAAACTATTAGAACGTGGCAGTGATCAGAAAACACATACCTGGAAACATAAAATAAATGAATACACTTAACTGACACCATATTGGGTTAGCAACTTCTTGTACCATACACAATTTGTAAAACGGTTGACAAAGCAAGTCACCTGCAGCCAATATCTGAACAATACTCTTCCATTTGCTAATTTCATTGTGAAGTGTCTAAATAAGTTTGATCTATTTTAACCACTTGCCAGCTGGGGAAATTTGACATTTCTCACATGCTGAAAAATCAGCATTTTCTAGAAAAGTACTTTGAACCCTCAAACATTCTATATTTTCTGAAAGTAGTGGCGCTGGAGAATAAAATGGTGTGTTTCTTGCTATTTTTTTTTGTCACACAATAGATTTCAACAGCTGTTTATCAGCTGCAAATTTACAGGAAAACACACTTAAATGAATTTTAGTGCACACAAAATAATGCATGGCTGTGAAATGGCAACTACAGCGATGCTTTTAATGCCTTTACATGTTACCAGTTTAGAGATAAATGTGAGCTCCCCCTCAGGAATTTAAGGCCCAGTTCACGCCTGAAGCAAATGCACCAAATTTTGGTAATGAGCCAAGCATGTTTTGTGATGGCTGTTTTTCACATTATGTTGTATTGAAAACACATGACTGCTACCTGCACATGGGGTGCCATTAAGAAATAATTTTTCCATGCATTTCTGCTATGCACAGATATGAACGGGGCCCAACATTTGTGGCAATGCCTCAAGTGTTTTGTAATCACGGTTTACAAATTTGTTTTTTTAATATTTAAAATATAGCTTGGGCAGTGACAGGTACTCTCGAAGGCGAGATCTAAGGTCCATTAGACCCCTGATCCCTCCTCTGCACTCCAAGGCAGCCGATCAAACAAAGATCTGTTTGATCTGCTGCTTCCCTGGCTGTACCAGCCAAGGAAACCGCACTGAAACGAGATAACTTCCTTGTTGCCTTTGGCTTCATTTGTCAGAGGAGATGGAGGAATGGATGCTTCTCCATCTCTTCTGTGGGCAGCCGCCCCAATCGTTTACAGTAGTCCCAGGTGCCCTGGTGGATGGGAGAGCCTGGGAACAGCAGCAGATGGGGCCCTTCCAAGCCCTGTAAAAGTGATTGGGCGAATGAAGAGCCACTCAGATTACTTTTACTAAAAAGCTGATCGCCATCTCTGAAAGACATTGCCAGGATCATGGCTGCAAGCTCTGGTATAATCGCTTCAAGTGTAGGAAGTACTGTATACAGTGTATGCGTATACTGGACAGGAAGCGGTTAAAATGCCCCTGTGACTATGCAATTCAAATATCATACTATAGCCAGCTTGTAAAACAATATGGTGTTTAATTCTATTTTCCTGCCACCTGTGTATTGATACTTTGCTGTGCTGAAGATCCCTGGCCACTGCAGGTATTTGACAATTTCATGTGTGTCAATTACCTGGTCTGCTGCCACATGTTGTGGTTCCTCCCACTGGCTTGTATGATGTGCAGTTACACAAGAGCCAGCAGGGGGAACTTTTTTCCCTCAAACTGGGCACTGGTCCCTCTCCAGAGCTGGAATGATGAATATTCTTAGATCTACAAAACTGTTTCTACATTTTCTAAGATATTTAAAAGTTTGATCTGCGATCCAACCCAGACCTTCATCCACTTTGCACTGTATGCAGAGCTTAATTAAGACCACATTAAATCTGTTTTTATCAATGTTAATAAACAATTTGGAAAAGGATGTTGAAAGGTGGCTTCTGTTGTATCCCAACAATTAATCTGAAATTGATTAACTAGTGAGATGTATATATTTTACACATTTAAGTGGCCTTGTACCTGCTGACAGCAAAGATTTAGCATATGGCTGGCATTTTAATCTGCAGATATGTTGAAAATATGTGAATGCAGCACAGGAATCAGAGCTAACCTGTCTCCCAGGTGTGACAGGAACGCAGAAGCAACAGACCACGAACTTGGATGAAACAAAGAGTGGGATTCATGTAGCTTTCTGATACTCCTGAGAAACTTGTCCCCACCTTGAGCATTTCCATAGAAACAGGTGCAGAGGTAGGAGGTATACAATGAGTCTTCTGTTCTAGCAAGAACAGATAGTGGGTAGAGGCTGAGGAGGGGTACTAGTTACATTCTGGAATTAAACTGCTGATTTCTCATAGGGAGCCAAAGGACCGATTTGTCAAGTACAGTAATCTTAATTTACATGCAGAAAAAGAAAATGCACAGCACACGTCTAATAGCAAAGAGAAAAACACTAAGTGCAAGTAAAGGTAAGATCAGTAAAAAAGTAGTCTTACAAGGATTCTTCATGCCAATAAGTTGTAGTTTATTCATTACAAAATCTACAAATTGAAAATGCAAAACATGTTTACAATGGGTACACGTTGTCAACGACTTCCTGTCACATTGGCATGTAAATATAAATACTGCAAAATATATATTTAAAAATATCTTTCTGTACAACATCAGAAGGAACTGTAGGCTAATAAAACATAAAAACATAAAGGGGAACATCCAAGAACAGGAATATCCAGTGGCTTTAGTCAGTAATGATGAGCTCATCCACACCCCAGTCTTCGTAACTGCCATCAGGAAGATAGCGTCTGATGATTATAGGGATCTTTCTGGCTCTGTAGGAGAAAAAGAAAAAAAATTATATGTGTAGACACACTAACCTACCGACTTTCAAGAGCTTTCAGTATGATTTCTTGGCTTTATATTCAAATCATGTTCACAGAGATATATAAAAAAAAAAGGGTAAACGATGTACACCATCCCCACCCCTCCCAACCCCACTACACTTAATTCCGTGAGGCGAGTATGATGGAGTGTGGTGCAACGGTGTTGCAGAGGGTTAAGGCAGGGTTTTTCGAGACTTTGTCGTGGCGGATCGACAGATCCCGACGTAAGACGTAACCTCTAAACTTCTCACCTAAAAAGGGAAACACTGGTCAGTCTTAGTGAGACTAGGTGGGGACTACGGGACTCCCCATCTCGTAATCCTGAAAGTTTAGGGCACCCGTCACTGTCGACTAAGGGGGGGGGGGGGGGTTGGGGGGTGCCTTAATTCACATCACCCCAACCCTCCCCACC
>BLSH010404530.1:1529915-1543188 GCA_018402905.1 Glandirana rugosa | reverse complement strand
TGATTGCTGTACATTTTAATGAGTCATTTTATTAGTACTTATATATATTGTTCCGCCAGTCCGTTTGTTTATAAGTACCGAATTGGTTAATGAAGTAATTTTCTCCTGGTGGCCTAAGCTTACGGCATATACAATTCATATTATTGCTGTGAGAATAGGTCTTCACTTTAATGGCGGCCGGCCTCTAGATCGAGGCTTGGCACGCAAACACTATGGATATAAGGTGGTGCGTCAGAGCGTTGCCCCGAGCCCCTGGACGACGTCATATTTGACGAAACATGTAGGGCGGAGCCACGTCTGACGTCACCACGCCTACTACGTACCCAGGACGGGAACGCTGTTTAGAGAAGTTTTGCCGGCAATTTTAAATACCAATGTGCGGATTTTTACTGCTGAATGTGAGTACCTATCTTTTGTTTTCACAATAAATAATTTTAATGGAGTTACGCTATGAGGTCTCTTTCTTTATATGACCGCTGGGACCGCGGCTAAACAATTGATATCACGGAGAAGTACTAATTACAGAAAGGAGCGGGACGCCATCTGATTTGTACCCTGCAGAGGGTTATTTCTGCCAGCGAGATTGATCTGTTAGCGATAACGGATCCCCTTTTCTCGGTAAGGGTACCTCTGTGTGTTATCGTTGGTGTACCTATCATCGGTGCGGAAACTGCACACTTTTGTTTGGGTGATACCTAATTGATGAATTTTGGAGTTATTTCACCTTGGTTAAAAGGGATTCGTTTCCTGTTTTATCTATCCTATTGTTTTACTTATCGGAGTCACAGAATTTACAAGGACTTTTTTAAACACATATGGACTTTTTTTCTTGAGTTGATCAGTCACGGAGACCTATTATGTTATTGATGTTTGCTTTATTCACATTTGTTTTTTCCATTCTTTATGAGCGCAACTGTTTTTTATTTATAAGTTTTTCAGTACCAAAAACATCACTGGAACTGGTCCTGCCTGCTTCAAAACAAGATCTCTGGCAAAAACACTGCAAATACAGAAAGATACCCGGCAATCCTGCTAGAAATCCAGCAAGCTGACGGCTCTGTCACTTTCTGTACCAAAATAAGTTACTAATTTACAGTTTTGCATTTCCTGGTGTTACGCGGTTTCCAAAAAAAAAAAAAAAAACTTAGGTTTAGGCTTGATTCACACTCATGCGGCGCTGAATTCGCAGGGATTTCTGTTTGTTTCCCGCACCGCATCAAAATCACACTCCGTTCACTGCGGGTATGTAGGTTAACGACACCCCAAAATCAGTTTGCAAACCGCAGTGATGAACACCCATGCGATCAGATTCTTGTGTGGCAAAAAAAAAAAAAAAAATAGAAAAGAAAAAGGGGTCCCGCACGATTGTGGTGCGATTTGAGCCATAAAAAAAAAAAAAATGAATGGCTGAGAAAAAAAAATAAAAATAATCGCACTGCTGTAGAAACGCCTGCGATTTGAACAGGAATGCGATGCGATTCCTGTCAGAATCCTATGCAGCCCCCGAACCGCACCAGTGTGAACCGGACCTTAAATATTTATTACTATATAGTTTTATTCTCTATTTAACCCTTTCGCTGCCAGGCCCTGTGTGCTCCATTATATACACTCAGGTGGCCAGACCATTTGTGCAAATTTTGTGTTTGTTTTTATTTTTCACTTATAGCTTTCAAAGTTAGTAAAAGACCCCCCCCCCCCCACCCCCCCCAAACCATACATTTCCTGAAAGCACATGACCAGTAGAATAAAAATACAAAATTCCTGCTAAATCCCTACCAAATATAAAAGCACCTACTACATGCTCCAAAGTCTTTTCGAACAAAAACGTGTTTTAGCTGCATACATTGCAGATTACGAACCGCCGACAACATTGAGCACACATCAGTCGACGTTAGTTGAAAACTCTTTGTCTCTAACTCCATTTGAACAGTTAACAAAAGAAATAAGCTCAACTAATGCTTCCATTGCTGAAGTTATTCCCTTGATTGCTGCACTGAAAACGTCTGTTAGGAAAAGAGGTAGAAACAGACCATGGCGTAAAAGTAGCTAAAACCACTCTACTGGAGGCCATTAACAACCGGTTTCAAGACATTGAGTCCAACCCTCTGTACTGCATTTCAGCAGTTCTAGATCCTCGATTTAAAAAACATTATTTTAATGCGGAGAAAAAGCAGCGTGCATGGGAAATGATACAGGCCACACAAATGGAGGTGTTAGAGGCACCTGGTGAAGGAGTTTCGAGGTGTAGCACAGAGGAACGGCCGCATACAAGTGAAGAGGAACAGGCCCCCTCACTATCGGACATGTTTGAAGAGATTTTACATGAATGCACCCCAGTCCATAGCAGTGCCACAAAAACTGCAGCTACCCAACAGCTGGAGATTTATTTAGCTGAACAGCCTATCGCCAGAAGCGACAATCCCCTGGAGTACTGGCGCATGAACGAAAAACGTTTTCCACTGCTTGCACAGATCGCACGCAGATATTTATCTGCCCCAAGCACTAGTACAGAGAGTGAAAGACTATTCAGTCTAGCATCTCATTCTTGATGAGAAGAGGAACCGTCTCTCCTGTGAGAAAGCTGAACAACTTTTGTTCTTAAAGCGAAATCTGCCACTTTTACTGAAACTGAAATAGTACTTTAACTAGTATCTATTTCAGTTTCAGAAGTTAAACAGTAGCACAGTCCAATTTGGAATTGTAGCCAGACACTGACAGTATTTTTGTAGTGCCACTTTTGCACTAAAGGACTTTAAAAAGTTTGAGGTTTCAACTTTGCATAAGTTTACAGAATAGAGAGGGTAGTAGTAGGACAGGCCCTTTGCTATTCTTATTTTTGCCTGTTCTTGTTATTTTTTACTAGTTCTACAAGTTTTGCACTAGTTTTCAATTTAAAAGAGAACTCCAGCTTTTGTACCAATTTGAACTGAGCGCCGCTCCTGTAGACTAGACTGACTGTAGACTAGTCTGTGTTCCGGGAAGTCTCGGCTCCACTCATACCCAGAACACAGTGCAGTACGGGAATACTGTATGTATGTAGATGGCTGCAGCTACATACAGTTTTATCGCACATGCAGAGGGCTGACCGCTTAGGGAGAAAACTTAGGGAAATTTAGTTCTCATTTAAGTTGAAAATAAAAGAATTTAATAATAATAATAATAATAATAATAACATAGATAATTAGATATATAAATTACCTATGTTATTTTTTACAGAGAAAACATGAACAGAATAACGGCCTTCTGCCATAAAAAAAGGATATGAAACAGTATAGGTCAGAGGCCAGGCCTGCCAGTGCTCAGGCTTTGTCATTTGTGTTGTTGGTGGTAGTTTTCTACTTTATTGTACTAGAAAACGCACAGGGGTTGGGTGATTTACTAAAACTGGAGGAGTGTACAAAATCGGGTGTAGCTCTGCCTCTGCATAGAAGTTAACCAACTCTGTCCATTTTTTTTTTTGCCAAAGCTTTGATCAATCTGAAGTTAGAAGCTCTTTAACCAATATGCACAGCTGCACTAAATTTTCAGTCTCTCCAGTTTTAGTAAATGGACTCCAAAATCTCTGCTCCAATGCTTGGAAGTGGGCCCCACAGCCAGACTGTTGCCTATATTTGTCCCTGCTATCTTCACTGGACATGCCTTGCCTTATGAGTTATGACTAGGGAAGTCAGTGGATACACTTAAATAAAACAAGAGGGCGCACCAGCCTAGTGCATTATCTAAAAAAAAAAAGGCATCTCTTTGTTGTTAATAAAAGTAAAAACAGACCGGTGGTGGTATACTATAGAACAACCAACAGGTGTAATCAGTTCAAGTTGAAACACCGCGTTGGGGCAACTGGAAGGAAAACCTATTATGTGATAATGTATATCATGGTCTATAAGCTGATGTTTTACTTTGACAACAAGCTTTGTTGATACACCTAACGATTTGTACTAGCCCGTACACCCGGTCTTGTTTTACGGTTCCATTTTAAACTGAAAAAAAAAAACAACGCGTACACAAGCATAGAGGCACTTAGTCCTTGCAATGCGCTTCAAGTTGGCTTTTTATACAACATTGCAGGGGCTGCTTTCTCGAAGTGATGCTTTCTACAAGTGATCTGCACTTCAATCTCTGCATCATGTAAACATTTATTCTCTGTCCCTTCACAGGTATGTGTCAGCTGAAGCAATCATCCACACTTAACTGGACTCTGCTTTAATCTCTATGTATCTTTTGCTATGGTATGTGGCCTCTTCCATCTGTTGCCCTATGTGCATTATTATAATGTTTGTGTTTCTCTGTAGTGTCTTACCCAAGTTTTATGTGCTGCTATCTTTATGGCCCATCTCTGGTCTGTCTTAAGTGAAAGGTCCACTTGATTGTTAGGCATCCTTATAATCACTCATGATTAACAAATTTCCACCCCCACCCTTTTACCAGTATAAATTTGAGCACCCTTATGGGGCAAGCACATTGCTGGGGGAGCACATTGCAGGGGCTGCTTTCTCGAAGTGATGCTTTCTACAAGTGATCTGCACTTCAGCGATTGCACAAAGCAATTATACATAGCAAAGTACACCGCAAACACCCAACAGCCTGCAGGTGACCCCGTCTCTCTATTCAGCTCTCCTTCCACTCTAACATGCATTCTCTACCACTCCTTCTGGCACTTGTGTCCTCTCTCCTCAAACTCTTACCTTCACCCCTCTTCTCCACCACCCAGCTTTTATATATCGCCCCACCTTCTGTCCTCTCCCTATTACTGCTCCCACCAACTTTTTCTCATTCTACATCCATGTACTGAAAGAGCCACCAGGACTCCGAGACATGCCCCTCCATTTAAATCACACTCCCACATTACCTCGCTCACCCCCCTGCTTCTCCTAACCTCTGGTGATATATCCCCAAACCCTGGGCCTCCATCATCCATCTTTGCCCGGCGCTCCCATCTCCCAACACCCTCTGGCAGCAGCTGCAACCCACAGAACTTGGTCTCTATTCCACTTATTCCTAATACCAGCCTCCCCTTCTCCTGTGGCCTCTGGAATGCCCGCTCTGTCTGCAACAAACTCACTGCCGTCCACGACCTCTTTATCACAAATTCCTTCAACCTCCTTGCCATTACTGAAACCTGGCTTCATAAATCTGACAATACAGCTCATGCTTTCCTCTCCCATTGCGGCCTTCTCTGGACACACTCCCCTAGACCAAGTGGACAGAAGGGTGGTGGAGTGGGAATCCTTCTTGCACCACGCAGCACCTATCAGGTACTCAACCCTCCTCCCTCTCTGACACTCTCCTCTTTTGAAGCACATTGCATCTATCTATTTTCTCCTATTCCTCTAAGAGTTGCTGTCATTTACCGGCCCTCTGGGCCGGTATCAACTTTCCTAGATGACTTCTCTGCATGGCTACCCCACAATCATTCTTGGCGACTTCAACATCCCTGTTAACGCTATCACTACTCTTACTTCTAAACTTCTCAGTCTAACCTCATCTTTCGACCTGAAGCAATGGATACAGACTCCTACCCACTCCAACGGCAACACCCTTGACCAGTGGCTCTCAACTTCAGTCCTCGGGACCCCCCCAACAGGTCAGTTACCCGTAGAAACCTTTGCCACCTCAACCCTTCTCTTCTCCACTCTGCTAATGACCACCTCTATGACAAAATCTCACCCTTGTCCTGCCCCAACCTAGCCACACTTGTCTACAACAACTCACTGTCATCCTCCCTAGACAAGCTCGCCCCCCTTACTACATGCATACTCAGGCCCCGGCCACTACAACCCTGGCAAACGGACAACACGAGCAAAGATACATAGAGATTAAAGCAGAGTCCAGTTAAGGGTGGATGATTGCTTCAGCTGACACATACCTGTGAAGGGACAGAGAATAAATGTTTACATGATGCAGAGATTGAAGTGCAGATCACTTGTAGAAAGCATCACTTCAAGAAAGCAGCCCCTGCAATGTAATATAAAATGCCAACTTGAAGCACATTGCAAGGACTAAGTGCCTCTATGCTTGTGTACGCGTTTTTTTTTCTCCACAGTTTATTGTTAAAAAATAGAACCGTAAAAAAAGACCGGGTGTACGGGCTAGTACAAATCGTTATGTGTATCAACAAAGCTTGTTGTCAAAGTAAAACATCAGCTTATAGACCATGATATTCATTATTATCACAACACATAATAGGTTTTCCTTCCAGTAGCCCCAACGCGGTGTTTCAACTTGAACTGATTACACCTGTTGGTTGTTCTATAGTATACCACCACCGGTCTGTTTTTACTTTTATTAACAAAGAGATGGCTTTTTTTTTTTTTTAGATAATGCACTAGGCTGGTGCGCCCTCTTGTTTTATTTAAGTCTATCCACTGACTTCCCTAGTCATAACTCATAAGGCAAGGCATGTCCAGTGAAGACAGCAGGGACAAATATAGGCAACAGTCTGGCCGTGGGGCCCACTTCCAAGCATCGGAGCAGAGATTTTGGAGTCGATTTACCAAAACTGGAAACACAGAGCAGAGAGGCGGTCCCCTAGTTACAAACTACTCCTACTTACAAACGGAGGGAGACAACAGGAAGTGAGAGGAAATCTCCCCTTAGGAAGGGAAAGTCACTCCTGTAAGAGTTATTATGGGAAAAAGAAGTCTCCACTGATGCTTTATAACCAAGAGGCACGTCAGAAATCTCGGTTGGTGTTCCTATCTGTACCTGAGGATTTGTCAGTGTAGCCTAAATCTGTGACCGGATATGGAAACGCCGTGGTCGATGTACAGACCTAAGATCTCCATCTAACTACCCACAATATTATCTCATATACGCTTTGAAATCTCTTATATCTGGTAAGAGTACCCATTTCTTATGGTGAAGGTGCAGTGCATGCCGGTGTATTGCAACTTACTGACAGTATTGGTCACTCTACTGGTGTTGTCTTGGGTGATGGACTGATTATGAACTAATTTATTTGAACACGGATTCACTATGTCCATTTAAAGACATTTTTCTTTCCTTTTTTTTTTTGGTTATGATCATTGGATGAATTAATTTAAGGTGTGGATTGGGCTGATTCTCAGTCCATCCTGGTTCTGCTCATCAGTATGTGATTTATGTCTCAACACTGTTCATGTATGACCGGTTTAATATGGTTTATTCACATCTACTCTCCAGCGCTACACATTTTTGTTACATAGTGTTACATACAATTTGGGAAGTTGTGGTGTTAGCAGCTTGAGTTTACTGTCACAATTTTATTTATTGATTTTCTGGTAGCGCAGTAGTGCTCCTTCATCGGTGCATCACTAAGCTGTATGAAATTTATTGTCATATACTGTATAAAGTTTTATCATCACACTGTACAATCATGTTGGTATTTGACATGATACTGTTCAATCAGGTCATTGCCCTTTATCTTGAATATCTGTGTATGCAATTTATTATTCTTTAATAAAAACTTTTTACTATATCCATCTTCTACCTTACTCCCACCATGTGTCACTCAAAGTCCCAAGTGTATATAAAGGGGAATCCCGCGATATAGTGATATAGAGTAAGCAGTTGGGGGGAAGCTGCCCTTCTGTTTTCCCAAGAGGGAAATGAAGTATATAAGTAGTATGTCAGAAGCAGTGGCGCTAACCCTCTGGGTGCTAGCCTTATCTCAGGCTGCACCTAAAATATGTGACCCTTGTATCTAACCACCATAAATACTGTGTATAAACTTTAAAATGTGTATTAAAATATTATTGTGTTGATTATAATCAATATAAATAATCATACAGGTACAAAAGAAATGTGCAAATGTGCAAAAATGATAAATAACTAAGTCTCAGATAAATATTAGAAAGATTTTTGTTTGAAAAAAGACTTCGCATGTAGTGTCCGTAATCAGCAGCAAATAATAATTAAATAATAGTCCCTTTAAAATTCCAGATGCAATAGAAAGTGCTCAGTGACTTTGGTGACAAATCTTCACAGTATGTAAAGTGATCCAGTGCCTCAATCCGGTGCTCCCCTCTTGCACCCCCACTCACCAGAGCTAGGTACCCATGCAGGGGTAACTCGCCTATGCTGAATCCTTTTCCCGGTCAGCTCGGGAGCCTCCACCCTGGAACCAGTTTCTGTGTCAATAGACTGAGGAGAGTGACACCAAATCCTGTGCGTTTTTTTCCCTACACCGTGGAGCGCCGCATCAACCTGGAGGAGAGCTGCTGGAAATCAATACGAGGAGCCTGACACTGAGGATTACCACCCGAGCTGACCGGGAAAAGGATTCAGCATAGGCGAGTTACCCCTGCAGGGGTACCTAGCTCTGGTGAGTGGGGGTGCAAGAGGGGAGCACCGGATTGAGGCACTGGATCACTTTACATACTGTGAAGATTTGTCACCAAAGTCACTGAGCACTTTCTATTGCATCTGGAATTTTAAAAGGGACTATTATTTAATTATTATTTGCTGCTGATTACGGACACTACATACGAAGTCTTTTTTCAAACAAAAATCTTTCTAATATTTATCTGAGACTTAGTTATTTATCATTTTTGCACATTTGCACATTTCTTTTGTACCTGTATGATTATTTATATTGATTATAATCAACACAATAATATTTTAATACACATTTTAAAGTTTATACACAGTATGTATGGTGGTTAGATACAAGGGTCACATATTTTAGGTGCAGCCTGAGATAAGACTAGCACCCAGAGGGTTAGCGCCACTGCTTCTGACATACTACTTATATACTCAAAGTCCCAACCTACTCCTAACTTTACCGAGTAACAGGTATGGAAGTGCATAACCCTACCATGTCATGGCTTCATTTAAATTTCCCCACTTCCTCCTTGTTCTTAAACTTTTGTAACAGGTCCGATGTCCCTACATACTTACGCTATCTGTAGTGCTCTGGTACCCAAAACACGTGCCCTTTCATATTTTGTCATGTAATTTGTTGTGATTCGTTTCTGGTTTGCTTGTTGTCCTTCACCAGCTGGTAAGATTGCAACATTCTCCTGGTCTTCCTAAAATAACAAAGTGAAAAAAATAAATAAATAAGTGCACAGTCAAACTCATTGGAGTGAATTTACTAAAGGCAAATAGACTGTGCAAGTTGCTCCAGAGCTTAGTAAATGAGATGAAGCTTCACTTTACAAAAAGCATACCCAATCACATGAAAAAAAAAAAAAAAAACACAACACACACACACACACAAATTTTATTCAATAATGCAATCAAACCAAAAAACACAAAAATTTGTCCAAACACGTCTACTAGTCACTGCATATTGGTTTAGTAAACATCCCGGGTATGAAAATTTTTGGAAACATGGGCCTGCACAATGTCCGACGTCACAATCAGGACAAGGGAACCTGGTTTCGCTTCAAGAAACAAACCACGCACATCCTTGTTAGTGCTGACTTTTTCTCAGTTGGTGGGATGTAGTCCATGAAGTGAGGACCAGTGAGACGTTCCATATTGACAACGCCAATAGCACAACGTTCAACTCTATTTCACAGCCATTGATGGCGTTCGGTGGTTCACAAAGATACTTTCGGCAACTTTCCAAATGAAGTCAGAATGAATCACAGGCTTGTCACTTTTTTTTTTAGCAAAATGTAGGCATTCCACAAGCATTGCTCAAGAAGATGCTTGAAGATCTTCTAGCAGTACTTCTTTTGCTGTTTCCTCATTGCTGGCTAAAATGTCATTGCTTGGTTGGCTCTGTCGACACCTCCCATAGGGTTATTGTAGTCCATCACTACTTGTGGCTTCATGATTTCTTTCCTACTTTTCTTGCATACCATAACTGTGGAGGTATTATGAACTGTACGCACTAGACACACATCTTTGTCACACCATCGCAGTGTCATCATTTTGCCTTTCTGCCAGGCAACCACTTCAGTGTTCAGTCAAACGTTGGCGGCATGTCGCACTGGTTAGCCCTAACAGTTCCATAGGCATCGGTTTAGTTTTTGCAGAAGAAACAAGGTTCAGGAGACGTATAAAAGTTGTCTGTTGTTGTGCAATAGCACCAATTTAACAATGGCTCAATGAGTAAAAGAACAAAAGATGTTGCCATTCCATAGTTGCTGTATTTTGGATTGAATTTTGTTCCTTTTCCAGTGTATATGACGATTCACATAGCATGTAGGATTTTACACCAAATCGTGCTCTCTTTGATGCAATGTATTGTACCCAGCTGAACCTTCCCTTGTAGGCCATTAGACTTTAGTCTATGCTGATATCTCTTTCTGGCATATAGCTCTGTTGGAAATTCTTTAGAATCATTTGAGACACTTGCCAAATTTTCTTTAGTTTTGGTGCAGGATGAGTAGTTTCATCAAGTTCTATATTTTCAATAACCTCATTGATCAGAAATTATAAGTATGCCAAGGGGTTTTCGTGTTCAACGTCTACTTTCATACCAGGTGCTCCAGTAAATGTGAATCTTGGGGGTGCTGCCTGATCTGTACCACAGTCAATAGAGCACCAAGTTCGCACATCACTGAGCTCAGTCGCAGAATCGTCTCTGTCGTCACTTTCCATGTCTGATGACGCATTTCCCCCACAAATCACTATTGCTTAATTCTGCAAGCGATTCTAATTCATTATCGCCGTTTTCTAGCTGGTCCAAAAATGCTTTTGCCCTCAAGGGACGCTTTTTGGATGCCATGAACGTTCTCAAGTTTCCAGGCAGAAAGAACGGTATATATAATATAAATGTGCAGGCAGGGCACTGGACAAAGCACTAAGGACAAAACTGAGGTGAAATAGTTTGATACAGTAATGTAATCCTAACAATGTATTGCGTGCATGTTATGTTTTGTACTTTTCAAAATTTGAATTTGCAGCCGGGCTCACAGAACGGTGCCCGGAAGACGGATGCATGGGCCCGAGGACATCTCGGGATCGTAGGGACAAGGTAAGTAACTGTACAGGGAATATCCCGAGTGTGGCTCTGGGTTACCGCTTTTGGTACTGAAAATTAACCCAGAGCGACTCGATTACCACCAGGGAGGTTAAAGGGTTGGCTTACTAAATTAAACAGTTTGTTCACTTTACAAATAAATACATGTTATTAAAGCGTTAGCTCACCTTTACAAGGTGAACTAATACCAGACACTCTCCCCACTTCCCCTGTATTTACCTCCTATGTCACCAAGCTGTCAGCACCTCCACAGCTGCTCCAGCAGCTCTTTCCTCCTTATCCATGCATCACTTCCAGCATGGATCAGGTTGATTCTAACTGGTCAGCGCCATCACATTGACAGTGCTGACCAATCAGAATCCATCTGGTCTATCCCAGAAACGATGATGGCGTAGAGGAAAAAGAGCAGAGGTAATACAGTGCGGAGCAGAGGGTGGGTAGGGTGTCTGGTGTTCGTTCACCTTTACATTTTTCTGTAAATGTGAGCTAATCCATTAAGTGATTTTTCTGTAAATGTGAGCTAAATTAAGCAAGATAAATCCGGGTTCACTCTAAATACACAATCATGCGTGAGAGAAAGAAAAAAATATATAATATATTAATTTGGTGAAAATCTTTACAATGAGGGGCATTTATCAATGCTGGTGTACAGCAAAACAATGCTAAACAGGAGTAGTGGGATAGATTGTGTGACAAATTTATTACAAGGTTACAGGCAGAGTCATAAGTTCCTCTCAGCTCTGTTCTAAGCCCCTACTTGTGTGGCACGTCAGGGGATGCACATATGTGCACTATCAAAAAGGGCATGCATGAAAATGTGCAAATATAAACCCATTAAAGAAGCTCAAGCAAAACCCAAAAATGCAAATCTTGCCATGCCTGGCGTGTCATTAACACTGAATAGCACTGCAAGCGTATCACATTCCCCTGCACATTTTGTGAACACGTTTTCACATGCTACACTATTGGGAAAGCTGCCTAAAGAAGCACTGAGGCAGAATGAAACCTTACCCAGATCAGTTCTTAGATAAGCATCTGTTATGAGTGAAAATACACAAAAAATGCAAAATACACAGAAAAACGGTTGCATAGACTTTGTTCAGCCTGATTTGCATCCAATAGTGTTGCTAATCTGCTTGATACATGTCACCCATTGATATGTATTGCTTGTAATTTATAGATCTACATAAAAGGCAGACATGCACTCACTCGGCAACTTTATTAGTTACACCTTGCTAGTACTGGGTTGGATCCCCTTTTGCCTTCAGAACTGAAACTTAATTTGTGGCATAGATCCAACAAGGTGTTGGAAAGATTCCTCAGAGATTTTGGTCCATATTGACATGATAGCATCACACAGTGGCTGAAGATTTGGCGGCTGCACATCCAAGATGCAAATCTTCCATTCCATCACATCCCAAAGGTGCTCTGATGGATTGAGATCTGGTGATTGTGGAGCCATTGGAGTACAGTGATCTCATGGTTATGTTCAAGAAACCAGTTTGAGATGATTTGAGCTTTGTGACATGGTGCATTATCCTGCTGGAAGGAGTCAGACGGTTGGTAGACTGTGGTCAAAGGGATGCACATAGTCAGCAACAATACTCAGGTAGGCTGTGGAGTTTAAATGATGCTCAATTGGTACTAAGGGGCCCAAAGTGTGCCAAGAAAACATCCCCACACCATTACACCACCACCACCAGCCTGAACCGTTCATACAAGCCAGGATGGATCCATGCTCTCATGTTGTTTACACCAAATTCTGACCCTGCCATCTGAATGTTGCAGCTGAAATTGAGACTCAATAGACCAGGCAACGTTTTCCCAATCCCCCATTGTCCAATTTTGGTGAGCCTATGCGCATTGTAGCCACAGTTTCCTGTTCTTAGCTGAGAGGAGTGGCACCTGGTGTGGTCTTCTGCTGCTGTAGCCCATCTGCTGGTCTGCCTTCCAACCAGGGAGGGATCTTCCCTTAGAATTGGAATAGTATACAGACCCCCAGGACAGAGTGAAGATTATGATAACTTGTTGATTGATGAGATAACTCAAATCTGGTCGTCTACCCGATGTCGTCGTCTTCTGGTGTGGTCCACGGTGAGGAGAGTCGATTCTTGTCCTTTGACACCGATGTTACGCGTATCCGAGTGGTTTTAACCTGTTACCCCCTAACCCTTTTGCAACGGACCAGATAACTCAGAGTTAAAGTCGACGTTGTAAGTCTACCGTCCCAGTCTTAAACCACATTTGTTGTACTCTCGTACCTAGGTAGGACCGAACATACTTGCCAAGTCCGACCACCACCACCACATTACCACACCCCTACAAAAGAACCGTGTGAAACCCGGGGAATCATGGTTAACT
>BLSH010404530.1:1503509-1520134 GCA_018402905.1 Glandirana rugosa | reverse complement strand
GGAGAGTGGAAAGAGGACAGTTGGTCCAGGCTTGAATAGTAGACTCTCCTGAGAGGAAGGGGCCTCTCTAAGGACAGGTTCCTATGTCCAACCACTGGGGTCTAGGTGAGGAAAGATGGGATAGTGGCCAACATTTCTTCTTGGACACTTTTGAGAAATCTCATTAATCCTGAAGCCTCCTTCCGGGCCAGTTTGTTAATACACCGATAACAAAATGGTTTGGTGTGAGACTTAGACAATCTTTCCCCGCAATTACCACATTTTTTTAGAGGCACTAGGGCTGGTGGATGTAGAAGGTGGTTTATCAGAGACCTCCTGAGCACCACTTGGGGAACCTGCAAGAGAAGAGGAAAAACACCACAGTCACTCTTCCTGCCCCCCATTGCTAAGGCTGCAGGCTCCCCTCACCCCAAAGGTGAGAGCATTGGAGTATACCGGGTTCACTAAGGCTAGCTTGGTGACACCCCCCCCCCCCCCCATAATAGGCAAAAGGCACTTTCCCGGCCCTAGCTTGCTTTTGCCTGCAGCCACCTGCGCTGCCTTTCCATCCTCCTTCTCCATGAGGTGGGTCTTGGCAGACTTTTAGGCTCCCTGCAGCTTTGCTGAGTCCTGGTGCAGACAGAGCTCTCAGCCTCCACAGCCACACGGGTTCGGCGTCTCCTCCGTGCTTTAAGACCAGCGCTTGGGTCGTGCTCGGCGTACTCCACCCTCTTCCTGCCCTGGACAGGAAGTTCCTGTACCAGAGCACGCAGGGTCCTCCCCCTGGTGTTTCACACAGTTTGGACTCCAGAAAAATGGCACCCGCTGCACGAGGGGGGGGGGGGGAACAGGAGGAGATCCAAGCTGCTTGAGTGGCGAGCAACAGTGGGGGACCTCAATTATGCCCAAAACACCTGCATCATGCCATGTTTTGGCGACCTGTGAGAAGCTATAAGGCGGCAGGTTAGTGAGGCCCTCACCGGCGTTCCTAAACCTGGCTCACAGGGGGACCATCCGACTCTCTGGTCTTCTGGTCAGAGGAAAAAAAAAAAAGAAACGTTTCGCTGTGGGAATCAATAATCACAATCAATACCTAGGAGCAAGGGTAAGGTGGGGCCATTTTAAACAGCTGTGTACTGATTGTGTTTCCTGTAGGGAGGAGCCTATCATCTCTCTCAGGTGTTGCAGTCCTGGAAGGTGAGAGGAGAAATAGCCTCTAAAATGCCGGTCGTTTTTGCGGTGATTTAGGGACGCTTTTTTTAAGGTCACGCAACCTTAACCACTTCAGCCCCAGAAAGAATTACCCCCTTAATGACCAGCCCATATTTTGTGATACGGCACTGCGTCGCTTTGACTGACAATTGCGCGGTCGTGCACCGTTGTACCTAGACAGAATGCATGTCCACCAAAAGAAAGCAAATAGTGCTTTCTTTTGGTGGTATTTGATCATCTCTGCGGTTTTTATTTTTTGCGCTATAAACAAAAAAAGACCGTCAATTTTGAAAAAAAAAAAAAAAAACAAAAGAAATACAATCTCCTTATAAAAGATAAAAACCACTGGTATATCACATTATCCCCCTTCACTGTATCTTTACAGTGCATGTAGGTATAAAAAAAGCTCCACATAGTGTAAAATCTTAGAAGTCTTGAGACAAAACTAGGATTCTACGCAAAAACCCTGGTTATTGTGTACTAAACCTTGGATGATTTGACCGGCTCATGTTGATTATAATTGATGTAAGTTCTCTACTTTACGTTTAATAAATGCTCATAAGATTTTACACTGTTGAGCTTTTTTATACCCACATGCACTTTTGGAGCACTTTAAAGACACAGCGAAGGGGATAACGTGATATACCAGTGGTTTTAATCTTATAAAAAGGAGATGGTGGACCCCCACAGATGCATCCAATTAAGACATCCTGTACATACAGTGGGATCATTGCGATCTATGGGCCTTTTATATCCAGTGTTGCGGTAAGTGCATAAGATATCAGTGGTGGTGGGACTGCCACAACTATAGGAGCATCACAGATCATTTGAAGTGATCACGGCTCCACATGAATACTGATTTTCACATCATTTGGACTTTTGCACACCGAGCACTTTATATTGCATTTATTATGTGATGTGAATGATATGCTATAGGGTTAACTGTTGCATCACAGTATAATATAGTGATACACTTAATATATAACCAGTATTCACTTTGGATTATTTCATTTGGTGTACAGTCATTCGAATTGGAGGCATCCCTGACAGACCAAGAGTTTAACCACTTGCTGACCGCAGTCCGACGGCGACAGAGTGGCTCGTTATCGCAAACCACCGTCATATGACGGCGGCTGCAAAAACTAGTGCTGTGAGCCAGGGCGAAGGTAGGGCGGCCTCGATCGCCGCCGGCTACTCACAATGCCCCCCCAGTGAGTGAACGGAGGTCCGTGTAAGCAAACACGGATCTCCATTCTCAGAGGGGGCGGTGATCAAAGGCTTCCTCTATATGGAAGCCGTGATCACTCCCCTTTCCCCAGCCAGGGCAGCCCACACACAGTTAGAACACGCCCAGGGAACACAGTTAACCCTTAGAGCACCCCCTGCATGTTAACCCCTTCACTGCAAATGGCATTTACACAGTAATCAGTGCATTTTTATAGCACTGATCCCTGTATAACTGCCAATGGTCCCAAAAAAGGGTCAAAATGGTCCAACATGCCCGCTGCAATATCGCAGTACCGTAAAAAAAAAAAAAAAAAACCCACAGATCGCCGCCATTATTAGTAAAAAATAAAAATTAAATAAAAACCCCAGAAATTAATTGTCATGGTCCGTAAACACGGCAACATTTGCGCAAACCAATCAATAAACGCCGATTGCGATTTTTACCAAAAATATGAGGAAAAATCTAAAATCGGCCAAAACCGATGGAAAAGGGATTTTATTAAAACTTACCGTAAAATCCTTTTCTCCGAGTTCACTGACAGACGCAGTGTGGGGTTTATGCTGGTCTCACTAGGAGTTAACTAGGCAGGGAAAAGAAACAGCTGGCCCCTCCCATGGGGCCGTCCTCTTCCCACATAAACCCCCTGCATAGCATAGCTCTTCAGTTCGTACACAAGCCGTACAAGAACAGAGCACAGAGGGGTGGGTGCTGCTTCTGTCAGTGAACTCGGAGAAAAGGATTTTACGGTAAGTTTTAATAAAATTCTTTTTTCTCCTATCGTTCACTGACAGAAGCAGCTTTCCATTACGTGTGGGGATGTCCCCAAGCTGTGTCAAAAAGAGGGGTGAGTAAACGCTAACAACAGTGCCCAACAGAACCTCTAAGGAGGCGCCAGATGTGCCTACACTGCAAAACTTTGCGGCCAAAAGCAGCATCCGAAGATGCAAATACATCAACTTTGTAAAACTTAGTGAAAGTGTGAACCGAGGCCCAAGTGGCCGCCTTGCACACCTGTGACACCGAGGCCTGGTGTCTTAAAGCCCAGGAAGTGCTAACAGCCCGGGTAGAATGAGCCGTGAGCGGAAAAGGAGGAACCTTGCCCCGAACCGAATAGGCATTGGTCACAGTCTGTCTGATCCAACGAGAGATCGTAGCCGAGGAGGCCCGAAACCTTACGCGGACCCTCAGGCAGCACAAACAGCGCATCAGCTTTTCGAAAAGAAGCTGTAGCAGACAAATACACACTTAAGGCCCTCACTACGTCCAACGCATGCAATTCAATTTCTTTTGGGTGCGATGGACGAGGGCACAATGAAGGAAGGACAATATCTTCATTAATGTGAGAAGTACACTTGCCAGCCTTCAACAATGTAGGGATCACGGAGTCAGCGGGTAAAGCAGGGTGCAAGATGGGCCCCCGAGACAGAAGATAGTCTCTCAGCGGGAGCCGCCAGGGGGCATCTGCCACCATTTGCACCACGTCGGCGTACCAAGTGCGCCGAGGCCAATCTGGAGCCACCAGGATTATTGGTATTCCCTCTGCCACTATCCTGCGGATCAATTGCGGTAACAGTTTTATCGGAGGGAAGGCATACAGAAGTCGGTAACGGCCCCAGGGGGCCACCAGAGCGTCCGCGGCCACTGCCAACGGATCCTTTGTTCTGGACACAAAGGTCTCCACCTTGTGATTGAACCGAGACGCCATGAGATCCACGTCTGGTGTACCCCATCTGCAGCAAATCTGGTTTAACACCTCCGGGTGGAGGGACCACTCTCCCTGGTCCAGCGTTTGGCAACTGAGAAAATCCGCCAGCCAGTTCTCCACACCTGGAATGTAAATGGCGGAGACTGCCGGAATGTGACATTGCCCAACGCAGTATCAGAGCTGCCTCCACCGCAGCTGCTGGACTTCTTGTGCCGCCCTGATGGTTCACATACACCACTGCTGTGGCATTGTCCGACTGAATTTGGACCGGACGGCCCTGCAATCTCACGGTCCAGTGAGAAAGGCACAATCTGCTCTCAGCTCCAGTACATTGATGGGGAGGCACACCTCCTGTGCCGACCAACGGCCCTGGGCAGACAGCTGCCCCAGGATCCCTCCCCAGCCTGAAAGACTGGCATCCGTGGCGATGATCACCCACTGGAGGGGCAGGAACGACTTCCCCTGAGTCAGGGCCGAGTCCCGAAGCCACCAGGTCAGAGGGGCGTCTCTGTGGTCTGTGAGCTCACAAATCAGAAGTTCCAAGGACTGAGGTGACCTGTCCCACCGAGCCAGAATTGGCCGCTGAAGGAGATGAGTGTGACTCTGGGCAAATGGTATCGCCTTGAAAGACGAGACCATGAGCCCCAGCACCCGCATACAGAATCGTAACGAAGACCGACGGTGCGACAGAAGGCTTCGCACTGCCGACTGCAGAGACAGCAACTTGGCTGGAGGAAAGAACACCTTCGCCTGCACTGTGTCCAATATCAGACCCAGGTACTCCAGGCGACTGGTCGGTGAAACCGACGATTTCTGCAGGTTGAGTAACCAACCGAAATCCTGCAGAGAGGTCATTGTGGTCCTCACATTCTCCTCCAGAGCCGAGGCGGACTCCGCTCGCAGGAGCAGGTAGGCTACTACCGCAATGCCTCTCCGTCGCAGCAACGCCAACACCAGGGCTAGCAGTTTTGTGAAAACTCTGGGTGCTGAGGCCAGACCGAAGGGGAGTACCACGAATTGAAAATGGAGGTCTCCCACTGCAAAGCGCAGGAAGCGCTGATGCCGTGGACAAATGGGTACATGGAGGTACGCATCCCTGATGTCCAGGGACGCCAGAAATATTGAACAGCCCCGAAAAGGGCCTCCCGGCAATCCTGCGGGAGCCCCAAGTTTGATGGGAAGAACCTGTCTGGGGGTAGAGTGTTGAACTCTATCCTGCACCCGGCGGACACCACTTCCCGGACCCAACGATCGGGAATGTGAGCCAGCCACTGGTCTGCGAACCCCAGAAGACGTCCCCCCACCCGAAACCTAGGTGGGGGCAACCCATCAGGCTGAGGAAGACTTGTCTTCCGCCTTTTCGGTTTTGTGCTGCCACTGCTGCTTACCGGCTCCTGCAGCAACCTTACCGAGACGGGTCCCCTTACCTGTTGCGCTCGGGTCGCGAAAAAAACCTCTTCTGACCCGAGGGAGGGGGCCCCTGTCTACGGCGAAACCCGTGCCTCTGGGGCTCCGGAAGAAAGGTACTCTTACCTCCCGTAAAGCCCTTTATGATCTCATCCAAACGTGGACCAAATAGACGTCCACCCTGAAAAGGGAGGTCAGCAAGACATTTTTTTGGAAGCATGGTCGACAGACCAAGAACGCAACCAAAGCATCCTTCTGAGAACAGCAAAAATCGCTATCCTGGATAACATCGGCAGTAAATCAACAGCCGCATCACAGCCCTCTGCGGAGCATCCATCAGACAGCCGCATTCCAGGTTGGACTGAAGCTCCGCCATACGCTCAGACAGATGTTGAGCCACCATGGCGGACGCCAGGGCTGGCCGCACAGCAGAACCTGCCACCAGGAAAAGCGACTTAGAAAAACAGAGACGCTTTTAATCAGCGGGGTCCTTGAAAGAAGGAGACCCTTCCAGAGGGATAGTCGTCGCCTTACTAAGGCGGGCTATCGGTGGGTCCACCACAGGCGATTCCCATTCTTTCAAAAAGCTTCCTCAAAGGGATAGCGAGCAGCGAACAGTTTTGACAGTGAAAAGGAAAGCTGCGGACGTTGCCATTCACGGTAAAGAAAACTATCAAAAAATTGATCGTAGGGGTAAGCCTTGGGGGCCTAGAGGACACACACACATACGCAGAAGTCTGCGATTCACCATCCTGGCTCAATCACAGTGTAGTGCGAATGCCAGTGATAATGGCGGCAACCAACACTTTTTCGCGCGCCGCCGCCCCTTGATCCTCTTCACCGTCCGATGGGCCCAGTTCCCCATCAGATAGGTCCACTGGGGTCCCCGAGGCCACTTCCGGATCAGAATCCTCCCCCGATGAATAAGGGGGGGGGGGGGGGGGAAAGGGGTGCTTCTTGGAGGCATGTTGGGCGACCTCCGCCCGGGGAAGAAATTCAGTAAAGACCGCCTGTTGCTGGTCCAAAAATGCCCCTTGCGCAGATTGCGCCGCCGCTGATGCCTCCCCAGCAGGTACAGCAGTGTAATCTGCCATTGCTTTTGCCCCCAGACCCCTCTCAGTGACACACTGCGGTACTAAAGAGGATGAGGCACCCCCACACCACCGCCCCACAGTGCACCAGGGTTCCCAGGAGGACTGCACCCTCCGCCACCAGCACCCACAGGGGAGCCCAGCTGCTACTTGCTGTTTTTTGCTGCCAGTACCCCGGAGGATCGTCAGAAGAGCCGCGCCGTCTGATCACCACCGCTCCACAGAGAAGGGAAAATGCTGTACACACGTTTTTGCAGAGACATGTGGTCAAAATGGCTGCCGTTAGACACTAGAGGCCGAAACCCCCTGTACAGAGACTTGCAGTACCGCAAACGGCCGCTCTGAGGGCTAAAGGGAAAGCCCCATAGGCCAGATAGGTCTGTGGCTACGGCAAAATGGCGGCGGTCCGCCGCATGGCGGGGAAAACAAAGGCTCAGGCGGACGGGGTGCGGTGCGGGGGTGGGGGGCAGGAGCTCCAGCGCCCCTGCCGGCAGCTACCCCGACAAAAAAGAAAAAAAAATTTTTTTTCTCGTCGGTCCCCCTTCCGCCCCTGAAAAGGGGGGGGGGGGAAACTCTCACTCACCACTCTGGACGAGCGCCATGGGTAGCCACCCAGTCGCAGTCTTTCCGCCCCTGCCTGGACGGCACGCTGCAGGCCAGGAATTCGCCCTACCGAATCGCATCCGGGCTGTGCGTAAGTGGGGATCACCCCAGGCCACCCGCACGGAACGGGCACTATTCGGCGAGCCCCCATCAGTCGGTCAGGTCAGGGAAAGTACAGAGCCCATGGACTCTCCATGCCCCGACCGGCTTCTTGATGTCTTCTATCAAGATGATCTGCTAAGAAAATAAAATAAAGAATGGTCACAAACAGGACCGCAATTCCCCTAAAGGGAAGCCAGGTCAACTCCTTGCAAACTAGGCATTTAAACTGATGAGCTATGCTATGGAGGGGGTTTATGTGGGAAGAGAGGACAGCCCCATGGGAGGGGCGAGCTGTTTCTTTTCCCTGCCTAGTTAACTCCTAGTGAGACCAGCATAAACCCCACACATAATGGAGAGCTGCGTCTGTCAGTGAACGATAGGAGAAAAAAGTTTTTTTTATAAAGCAAAAAGAAATTTGGGGGTTTTTTTTGCAAAATTGTGGCTCTTCTTTTGTTTATACCGGCGATCCGAAATTACGCAGAGGTGATCAAATACCACCAAAAGAAAGCTCTATTTGTGGGGGAAAAAGGATGCAATCGTTTGGGTACAACATCGCACGACTGCGCAATTGTCAGGTAAAGTGACGCGGTGCCGTACGGCAAAAAGTGCTCTGGTCCTAAAGTGGGAAATCCTTCCGGGGCTGAAGTGGTTAACTAGCATGTGTCACTGAATATACTTTAGATGCAGTCATTGTAGTTATTCATTTCTAATTTAATAAGAGTTCAATCTGCACTTGTCACTTTTTGTTACACTTTTTGGTAGACAATGAGAGACAGTGTTTTCATCTAGTCTGAAACAGGATACTTACACTTCAAGCGCTACACGTTTTTTTTAAATTTTGTAACCTATATGATAATGTCGATCTTTTGTGTTAGCAGCTCATTGATAACATCATCAGGGAAGCACGGTAACTTCTAAAATTTACCATCTAATGTTTCTTTTTACCTGTCTCTTTCAGCGCTGAGCAGTTTCTTTTCTATCTTTCTGTTTCAGCGCTGAGTAATGTTGTTGATAAAAAAAAAAAAAAAACAGCAGTATGCAGGGAACTCCTCTGCACTTTTTACATAAATCATGGAAATGCTAGATTAAGATGGGGGGGGGGGGCGGTGCTCCTGGGTCCTCCTCTTCTCCGACTGAAGCTCTTTCCCTGGGGGCAGCCGTGCGTCCATCGACACAGACAGCAGGACTCGGCCGCGCCGCCTGCATCACTGGACTTTATTGACAGCAGCGGGAGCCAATGCTCCCGCTGCCATCATTCTAACCAATGAGGATCGGAGCCCGCGGCTGGAGCTGCTAGGCTCGCCATCGGCGCGGGAACAATCAGGGTCGGTGGTATCGCTGTAGTAGAAAAGCAGCGAGGGTTTACAACCCTTTTCAGCTTCCATTTTTGAGAAATAACAAGTGGAGGGGACTGGAGATCCTCTGAGATGTAGAAGCCTCCTACCCAGGAATTAGATTTACATTGGGATATTGAAACCTGAGATCATTAGCCAAGAATGATGGTAAAAGCAGTTAGTCTTTACTCCTTTAAAAAGAGGCAACACAAAATAGATTCCCTCAGCATAATTAAGAAAACAAATAGTCCAGACACTTGTGGCACAATGTAAAGAGATGGCTTGCCGCCAACATAAACCTGGCCCCAATGCAGGGTTAAAGTCCCTGACTGCTCCAGGGGTTCCAAAATCCAGGTTACCAACAGCTTAGCCATCTCAAATCACAAGCAGTCCACCACTCCTACTCCCAAGAGTGTACTGCTTCACAC
Organism: Glandirana rugosa; assembly: GCA_018402905.1. Taxonomy (NCBI): domain Eukaryota; kingdom Metazoa; phylum Chordata; class Amphibia; order Anura; family Ranidae; genus Glandirana; species Glandirana rugosa. The sequence goes on along the minus strand of BLSH010404530.1, from coordinate 1,511,045 downwards.
CCCCTTATAGATGGGTGCTATGTGTCCCCTAGAGCTAAATGATTAACCGTTAAAAAAATCATGATCTTGATTCAACCCCCCTCACGATGTTAACCACTTCCGGACCGCCCACCATCAATATACGTCAGTCCTTTAACGTTACATACCGTTGTTATGTCAACTTTAAGTTAAAAGTGGGTCTCCGCAAGATCACTTATCTGTGGCGGGAGAGGTGCCCCCCCCCCCGCTGTGTCCAATCCTATCCGCCGTTTGGCAGGAAGTCGAGTGAGGGCATGATAGCCCTCACTCGACTATGCCCTTGGAGGACCGGAGCGACATCAAAGGTCAGTATCGCCCTCCAGCCTTAGGACTGGTTCACACCATAAAAATGCACTCCAAATCCGTTCCGGATAAGTCTCTGAATGCGCGTTTTTATGCATTTCCGGGTGCATTCCAGGTGCTTTTTTTCATTATACCAGGATCCAGTGCGTTTTACTGTGTTCCAGTACAGGTAAAATGCAACATATTCTACTTTTTTTTCCTGGAACTGGAGAGCCCTGGAACTGACCGCACTGGTGTGAATTATGCCATTGGAAATCATATAACCTACTTTCCTTGCGTTTTGCTGCAGAAAAAAACCACACTGGACCACATGTGGTGTGAACTAGCCCTAAGGCTCAGTTCACACCACATGGGGTCCAGTGCGTTTTTTCATGAATCAAAAAACGCATGGATAGTAGGTTATATGGCTTCCAATGGCAATTTCACACCAGTGTTATCAGTTCTAGTGCGTTCCAGAAAAAGGTAGAACATGCTGCATTTTTTTCTGCACTGAAATGTACTGGAACGCAGTAAAATGCATCAAAAAACGCAACGGAACACACCTATACAAACCAAAAATGCACGGGAACACATCCTCATTTAAGGTGAATAAAAAAACAAAAACAGATATTTAACTTGTAACCAAGGGTCAAAAATAGGCTGGATCCTTAATGCGGAGTTCCACCCAAAAGTGAAACTTCCGCTTTAAGTGCAGGTGACCCCCTGGCATGCCACGATTGGCAGGTAATTTTTATTTTTTGGTGGGGGATGGGGAGAGCAGGTATGGCTCTCACTTCCTCTCCTGGCGCCGGAAGGAAGTTCACCTCTCCCCCTTCCCTCCCTGCAATCTTCTGGGAAATGTCACAGGTCCCAGGAGACTGCCCGGCAATTCACAATGCGCAGCACGGTTCGCGCATGTGAAGTGCGCACCCAGCTGTGAAGCCACAGCCAGGTGCCCACACTTGTGATTCCGGCGCCGCAGAGGGGAGGGGAGGGGGAAAGGAGTGAAGCATCGGGCAGCCGCATCGCTGGAGCATGGGACAGATGAGTGTCTGATTATTAAAAGTCAGCAGCAACACTTTTTGTAGCTGCTGACTATTAACTGGGTGGAACTCCGCTTTAAGCGGTTATTCTGTCATTTCCACGATTCATGTAAACAGTGCAGAGCCTTCTCTGCTCAGAGCTGTCGGGAAAGAAAAAAAAAAAAAACACAGAGGCAAATATTTATCAACACCGATGAGATAAGGAATGAACTTCGGTCTGCAAATGAGGGCAGTTTAACATGATATATATTTTTAGCAGAGACCCTAGAGAATAAAATGGTGGTTGTTACAATATTTTGCGCCACACTATTTACGCAGCGGCCATTCAAAAGCAATTTAAGAAGAAATATACTTCAATTAAAGAAAAAAACGAAACCGTAAAGTTAGCCGAATTTTTTCGTTTAATGTGAAAGATGTTACACCGAGAATCGTAAGTGAATCGTGATCTTTATTCCAAGCAAAAAAATAAATAAAAAGGGATTCTCATTTTATCCAGAATGGTGCAGCTCTAGTGTTTCCTGTTCCTTTTCTGCACTCACATCAAAATGGCTTAACCACTTCAAGACCAAAGTCACTGTAGTGAGGCTTTGGAGGTTCTTCCACATCCAAAGATCTTTCTGAATTTGCACATTCAGGGTCCCTAATGAAGACTTACCAATCCAGAGTGTACAAAGTACTCAATTACTTCAAACTGTCTCACTTGGGGACCACAATCCAAATAGTAGGGAAATATACCTGGTGTCCTGTACTGGTGTCAATACTGTAAACTGGAACTGATGGCTTTTTTGAACAGACTGCGAGCAGGCAATTACTGCAGAAGAGATCTCCAATGTCTCTTCTGCAATAAAAGTCTTCTGCAGCATGTAAACTATGCTGCACATGCTGAGCTTATATAGCTGGCATGGTCAACTCATTTTGGGGTGACTGCCTCCCGCAGAGGAGTTGCGTTATCCCATGCAGGCCAATGCAGATGCCAGAACACCGGCACCAGTGAGGGATCCAAACCATCGAGAGGAAGAAAGTTTAGTTCTGCTTTGACCACTTGACCTCTGGAAGATTTACCCCCCCCCCCCTTCATCAACAGGCCACTTTTTGCGATACGGCACTGCGTTACTTTATCTGACTATTGCGAGGCCATGCAACGCTGTACACAAATAAAAATGTATGCTATTTTTTCCCCACAAATAGAGCTATCTTTTGGTGGTATATCACCACCACTGGGTTCTTTTGCGTTATAAACAAAATTTTTAAAATAAATAGTGTGTCATTTATAAATATTTTGGTGTTTGGATCACTAGTTTAATTTTGATCTATCAAATAACTGAAGGACACAGTAATATTTCAGTAGTGAAATGGTTTATTGGATTAACAGAAGATGTGAAAGATGCATCAAAACAAATTTAGACAGTTGCATAAATTTGGGCACCCTTGTCATTTTGTTGACTTGAATACCTGTAACTCCATAGCACTGATTAATTGGAACACACAATTGGTTTGGTGAGCTCACTAAAGCCCTGTACACACCGTTCGACGATCGCATACAACAGGTCGTACTCACAACCGTTGTATGCAAAATCAGTCATTCGTATGCACGATTTGAACAGTTGAACATACGATGGTCGTACAAGGGCGTTGTATGAGCAGACTAGAAAACTTGGTCGTACCAACAAGCTCTCATACGACCGTTGTATCGTGTGTACAGAGCAGTTGGTACAACAAAGTTGTATTGTGCAAAACACGCATGCCCAAAGTCAGGAATGGCTGGATGCTAATTACAATCACCTGAACGTTCTTTCCCCGGCCGTACGATCGTGTAGTGCAGTCAGTATGCTGCATACAACAGCCAACATACGGTTTGACGCGATCGTACGTGCGATCGTCGAACCGTGTGTACGGGGCTTAAGTCTTGAACTTCATAGACAGGTGCTTCCAATCATGAGAAAAGGTATTTAAAGGTGGCCAATTGCAAGTTGTTGTTCTTTTTGACTCTCCTCTGAAGAGCGGCAACACGGGGGCCTCAAAACAACTCTCAAATGACCTGAAAACAAAGATTGTTCTACATTATGGTTTAGGGGAAGGCTACAAAAAGTTATCACAGAGATATAAGCTGTCGGTGTCCACTGTGAGGAACATAGTGAGGAAATGGAAGACCACAGGCACAGTTCTTGTTAAGGCCAGAAGTGGCAGGCCACATAAAATATTGGAGAGGCAAAGGAAAAGGATGGTGAGAATGGTCAAAAACAGCCCACAGACCACCTCCAAAGACCTACAACATCAACTTATTGCAGATGGTGTCACTGTGCATCGTTCAACAATTCAGCGCACTTTGCACAGGGAGAAGCTGTATGGGAGAGTGATGCGAAAGAAGCCTTTTCTGCACACACGCCATAAACTGAGTCGCTTGAGGTATGCAAACGCACATTTGGACAAGCCAGCTTAATTTTGGAATAAAGGTGCTGTGGACTGATGAAACAAAGATTGAGTTATTTGGTCATAACAAGGGGCATTATGCATGGTGGCAAAAGAACACAGCGTTCCAAGAAAAACACTTGCTACCCACAGTAAAATTTGGTGGAGGTTCCATCATGCTGTGGGGCTGTGTGGCCACTGCCAGTATTGGGAATCTGGTAAAAGTTGAGGGTCGCATGGATTCCACTCAATATCAGCAGATTCTTGAGAATAATGTTGAGGAATCAGTCACAAAGTTGAAGTTACGCCGGGGCTGAATATTTCAACAAGACAATGACCCAAAACACTGCTCAAAATCTACTCGGGGCAATTGTGCATTTATGCAGAGGAACAAGTACAATGTTCTAGAATGGCCATCCCAGTCCCCAGACCTGATTATCATTGAACATCTGTGGGGTGATTTGAAGAAGGCTGTCCATGCTCTGCAACCATCAAACCTAACTGAACTGGAGATGTTTTGTAAGGAGGAATGGTCCAAAATACATTCATCCAGAATCCAGACAAGACACTCAGTACAGGCTATAGGAAGCGTCTAGAGGCTGTTATTTCTGCTAAAGGAGACTACTAAATATTGATGTGATTTTTCTGTTCGGGTGCCCAAATTTATGCACCTGTCTTAGTTTTGATGCATATTGCACATTTTCTGTTAATCCAATAAACCTCATTTCACTACTGAAACATTACTGTGTCCTTCAGGTATTTGATAGATCAAAATGAAATTGCTGATCCAAAACACACAAATATTTATAAATGACAATCATGGAAATAAATATAAATAAGAAAAAAACAGTTCTGCTATAAAATATATCCAATAGAAAGTAAAAAAAAAGGCCAATAAGCATATATTGATTTAAGCGAACGTTATAGCGTCTACAAAACTATGGGATATATACTGGAATATTTATTAATTTTCTTTTACACTACTAATGACAGTGATCAATGACTTATAGCGGGACTGTGATATTGCGGCGGACACTTAGTGGGAACTAATACAGTGATCAGTGCTAAAAATAGGCAGTTATGTACTACTGGCTGGGAAGGGGTTAAACATCTAGGGCGATCAACGGGTGCCTAGCCAGTGTTTATGTTTACTGTGTGTGCTGCTTTTACTAGGGGGAGAGATGGATTTCAGTCCCTATTAGAGCTGCACAATTCAGGATAAAAATGAGAATCCTTTTTTTGCTTAGAAAAAAGATCACGATTTTCGGCATAACATATGAAAAAATTGGGTTAACTTTAGTTGTTTTTTTTTAATTCAATGAAGTGTATCCTTTCCCAAAAAGATTACATATAATAATAATAATAAAATAAATAAATAAATAGCAATCGGCGTTTATCGATTGGTTTGCACAAAAGTGGCCATATTTATGGATGATGAGAATTCACTTCTGGGGTTTTTTTTTTTTTTTTTTTTTACTAGTAATGGCAGCGATCTGCGATTTTTAGCGGTACTGCGATATTGGGACGGACATGTCGTACCATTTTGATACTTTTTTTGGGACCAATGACATTTATACAGCGATCAGAAATGTAAATGTCCACTGATTACTGTATAAATGTCATTGGCAGGGAAAGGGTTAACCTGCAGGGGCAATCTAGGGGTTAACTGTGTTCCCTGGGTGTGTTCTAACTGTGGGGGGGCTGGGTTACCATGGGCATAAGAGAACTGATCCCAGTGACAGGGATCAGTAGATCTCCTATGCCCGCACTGACAGATCGGGGAACTGCCGTGTTTACATCGGGCAGTTCCCCGTTCTTTTGCTGTGGCCGCTCATCGCAGCTCGCCGGCGGACATCGGGTCCGCCCGAGCCGCGGGCACACTCCTCAGGAGTATGGATTGGGGGGGGGGGCGCGGGCGCCCCCTAGTGGCCACCCGCAAATCGCCACTTATTTACGGCGATCCGTGGGAAGCATCCACACTGCCGCAGTAAATATACTGCGCACGGTGTGGAATCAGTTAACCTGTAAGCATCAAGTGTCAAACAGTCTTATGCCTCGTACACACGGTTCAACGGTTGTACAACCACACGTTCAACTTTTGCCCAAAATCAGCTGTTGTATCTAGTGCATGAGTCAAGCAATCGTACAACAAAGCCGAATGTAGTGACGTGTTACGAGCGTATAAAGAGGAAGTTCAGGTGAATGAGGAACGCAGGTTTACACAAACGGACACTTCTGGGCGTTCCTGACTTCTGAGCATGCATGTTTTGCACGTGCATCTCTTGTTGGGCCAACTTCTCTTTACACACGAGTCAACAGTCATACAACAGCTTGTGGGCCAACAAAAGTTTTCTAGTCTGCTCAGCCAACTTCTGCTGTACGACAGTTGAACGCCGGCTGTTGTAATCGCGCGTACTAAAAGGTCAGATTATCGCACAACAAGCTATTGTAAGACCGTTGCATCATGTGTACGGGCCATAAGTCTTCAAGTGGTTAAACTGACCTCATTTGCAGACTGAATTTCATCCCTTTGATCTAAAACAGTGGTTCTCAACTCCTGTCCTCATGACCCACCAACAGGCCAGATTTTAAGTATTACCTTGGGGAGATGCAGACTAGAATACTGCAATCACTGAGCAGAAAAGTATATCACCTGTGATGCATTTCAGTTATCCTGCAAACCTAGCCTGTTAGTGGGCCCCGAGGACAGGAGCTGAGGACCACTGATCTAAAAGAACCAAAATGATAAAATGTTCCTTTTTATCGAGCAATGTTGTGATAAACTTTGCCGACTGCCTTTTTTTTTTTTTTTTGAGAGCTGTGAGCAGAGAACGGCTCTGCACTTGTCACGTGAATCATGGAAATGGCGGATTAAGATTGTGAGGGGAGTTGAATCAAGATCACGATTTGGTAACGATTAGGAGCAAAGGACTCATACCCCCCCCCCCCCTTGTCAGAATGGAACTCAGCCTTTTCTACATAGGCAGAGTTCCATTCTGAGGCCTAGGAAAAATGTGTATGCTGCTCAGGCTCGATAGAGAGGAGCTATGTAAATAGTGCATTCACAACTGCTGCTGGAGTGCTGACAGTATATGGAGCCTGTCCTGGCTCCTGTAAAGGCTCAAGAAAGGAAGGGTGACCCCCAAAAGTCGCACATCCATGGTGTCCTACTGCAATGAATGGCGTGGCGACCTCAGACTTCACTCCGACCAGGCCACGCCCCCAACATGTTTCACTCTGCCCCAGGAGCTTAGTCATGGGGATCCACTCTGGGGCTCTGCCCGACGATAGGCAAGTGCAAGCAGACATTGAGTACCTGGCACCTGCAGATCAGCTTATGTTGTGCATTATCACAGCACCACCGGCACGCGCCCCCTGCAGGAGGCACAGCTGCCACCCTGTAGCAGTAAAACTGCTATAGGGCAGTCAGCAAGTGGTTAAAGAACATGTATACCCATGTATATTCCTGATATGTGCCTGCTGTACCCTTTACTTGTATGAAAAAAAGGGATTTTTTGTATAACTTACCGTAAAATCCTTTTCTCTGAGTTCACTGACAGACACAGCCTTCTTATGACACATGGGGTTATGCTCATCCTACTAGGAGAGAAATTGGTGAACGACTGACGGGATATCGTCAAAATGACGATGTCCCACCGTCGACACGGAGGACGTCCCCCGCGCACGGCCACCACGACACTATTACGTGTTGTATTCGACTAGACGTCCACGGTCCATGAGTTACAGACGAACGTGAACGGATAGCAGCCCGTCTCGGGGTCTC
>BLSH010404530.1:1434093-1450438 GCA_018402905.1 Glandirana rugosa | reverse complement strand
GGATGCTAGGCACAGGTGATGAGGATAGAGATGATGACAAGGGGGTGAGTTGGTAGTAAGCTGACAGTGGGAAGTATGATGACAGGAGGTAGGGTGGTTGGATGCCAGGAACAGGGGGATGATTAGGAGGATAATGATTATGGCAGGGGGATCAGTAGGTGGCATCATACGCCATATGGCATATTACATATGGTCACTGTGTGTGTGAGGTCACGGGCGGCTGGCAGCTGTGATTTTCGGGGCGCACTCGCTCAGGAGGTGACGTCATGGAATGTCTCTGTCAGGCAGGACTGTCATGAAGTACCTTGAGGCTGTGGAAGACAAGCAGAAGGGGAGGAGCCAGGGAAGGGAGTACATGGAGTCATGCATTGACCCTGAGACCTCGTGCAGTGCTCTAGTGGTCAGTCCGCCCCTGGTTGGGGTAAACTAGTTGCGGGCACCGCATTAAAGACGGCCCCAGGGACACCAACCGAGGGGCATTCTCTCCCATTTCCACACACACTTCAGGCAAATTAGGCGGCCGCGAGGCCCCTGGGGGGGCGAGGCCTTAGGCGATCGCCTAATTTGCCTAATTAGAGAGCCGCCTCTGAAAGGGGCTGCGGTTGGGGTGATAAAAACACGTCTTAACTATGGGGTTTACCACCCACCTAACTGCAAATGTAAATGAACCCTTACTGTTCTGAGCCCCTTATAAGGCTGCTTTCACACTGATGTGCTGCAATTTTCGGGGGCTCAGGACACTAAGGGTTCATTTGCATTTTGGGGGTTGGTAAAATGGGGGGTAGGAATTGGGGGTGGTAAATCTGCAAATCAACCACATGGTTTTACCACCCCCCAACTTTATGTGTGAATGAGCCCTAATGGTGCCGCTGCCGAATGTAACTCATTCACAAGTGCAGCAGGCACTGCTGCTCCTCTGAAAAGAGATCCGAGTGTGTTTGACAGGTGGTGAGGAGGCGATAAGTTGTCTCCTCACCACCTAATTTAAACCCATAATTGTTGTGCAATGCACACTATTGTGACATGGTAGTAGGGTAATTATGGGTTTAAATCAGATGTGAGCAGGCAATACTGTGCCCGATGATCTTCGACTTCTCCCATGTTGTTCTCCACCTCTCTGAGGTTGCCTACCCCTGCCCTATAGTATATATTCAGTCTCAGATCTTCTGTAGCATTTCAAAGCTTTAATGCAATGCGCTGCAGGGGTCACATGTGAGGCCCTCCTATATCTAGTAAATTCACCACTTCTGCTGTAGAATCTGTAACATCATAGTTTGTGTTTTATAAGCAAAGTCATGTTTCTGTGGATTACTGGTTGTCAGGGCTGGTATCTCACCATTCTGTAATCCCTGTGTGTAGTGCTGATAGCTTCAGCTCTGTTGCTGTTTGGCACAGGAAAGTCTAAGTAATTGCAGAACGTGTTAATCCCAGTACACACTAGAAGATTTTGTTTGGTCGACCCAGAGATCGCTGTACTAACACAAGCAATGTTAGTGCAGCAATCCCCCCGCCCGTACACACTGATCATCACTTGCAGCCATTTGCTGCCAGCGCTGATCGGATGCCGGACAAATGATGGTTTTCCAGCAGGCCCCTTCAACAGAAGTCAGTCGTGAGACCGGCTTCTGTGGGTCAAACAACTGTATACATGGGCCAAAAGTCAGCCGATTTCAGGCAATTTTCATCCCATGTGTACAAGGCTATAAAGATTAGATTACTCTATGATTAGTGTCATACACACAGGCCTAATATCGGCCAAAATCAGTTGGTAGAGTAGATACTGGCCTAAATTTGGGCCGTGTGTACAGGTTCTTGTTTTACAGAAGCCAATCTTATGACCGGCAGCAGATTGGCATCAGATCAGCACTCTCAGCCAATGGCTGTGTGTTGCTGAGCGGTGCGTTCTATCAGGGAGACACATTAGCAAGGGTGGGGGGGATCGCTGTACTAACATTGAATAGTTAGTACAGAGATCTCTTCATGAACTGCTCAGATTTACTGTGTGTACCAAGCTTTAGAGTCAGGGTTCAGGGGTTATGGTTAAAAGTCAACTCCAGGAACTTAAAATAAACAAATCCACCCTTGCAATGCTCCCCACCTTCCAATTCCCACAGTGCAAGGGTTAAATGCTTGATATGTCACATACTCTGTAAGGTCCAACAGCCATTGGGCCTCCTTAGAGTATAATACAGGTTAATGACCCTGTATTGTACGTGATAACGCTGAAGCTGCCCACAGACCCGAGCTCCAGGGAGAAGAGGAGAGCCCTGGTGCCACCCAGAGTCAGGAGTAAGCTAAGTAATAATGCCTGTACCTTACCCCTTAGGCATAATCATTTAACCATTGAAGTGCAAGGGGGCCCCACTGCAAGGGTGGATTTTTTAAAATTCAGGTTGACCATGTAAGGATTGATGTGGTTTGTGCACAGAAATGTGAGATTGAGTTTGGTGAAAGACCATGTTAAATTTGGTGCCAGAACAGCTCAAATAGTGCTAAGTGTTGCACAAATAGCGACATCACATCTCACTTTCTGTCACACATGAATGGCTGCGCCATTTGTACATTTTCTGCACAAGAATTCTGGCGCAAATATACTGATAAACTCTCCCCCCAGGAGTTAAAGTGGTTCTAAAGGCAGAATGTTTTTTTACCTTAATGCATTCTCTGCATTAAGATAAAAACCTTCTACATGCAGCTGCCCCTCTCCCCGCCTCAATACTTATCTGAGCACAAGCTCGATCCAGCGATGAGCACGAGAGTAGCAGCTCTATCCACTCTCTCCTCATTGCACAGAAGCAGCCATTAGTTCCAGCCAGCGAGGTGAGAGCGAGGGGCAGGGCCGAGCGCTAACGAGTTCAAGCACACACAAGTGCCCCCATGGCAAGTGGCTTTCTATGGGGGGCACTCAGCAGGGGAAGGGGCCAGAAGTGCCAGCGGGTACCCCAGAACAGAAGGATCAGGGCTGCTGTGTGCAAAACCATTGCAAAGAGCAGGTAAGTATGACATGTTTGTTATTTTAAAAAAATAGAATTTTTGCCTTCAGAGTCACTTTATGGACCCAATTTAGAGGTTAGGCTAAATGCTAAGGGTTCAGGTAGGGGAAGAGTTAAGAGTTAGCGTGTGCTTTACTGTTGGGGATACTTAGGATGTTAGGGACACATAGAGGGACCTTAAAGCATATTAACCATAAAAAATGAATGAGGTTGATTTACTAAAACTGGAGAGTGCAAAATCTGGTGCAGTCCTGTTTTCAAAACCAATCAGCTTATAGCTTTGATAACTATGACTGAAAGCCCATTTGCTGAACAAACTCTAACATGTGACCTGTGCTGAAGTGAGGCCAGAGTGCGGTTACGTTTTTGCCCTCTGCTCTCCTTATCTTGCACATAAATGTTCATATGTATATATGTATACTTACAGGGATGATTGCTATCATATGTGTTTGCGCCTCTCTGTGTCTCCTGTCCTTTGTCATCTGGGGGCCCCTCCCCTCCGGACTGAGTTGGCGTTTGGGGGTCAGGGGGCCCTGTGGGGGACATGGCGGGGAGCGGGGAGAGGTTCAGTTACAAAAAGCCCATCGTAGGCTGTGCAACCTGTGCAGCCAGGGTGGGCAGGGCAAGACCCACAGGACACCCACTTCCTGTGTGGATACTGACCATGTGTAGGATCTGTTGTTCACTAATGTTCAAAGGGTCCCCTCGGACCTGTTTAGCTGTAAAGCTATGAAGTAATCAGGTGGATATATCTTCATTGCTTGAGCCCTGATATAATGATGTTATTTACTTTAGAATGTTGGTTTTACATACTTCATATTTTGAACGGGGTGGGCTGGGGGTGGCCGGGGACCTCCTCAGAGTGCCTTGCCCAACCTCAACCCCACATAGGCTGGTGCACGTCCCTCAGTGCTGGGTGGACGAGCACGGACGGCAAACATTTATTTTGTAAAAACAATTAGTTTAGTGTTCTCCTTTTTCTTTTCCTTCTCTTCACTCTTTTCTCTCTTCCCTACCTTATTACATGTATTTACCCTATTTCTTTCTTTTCTCACGGGGTGGCGATGTCACTTAATGTTAAAGGTTTGAATACACCTGAAAAACATTGTATGCTTTTGTCTGATCTTAAAAGGGAACGGACACACATAACGTATATTCAGGAAACTCATTTTAGGGATGACCGCCTTCCCATTCTAAAGAATAGATTTTTTCCCTCAGCCTACCATGCCACAAATATGTCAGCCAAATCCAAGGGGGTCTCTATTTTACTATCCAGTCGGGTACCTTAGAAACTCAGGAATAGCCTGAGAGATCCCAACGGCTGCTTTATATTTCTAAAAGGTCTGATAGGGGAGGAGATGGTGACATTGGGGACCATATACGCTCCAAATGCTCAGCAGGATACCTTCATCACCCGCACCTTGGAGACTCTGGCAGAGTTTCAGGAAGGTCAGCTGATCTTGGGAGAGGATTTTAATGTACCACTGATCCCGCCAACTGACACTTCCTCTGGCAGCTCCTCTAGCACTTGAAAAAATATTGCACGTTCACTACACCGGGCCCAACTAGTGGATGCCTGGAGGCTTCAACACTCAGGGGAACGAGACTTCACATACTACTCCTCTTCACATAAGCTATACTCCAGAATTGATTACTTCTTGATCCCCCACAGGCAACTACAGGCCATTCACGAAACGTCTATAGACAATATCACTTGGTCAGATCACGCCCCAGTCACCATTACATACACATTCTCGGACCTGCCCTCATCTAGGACCAGGCTCTGGCGGCTTAATGAAAGTCTCCTACAAGCACCAGAAGTAATGGCCGATATCATCAGAGAACTAACCCATTATTTTCACACAAACGATCAAGCAGGGGGGTGTTCATCAAACATGGCGCTCAAATTAAGAGAGAACGCATGAGTCAACTCAACTCCTTGACCAGCTGAATAAAACCGAATCTCGACATAAACATGCCCCTTCACCCACATCCGAGGGAGAGCTTCAGGTACTGCGAAAACAAATCACGGACCTTCTTCAGTACAAAGCCAAAGCAGCACTACAAATCTGCCGCAAAGTAGGATATCCCAACATAGTCACCCCCCAGGGGCAAAGGACGGCGCTTCCCAAACAAATATCTCAGGCGTTCGGGGATTACTATACCACTCTGTATAATTTGACCGACAATTCCTCATTCCCGACGGAGATGGACGATTATATTACCCGTTCACTCCTCCCTACCCTCGCGGAGGAGGTGAGGACTGAGCTGGATTCCCCAATCACGCCTACTGAACTTCAGAAGGCAGTGAGTCCCATGAAACCTGGGAAGGCACCAGGACCTGATGGTCTCACACTCCCATATTATCAAACACTACTTCCGATTCTAAGCCCATATATGCTTAAACTATACGACTCAATCGGCAGGGGGAAAGTCTTTCCCATAGACACATTGAAAGCACATATCACTGTTATTCCCAAGGAGGGGAAGGACACTATACAATGTAGTAGCTATAGGCTGATTTCTCTACTTAATATAGATCTGAAGATCTTTACTAAAATTATAGCTGCTAGATTGGCTGGACATCTGCAAGCCTTGATACACCTGGATCAGGTGAGTTTTATACCTACTAGGGAAGCGTGCGACAACACAATGAAAATTCTCAACATGATACATGTAGCCGCTACTACCCATACTCCATGCATCTTTCTTAATACCGACGTGGTAAAGGGTTGAGTGGATTTTCATGTTCACCGTACTCCGACACCTAGGATTGGGGGAGACCATGACCAACTGGTTTGCTGGGGTATACTCCAACCCGACAGCCCAAGTAAAGGCTAACGGAATTTTGTCCGAGCCGTTTTCCATTACAAATGGCACCCGCCAAGGTTGCCCCCTGTCTCCTCTACTTTTTGCCCTCTCCCTTGAACCCTTTCTTTGCACGATTAGACACAACCCCGATATCACTGGACTAACAGTAGGGCACACTCAACATAAAATATCCGCCTATGCGGATGACATGTGCTTCACTCTAACCAACCCAATGATATTTCTCCCAAACCTCCTTAGAGTTTGAAATATATAGATCCCATGCAAAGTTGAAAATCAAGTTCTCTAAATCAGAGGTGATGGGAGTAACCATGCCCCCGAAACTGATGGCCACTCTTAAATCCAACTTTGACTTTAAATGAACCCCAACTGAAATGACCTATTTAGGTACCTTAATACCCCCAGATGATACTCGCACCTTTGAACTGAACGTCCCACCTTTATTACATAAAACACGTATTCTATTAGATCACTGGCATAAAGGTTTTCATTCTTGGTTTGGCAGATGTAATTTACTAAAAATGTGTATTCTCCCTAAGTTTTTGTACTTATTTCAGGCTCTACCGATTAAAATCCCCTCTGGATACTTCAAACAGATTCAGTCACTATTTATCCGCTTTATATGAGCCCACAAAAAACCCTGTCTACCTCTCTCCCATCTTACTCTGCCCAAACACCAAGGAGGTCTTGCAGTCCCTGATATACGTAAATATTACCAGGCTATCCACATGGGGAGATATATAGACTGGTGCAAACATTAGACTCCAAGATATGGGTACAATTAGAGCAACAACAAGCTAAGGTCTCTTTGAAGGGTACCCTCTGGTGCTATCAATATCTGCCTCCAGAAGTAAATACTCATCCACTCATAGGCACCACACTTAACCTGACCACACAGACCTGGAAAAAGGACCACCTCACGACGGCAGACTCACCCCTACTCCCCATACTAGACAACCCACGATTCCCCCCAGGACTAGACACTCGAGAATACTCTAACTTGCGAAGACGGGCCTTGCTCAAGCCCATAATTTCGTACACAGTGACCACTGGCCTCTCATAAGACCTCACCAGAGAGGATGGTTCCTTTCAACTCTTGTTCTGGCCAGCGGTCAGACTTCATCACTTCTTACATTCATTGCCCAACCCTAAGCGATATAGCAGGGAACTCACGACGTTTGAGCAATACTGCTCGGACACAGAGCCCCCTTCCAGAACGCTATCTAAGATGTATACACTACTGAACTCGCCCGTAGAACAAATAACTTTACCATACATATCTAAATTAGAAACAGACCTTAATTGTACTTTTACAGACCTTCAGATACAATACATCATTCATTTCTCTTTGAAATCCTCCATCTGCACAAAAATACAGGAAACAAACTTTAAGATACTCACAAGATGATACTACGCGCCTGTGAGGCTGCAGAAATGTTTTCCCACTATGACAGATCAGTGCTGGAGGTGTCACGGAGACAGGGGAACACTGCTGCATATCTTCTGGTCTTGTACGAAACTAACTGGTTTCTGGGAGATCAGTAGCGCAGAGATTTACGGAATATCAGATACCAGACGATCTTGCCTTCTTCCTTCTCCATGTGTCAACTATCCCTCCTAAGACATACAAAAAAATCTATTCTGCGTCACCTTCTAAAGGCCACCAAGGCATGCATCCCTCTGTTTTGGAAAAGAGACCACCCCCCATCTATCTCCCACTGGCTAAACAAGGTTGAGGGAATTAACAAGATGGATGATTTAATTCTCTCACCTCAACATAAGAGAGAATTATATAACAAAATGTGGGGAATGTGGAATATGTTCCTTCTCTTGGATGAAGGTAAAGCTCTGATTACAGCACGACCCACAAGTGTTTAAATCAAATCTACAAGCCGAAGTGGTGGTAGGCCGTGTCCCCCCCCCCCCCCCCCATGAGATTATTCTTCTCTTTCCCTCTCTTTCCCCCGCTATCCCTTTTCTTTCTCCCTAGCTTTCTTTAGCCTCTTTCTTTATACTATATTGGCCCTTACTTTACTATGCCTATAGGGGTCTCCTTTTTACTTTTCTCCTCTCTTTTCTATTTGTTATTGTTCGATATTGGAAACTGAGTTAGGGCAGGAGCCTGTTAACCTACTCAGGCACACACACAAAGGTGAGCCAAAGGGACATCAATAGACAGAGGAAGTTGCTAGGGAGATGGGACAGCGAGGTGTATATATATTTGTTAGCACTTCCTTGGTGGCGCTCCAGGTTGTCCAAGATGCCTTTGAATTGTACCTTAGACCTTTATACCCTAATGCTCAGTTCTTGTAATGCATTGTACTGCTCCTGCTGGAAGTTAATAAAACTTATAATTGAAAAAAAAAAGAAAATAATGGTGGCCACGCAAAATATTGACACTTTGGGTCCAATTTGGAAATTTTCACTTAAGGGTGTACTCACTTTTGTTGCCAGCGGTTTAGACATTAATGGCTGTGTTGAGTTATTTTGAGGGGGCAGCAAATTTACACTATTTATACAAGCTGTACACTCACCACTTTACATTGTAGCAAAGTGTCATTTCTTCAGTGTTGTCACATGAAAAGGTATAATAAAATACTTACAAAAATGTAGGGGTGTACTCACTTTTGTGACATACTGTAGCATGTAATATAACTAGGAAACCGTTGCTAAACAAACCAATTCGAAGACCTGGATGTCTCATATGGCTAGATTCACACATATGTGGTGTTATTTGAATTCGTTTTCTAGTACGATCTCAAAGATCTCGTCCAGAGAGACTTGATGCTGGTTGAGTTGTGATTCCAATGCAGCTGTCTCGCTCTCTCTCTCTCTGAACCTCTAAACAACACAGGCGTGCTAACAGCAGCACTGCTACTGTTCTGCTCCCACACATTTACTGTCTGTCTACTAGCTGGGAGTGGCAGTGGTGTCAGATTGAGGCCCCACTACCAATTGTACATACTGTAGAGTCGACTATAGCACAGTGCTTTCATAGCTGATAATAAGTTAAAATCATTAATGAAAGCCTTGTTCTGACACTGCTGCAGGGGAGGGCTGGCCCAGGGGGTAGGGTGGCAATTGCCCCCCAGGCCACCCTAACTTACATTTAAAATGGCTGCTGCCCACTCACAATTTTTTTTTCTTGTGGAGGAAGGAAATAGGGCCCAGGGGCGCAGCCACCAACTAACTGCAGGCAAAAGGGGGGGCGCCCAGGGCCGGCCCTACCATGGATCCCGCTAGGCCCATTGGGTGGGCATGGATGGTGAGCTGATTCGGTGGTTCAATGGGCCACTTGACTGGACTTGCCCCCCAGGCCTACGGCTGCCAGCCCTCCCCTGCACTGCTGGTAGCCCGACATGGCATGTGTGAGCAGCACAGGAATAATGCTGTGAGAGTCCTTGTGTAGTTCAACGTTAAACTGACACCCCCCTTTTTTGTAGGAAATCAGTGGGCTTAGCTTAAGCAAGCTGTCACTGGAGCTTTTAGAGCTCTTTAAAAAATTGGACAAAATGCTAGATGTATTTTGTACCCTAGGGGACTGGAGCGTCAAATAATAAATAAATAGACAGTCCTTCTTTAAGCAGCTTTGTAATGGTTGTTATTTTGTGATATGATCTGTAGAATTTCCTGTTTTTTTACTAAGGAAAATCATATGTTTTAATGGCAAGTTAAACCAATTTATGATTTAGATCTGCCAAATCATCTTCATATTTCATTTTAATAGATGGGGATACACTGCCAGTTCTATGTCATCCCAGCTCCAGCAGCACTGCCCAACATAAACCCCCGACTTCTAAATCTGCACCAAAGAAAAAAAACATTACAAATGCCAGATCAGGATTACGCCCTGCAGAGAAATGCAGAGAAGGGGATGCTTACAGCAGAGAGAAATTTCAACCCCGACCAACCCGTAAGTGCGGACACACAATGCTATCTATTATCTGGAGTATGCGATATCTGCTGTTTTCAAGATAAGGTGTTACTTAACATTTGATCAACTCACAAGACTGTTTTTTGCACCATTGAAAACTGACCTTCAGCAAACCATCATATTTCAAATGTGTTCTTCAGTGATCCTGCTTGAAACTTCAATGTAAAAATCTCTGATAAGTCTATAGCTGGATACACACTGTCAGTTTTCAAATTCCTGCATCCACACAAGCAATATGGATACAGGAACTCCTCCCCCATCCCTACCGAGACATTGTATTTTGACAGTGGGGACTCTACTGTTAGAATACACTGATTGACATTGCAGCCGATTGGCTGCAAGTAGCTGATCGAACAAGGTTTTCCAGCAGTTTGGCTGGCCAGTCCCTGCTGAACCGGACGAATTTCGATCTGTGTGTACCCAGCTTTAGATGATGTCTACTCCTGTCACCACTGATGTCTTCTACGTCTAGAGGGATTGTAGGAATGAAAGTATAAAGCAAAAACAATGTTTCTAGATAGAGTGCAGAAGAGTTAAATCTCAAGTTTTATTTTGCCATGTTTGTACCACTGGAGAGATTTCCCTGTACTTCCTGTCAACCTTCTTATATCGGCAACGGTAAGACAGGCCATAGATTGTGCATTTTTTAAAGAAAATCGCTTGACTCCTACATCAACACAGTCAGTGTGCGGGGAGCCATCCCTGCTGGAAGAACACAATGATTATTGCTAGTAACTATAGCGGCTGGTAATAATCACGATCTAGAAATCCAACATGCTGGTTGTACCCAAGTCAATCAATGGATCTACTTGAGTACATTCAGCCTGCCCATAGATATATCGAATATCGGATGGTCCCTGCTGAAACAGCCATGACTTGAACCATCTATGGCTGGCTTAACATTTGGGATTTAGAAACTTATAAAGAGAGATCGGTCATACGAACGAAATCTCAGTGAAGGTATCCCCTTGGACATTGAGGGCAGAAGGTACAAGGAAAGTAGAAAGTATAATATAAAAAAGTCGTATCTTTATTAATGGTAAAGAGTAAAAAGAGATTCACATATGTCAAACATGATGTCTCTTATGAAAAGCATGAAGTACAAACATAAAAAAATATCATACAGATATAAATGCCAAAGTAGTACAGTACAATTGCAACAAATCGGGAAGATTAGGATATGTGCCACTGAATTCCACTTTAACGTGGCTATATAGGTGTGCAATCCCCAAGCATTGAGCTTTGTTGCAATTGTACTGTACTACTTTGGCATTTATATCTGTATGATGTTTTTATATGTTTGTACTTCATGCTTTTCATAAGAGACGTCATGTTTGACATATGTGAATCTCTTTTTACTCTTTACCATTAATGAAGATACAACTTTTTTATATTATACTTTCTACTTTCCTTGTACCTTCTGCCCTTAAAGTCCAAGGGGATACCCTCACTGAGATTTCGTTCGTATGACCGATCTCTCTTTATAATTTTCTAAAGATTTTAGGACGTGGCAGACTATGTCTTTGGGTTTCCCGTGACACAGTCTATGATATATAAACATTCGGGATTGCTATCACTTTCTGACCTAGAGACAATGGTCACCATGTCAAATAAGGATGGTGAATGTTCACAACAGGGACACAGACAGCAATAAAAACAGGATAGAGTGTGCAACCATTCCCTACTTTATACAAAACCCAAAAAAGTTTTGGCTTTAGATACACATTAAAGGGACAGAGGCACACTTTACCCATCCCAGTGAACACAGTACACACAAAATACCCAGTTCAGTGGGTGCAACACATTGTAGCATCCAGCACTGTAGACACTGTTTGCAGCACACTCTGAAGGACACACACACCATGCACAGCACACTAAACATAGCAATGTTCTTCACAGTTTATTTCTTTTGGCATATTTTACCCCCTGACCGGGTCACAAAGTGTTACTAAACCCAGGAACCCGCATTCACTATATCTGGCCTCCCACAGTGCACAGAACATGGAAATGCAATCATTTTAGTAAATATACACTGCTAAATACCTTTTCTCATCAGCAGTATATAGCAGTTTTGTGACTTCTCTCAGTGCCTGGTTAAAACTTGTAGAAGGAGTTTTCATACTGCCCTGGCTGCCCTATCAGAATGCAGGACCCCTGATCCTCTGTTCTGATCACATGCACTCTTCAAAGAAAAAAAAATCTCTAGCAATACACACCAAATTGAACATGTGCAGCCTGGCTCCATTTATTCTGTCTTATCCGGACATGTTTTGGGGGCAGTGCAAGAAGGGAGGATCTGTGCATACAGGATCAAACAGCCTTTTTACACAATGCAGAGGATTAACCCCTTAGGTTCCACAGTGAGTATAACAAGCATGCTTTACTGCATATACAAACTGATTTTACGGTTGTAGGTTTAGTAACACTTTAAAGATATACTTATGACTGTGTGTAAATTATCTGATCCGCAGGAGACCTGAACAAGGAAAAGAGACGGTTACAAAACATTATGGCCACAGGAAAGGATCTGCCAGAAGTCCCCCTAGCAGCTCTACAAATAGAGGAGACTGAAACAAAGGAACGGGACAGATTTGATGAGTGTAAGTTCCGTGCACTGAAGTAGGAAGAAGCTGGGCTAATGTTGTGGTATTAGGAATTGCTGACTGTTTTCTCCTTACAGTGGTGGCAGAAATCCAGGAGAGATGGGATTTCTTGCAAGAAATGGAAGCTTTGGGTCGAGGAAGACAATATCACAACATTATTAACACAGAAATTTCACAGGTAACAAGCTTAAGGCAGATTGTCAGGGGGATCAGTCTAACAAATGTTTGGGAATGAACACAGAAAACATAAACCTGAAACTCATATCAATGTTGTTTCTATTGCAGAAGTTGCGAGAGATGGAAATTATTGATAAGCAGAGAAGTGCTGCACTCAGAGAAGCACTGCAGAAGTCAGAAAACAAGAAATCCGCTCTAACAAATGAAAATTAAACTCTTTCTTGGCCCACTGTGGACTTTTACAAACTGTTGAAGAATTTAGTAGTCTTTTTTTCTGTATGTTATCTGAGAATTTGTCTGTCCCTTATTTAGACAGTGGATACTACAATGGTTGGTCTATAGTTTGCTTATGTTTGAAAATCTGTATGTAAAGTTAAAAAGATTTCTGAGGCATTACTGTGCTGCCGCGTTTTCCATCTGCTTCTTGCTGCTGAAGTCACTGTCGGTAGTTCATGAGTTTGGATTAGAAACTTTTTTTTAAGTTTAATTGCACTGTGAAATCAATTTGGTTTATTGTGTTGGATTTAACCACAACTGAAGAGACAGATTCTCTCTTGTATGGAAAGCGATGTGAACAATAGTGCTGATGATCCCTGCACGTCTATATAGCTTTTTATTTTTGCAAAATGAACACTTGAGAAAAACTTGAGCAAAGGTGAAGCTCTTGCCCACAACAACCAGTTTCTTTTGGCCCCAGTTTTCTTTGCAGATCCTGCCCATTGGTCACAGAACTTAAAAACAGTAGCAGATGTTAAAACTTCTAGACAACTTTTTTTTCTAGTGATATGAGTTAGAACCTCCCTCAGGTTTTAATTGTTATTGATGGGCTGCTGGAGAGACCCGCTGACATTTTTTTTTATCTGGATACCACTGTCATCAGAAGAACCTGGACGAGTTTCAATCTGCCTATGGCCAGCTTTAGTGATGGCACTGGCTTATATCAAAGCCACCCCAAAACTAGACCACTCCCAGCTTCACACTTCCAGACTGAGTGTTTCAATCATCTCCCAGACAGGGGAGGGCTGGCAGCCATAGGCCTGGGGGGCAAGTCCAGTCAAGTGGCCCATTGAACCACCAAATCAGCTCACCATCCATGCCCACCCAATGGGCCTAGTGGGATCCATGGTAGGGCTGGCCCTGGGCACCCCCCCTTTGCCTGCAGTTAGTTGGTGGCTGCGCCCCTGGGCCCTATTTCTTTCCTCCACAAGAAAAAAAAAGTGTGAGCGGGCAGCAGCCATCAGCCATTTTAAATGTAAGTTAGGGTGGCCTGGGGGGCAATTGCCACCCTACCCCCTGGGCCAGCCCTCCCCTGCTCCCAGAGCATTACTTTTGTTTGCTCCATCCTGGTTTCCAAGGTTTCTGGCTGTTCTTCTCTGGCAGATCTTCCTGCAGTAAAGTCACAGTTTCTACTATCAATTGCTGCAGCATAGCCAGCCCTCTGCCTACACATCCACTGCCTGTGCTGTAACTTCTCTTCCAGCTGCTTTGCTACCTCCAGTGGCAGGACCCCAGATGAGAAACCCTGGAATAAAAACTGTTGTATTTTAGAAATAACATTATATTGTTTCCATGTTTTGCTTTGTAATCAGCCCCTCCTTGATATTGAAGTCAATGTAGAAGCAATTCAGTTTACTCTTGTATTCTGCACTGAAAATGATCAATGTATAAAACACATTTAACAGAATATTTATTTTAAATGGATTATTATTATTTTGGAATGCACCAATTAAAGTAGGTGCACATTCCTTACACTCCCACTTTCACCCTTGAGCACCAAATAATTTGTCTCACAATAACCATTGTTTTCTTACCTTAGAACGAGGCCCCTGATGCCTGACTTGGTCAGTGCTGAGGACGCTGACATGATGGTCCTCTTCTTTCTTCCGGGTACGCGGCTCCGGCACGGAGAGTGGCCGGAGCCATGTGACGTCACTCCCGTGCGCGGGAGCTCTTCGTTCTGGCAGCCAGCTCTGATTTTCCAGCAACCTCTACCGGTTCATCAGAGCACATGCGCTGCTGACATCGGAGGCTGCATGCAGGGCGAATATCTCCTAAACCGTGTAGGTTTAGGAGATATTCATTTTACCTATAGGTAAGCCTTATTATAGGCTTACCTGTAGGTAAAAAAAGCTTTGGGGGTTTACTACCGCTTTAAACATAATAAATATTGTTATATTCATGATATATATTAAAGGGCAAAAATAAAAAAAGGAAAAAAAAAAGGATAAAAGGCACCAAGTATAGCAGACCAAAAGAAAGGGAAAGGATGATCAAAAAAATAGAGGGAAGTGAAAGAGTGTTGGAGACAAGTTCACTCTGGTATAAAACTACAGAAAGTACAGGTGGGAGAAGAGTAGAGCTAATGACAAACTCTACTCTTCAGTTTCTCCGAAGAGGAATAATGCATCCATTTATACCAAGTATTAGTACATTTCTCCCACTTATTGATCTCCTTAACTTGCATCTCTTCCATAAGCATGGTGTTATTTTGTTCACCCAGGATGATAGGGGTGGGGTGGCGGTATTCTTCCAATATCTGGATATTAATTGTCTAGCTGCAGAGGAAGAATTTTAGGAGGCTGTTTTTTCCCATACTAATTAAGCCTTACTTATGACATTACTAAAGCACAGTATATTACATCTCACAACCTGCTGCATCTCCTGCAGCCACTTCTGTCTAAAGGCAAGTACTCCAATAGTGGCTGAATTGAGGGTGTCCCGATTGTGACACAAGTGAAACATACCTGCTTAATGTGTGTTGTGTTTACAACCCAAAACAGGAAGTGTCAGGAAGGACCTACATGGCAGGATCACTAGGTTTTATTTTAATAAAAGCTTTAGATTTAAAATGACTTCTAAAAATCACATTAATGTGTTAATGCATACAGTGAGTATAGAAAATAATCACCCCCTATAAAACAATCACGTTATTGCTTTGCAGCCTGAAATGAAGACAGACAGTTTTTGTTTTATCCAGCTGTATTTACTCAGTGCAACTTATAACATCAAGCGAAATATAGAACACCAACATGTCAGAAAAAAATTAAAAAAACAGAATAACTGAGTTGGAACCCCCCCTCATAAAAATGACTTGTAAACTTAATCAGGTGTAACTAATCACCTTCTCAATGGCACACCAAGCCATTTGACTTTCAATTGTGATCAGCTGTGGCCATTTTGATTAGCTGAGCATGAAAACTGGCTTTCCTGGAGCATCTCAGTCCCTGATAATGCAACCGAAGCAAACAATCAACTACAGTACCTTGAAAAAGTATTCATACCCCTTGAAATACATACAACCAGAGCTACAACTCGTCTCTGTGACAAACAAATGGCCTGGCAGACGTGCGTTTCGTCTCCCCTACGTTAGATGGACAGTCGCCGAACGCTAACTGTCCATCTAACGGCGTCTTGGGGCCAACTCTTTGCCACTAAATTTGGTAATTTAACATCGAGACCAACATACATAAAGTTCCCCATACTTATGAAAAAGTTCCATGACATCAACTAACAAACGAAGCCAACG
This sequence comes from Glandirana rugosa, assembly GCA_018402905.1. Lineage (NCBI taxonomy): Eukaryota > Metazoa > Chordata > Amphibia > Anura > Ranidae > Glandirana > Glandirana rugosa. Next base: position 1,434,376 of record BLSH010404530.1, on the reverse strand, counting down.
TAATAGTCCCTGACTCTACGAGGTCCTTTCGGTCAAAAGTACGAGTCGATTAGTTTTACCGGTGTCGACTAGTGTTAACTTTCAGTTTACCGAACCACACGGTAACTCTTCCACTAATCAATGTGGACTAATTCAAATGTTCAGTAAAAATACTCCCCCCCAAGGTTGAGTCAATAAGACAAAAAAATTAAAAAAAGACTGTACAACCACAAGATATAAAGCGAACTACAATATTCAACGTGACTCATTTATGTCGACCTATTTTGTTTTTGACAGACAGAAG
>BLSH010404530.1:1413541-1434083 GCA_018402905.1 Glandirana rugosa | reverse complement strand
GCGTGCAGACGGTCCAGTAAACAAAGAGTGTCTCTGCTCTTCCCACCCCCTCCCCCCTTCTTGTCTATCCCAGTTGCTTGTATGTGATAGGATGGACATGAGATGAGGGGCTGGCCGGGGACGGTGCGGGCGAGTCAGGACTGGCACAGCCGCTTCACCGTGTCCCTCTGCATGAAAAGGAAACCACCCTGCTCAAATAATATGTCCTGCTCGTATGCGCCCTGTGTGTACTGCTCCCATGTGCCCTGCTCCCATGTAATCACGTACCCTGCTGCTACATACTGTGCCCTCCTGTCTCATGTACCTTGCCCTGCTGCTGCCGCCCTGTACACTACTCTCAAGTTGGAACCAGAAATGAGCACATGTGCAGAAAAAAGTACAGATTTCACGTTAAATAGGTATGTTTTAATATGTATTCTATTATTTAATGCTATTTTTAAAAATAATTGTTGATATATCTACAGATCACACCGATGTTGCTTGACCTGTCGATATGAAAATTTATTTCAGGCGTTCCCCGAGATTTCAGACTTTTTGTCATATTGATGTGTTAGAATAGCCCAGTCAAAGCCCAGACCTAAATCCAACTGAGAAATTCTGGCGAGACTTGAAAATTGCTGTTAACATACGCTCTCCATCCAGCTTGAGCTATTTTGCAAAGAAGAATGGGCAAAAACGTCACTCTCTAGATGTGCAAAGCTGGTAGAGACATACCCAAAAAGACTAATTGCAGGGAAAGGTGGTTCTACAAAGTATTCACCGGTGGGCTGAAATCAAATGCATGCCACACTTTTCAGATATTTGTAAAAAATAATTTTCCTTCCACTTCACAATGCCTATAAGCACAGTGAAGTCTATTATTAAGAATTGGACGGTATTTGGTACAACACAGACCCTCCCTGAATCAGGATGCCATTCCAAACTGGATGAAACACCCAGGATGAAACTGGCCAGAGAAGCTACCAAGAGGCCTACAGCAACTCTGAAGCAGTTGCAGGAATTTATGACAAAGAGTGGTCATTGTGTGCATGTGACAACAATATCAAAAATTCTCCACAAATGTGGCTTGTATGGGAGGGTTGCAAGAAAAAAAGTCACATGTAGTCACAACTGAGCTTTGCCAAAAGCACCTTGAAGATTCTGAGGCCACAAGGAAAAAGTTGTTATGGTCAGATGAGACTAAAATTGAATTATTTGGCCTCAACACCACACGGTATGTCTGTCAGAAATCCAATACAGCTCACCATCCAAATAACACCATTCCTACAGTAAATCATGGAGGTGGTAATATCCCGTTATGGGGGTGTCTCTCTGCAGCAAGGACTGGAGCACATATCATTATAGAAGGAAAAATGGATGGGGCAAAATATCATCAAATTCTTGTCAAGTTGTCAATTGGAAGAAGGTTTACCGTAATCGGAAGGTTTACCGGTAATCGTAAATAGAAAAATCTGACAGACTGGATGTACCCAAGTCAATCAATAGATCGACTTGGGTACAAACAGCCTGTCCATACGTGGATCGAAATTCAGCCAGCCTCTGCTGAACTGACAGAATTTCAATCAATGTATGGCCGGCTTTAGTCATAGACCATGGGCCATGCAGCTACCTTCAGATGATTGGATACTGGCAAACAAAGCTGTAAGGACAGCTCTCGAATAACCCCTCCAACTCCCAGCAAGCCTCAGTTTGGTAGCAAGCAATAAGGAGTGAATTATAAGGAACAGAGAGGGACCTGTGCTCTATAATGTACTCCAAGTAAAAGATTTTACAGGCAAGTCAAAGATTCTATTTTCCTAATTGTACATTACAGGGCATAAGGTCTGACCATGGGATGTCCAGAAGCAATGGAAGGATAGGCTACACAGTAAACAAATGCCAAAAAGCACAAAATTTTCCAACGAGGAGCTTGAGTAGCCTGAAGCACCTTACAGCAGAAACTGGAATCAGAAGAGGCCTGAACATCCATATGGTAATACTTACCAAATGTGTGAACAAAAGACCAGGTGGCAGCCTTGTAAATCTAGGAAACCGATACCTTACTCTGTAATGTCCATAAAGCACTCACAGATCCGGTTGATTTTGCCTTAACAGGAAAGGAAAGAATCTTATCATTCAGACTGTAGTGTAGGCTAGACTGATGACTTCTAAGTGCAATAAAACAAGACTTTAATTGCCCAAAGGATGGTTAAAAACACATATACTTCACTTCTTGTAAGTGTTTTTAACCATCCTTTGGGCAATTAATGTCTTTTTTTATTGCACTTAGAAGTGCCTTCTTTGTGTTCTGCCTTTCACCAGAGTTGGGTACAACATTTAGACAGTGGACAGAAAACTCCCTAGAATGTTTTGATGAAGCAAGACATGGAGTGGAAAGAACAATGTCCTGTTAAAGGTGGAAAACAGCCTTATCCCTGTGCAACACTACACAGGTCTCCTTACCGGATAAGGCCACTAACTCCTAATCATGTCATGCAGAGGTGATAGCAAATAGAAAGGCACCCTTGTGAGGGAAGACAGGGATACCCCTAATAGGCTCAAAGGGTGATATCTTTAGAACCAGCAAAACCAGGTTGAGATCCCACAGGGACAGAGTACAAGGGGAACAAACTGAACACCACCCTGCACAAAAGCTTTCACCAATGAGCGAGAGACAATAAGTGTTTTGAAAAGACTAGCTAGGGCCAAAATTTGACCATTAAAGTGGTTGTAAACCTCAGAGACATGAAATATGAACTAAGCACATCATTCTATACTGCATACTTGTCACTATTCAAAGCACTGAGTGCGACCTCTCTCTGCTGTCTCGTTCCTCTTTTATTGGCATGAGTCACCTCTGACAGGTTTTCCAGATACTAAGAGGAAAAAAGTTGAAGGGGAGAAGAGCTCCAGCACACAGTCTGTGATTGAGTGCCACTGCTGTGCATGTATACTGTGAGGAGAGGGTGTGTCCCTTCCCTCCAATCAGGGCTCAGAGCTCCCCTCACTGAGATCTGCACTGTGAGACTTCAGATCCCCTTCCACAGCTTTTCAGAGCTGAGTCCCAGTGGCAACTGAGCACTTTGAATGGCTGTATAGGACAAATGGCTGCAGATAACAGGTACAACTCATGTAGGAGAATTTGTTTCACCTCTGTGTATCACCTGATGATAGTCACTTCAGTGGGTATATGTGAGGGTTTTCAAACACTTTAAAGAGGTTGTTAAATGACTTGTTTAAATCACTGGCATCCCTTCTGTTTTAGGCAGATTTAAAGCACAGTGTGTCAATTTTTTAAAAACTATAATCCTAAATACCTTCTTGCATAGCTTCGCAGTGCGCTCACGTGATCCCCTTCAGCTCTCCTTCCCCGATCTAAGGAGAGCAGCAGGAGGGGCTGAGGTTCCCCTATGATGTCAGCCGGCTAGCAGAGGTAGACCAGGTGACTGCACAGCAGAGCTGTGCAAGAAAATATTTTAATATTATAGTTTTTTTTTTAAATTTACACACTGCTTTATATCTGCCTAAAACAGAGGGGATGCCAGTGATTTTAATACATTACTTTACAGGAATAGAGGCTGGAGGGGAGAGGAGGGGTGGGGGGAGGGGCGGCGACATCAGCTATCATACAGACTATTGAGCTGACAGTCAGGGAAGAAGGGGGAGAAGGAGAGACTTACAGCAGAGAGCAGGATGGCGGAGGCACATAAACTAATCACGGTATCATGGATCAGCAGCCATGATTATCGTGGTCACCACACGCAGGGGGACACAGGAACAGGCAGGATCAACCAGGTAGTTTAGATCATATAATGGGACAAATTACACTGCACAAACACTATGCTATATAGATCATGTTTTAAAGGAACAGGAGCATTATTTTTTTTTTTTTAGGGTTACAACCACTTTAATGGTACTCAAGACCAAACATGGATTCAGACTAGATTGAAGGAAAGACACTATTCGTATTCCATTTGTGGGATGGAATTTCCTAGCCTAGCATCAACCAAAGTAGGCCTTCTAGGATAAGAGTTTATGAGAAGTCAATTTCCCACCTTTCAGGAGTGTAGTGCCTTGAAAAAGTAATTATACCCCTTGAAATTTTCCACATTGTGTCATGTGATACACCAACAGAAAATGACATATAATTGTGAAGTGGAAGGAAAATGATAAATGGTTTTCAAATTTTTTTACAAATCAATATCTGAAAAGTGTGGCGTGCATTTGTATTCAGCCCCCGAGTCAATATTTTGTAGAACCACTTTTCACTGCAATTACAGCTGCAAATCTTTTTGGGTATGCCTCTACCAGCTTCGCACATCTAGAGAGTGAAATTCTTGCCCTTTCTTAGGAAAATAGCTCTAGCTCTATCAGATTGGATAGAGAGCATCTGTGAACAGCAATTTTCAGGTCTTGCCACAGATTCTCAATTGGATTTAGGTCTGGACTGACTGGGTCATTCTAACAAATGAATATGCTTTTAGCTAAACCATTCCATTGTAGCTCTGGCTGTATGTTTAGGGTCGTTGTCCTGCTGGAAGGTGAACCTCCACCCCAGTCTCAAGTCTTTTGCAGATCTTTTGCAGACTCTAACAGGTTTTCTTCTAAGATTGCCCTGTATTTGGCTCCATCCATCTTACCATCAACTCTGACCAGCTTCCCTGTCCCTGCTGAAGAAAAGCATCCCACAACATGATTCTGCCACCAACATGTTTCACGGTGGGGGATGGTGTGTTCAGGGTGATGTGCAGTGTTAGTTTTCTGCCACACATAGCGTTTTGCTTTTAGGCCAAAAAGTTCAATTTTGGTCTCATCTGACCAGAGCACCTTCTCTTCCACATGTTTGCTGTGTCCCCCACATGGCTTCTTGCAAACTGCAAATGGGAATTCTTATGGCTTTCATTCAGCAAAGGTTTTCTTCTTGCCCCTCTTCCATAAAGGCCAGATTTGTGGAGTGCATGACTAATGTCCTGTGAACAGATTCATCCACCTGAGCTGTGGATCTCTGCAGCTCCTCCAGAGTTACCATGGGCCTCTTGGCTGCTTCTCTGATTAATGTTCTTCTTGCCTCGCCTGTCAGTTTAGGTGGACGGCCATGTCATGGTAGGTTTGCAGTTGTTCAATACGCTTTCCATTTTTGGATGATGTATTGAACAGTGCTCAGTGAGATGTTCAAACCTTGGGATACTTTTTTATAACCTAACCCTGCTTTAAACTTTGCCTCAACTTTATTGCTGTCCTTGGCCTTCATGATCCTGTTTGTTCATTAAGGTTCTCTAACAAACCTCTGAGGGCTTCACAGAACAGCTGTATTTATACAGAGAATAAATAACACACAGGTGAACTCTAATTACTAATTAGGTAACTCCTGAAGGCAATTGGTTCCACTAGATTTTAATTAGGGGTATCAGAGTAAAGGAGGATGAATACAAACGCTGCCACATTTTTCAGATATTTGTCAAAAAAAAAAATTTTGAAAACTATTTATCATTTTCCTTCCACTTCACAATTATGTGCCACTTTGTGTTGGTCTATCACATAAAATCCCATTAAAATACATTTACATTTTTGGTTGCAACATGTCAAAAATTTCAAGGGGTATGAATACTTTTTCAAGCCACTGTACATCAAAGATGATGATGTGCAGCTTGAACACAGAGGGGGATGTTGTACAGCATTAGATGGAAAACAGGCAACTGTTGGCATACAGAATGCAGCCGAACACAGAGCCAGACCTGCCAGAGACAACTCAAAACAGTAGCGTCTATGGCTGTTCCCTCATGTTCACAGCAGGCTCCAGGATCAGGGGCTGGATGGGTGGGCACTACACGTTTCAGGGGCTTTGCCCCCTTTGTCAGTTGTCTCCAGCGAGCCGATCGCCATTGTGTATGGCTATTTCTGTATAACAGCATCTGTCTGTTTTCCCACCTAATTCTGTACAACATCCCACTATGTGTTCAAGCTGCACATCATCTTTTTTCCCAGTGTGCATATTGATTACCAAAAAATGTTACAATGTTTTATTAATCCTGCCCTCTGGCTCTTCTGTTTTCTTCTATGTGCTATTATGGATCTTTCTCTGATGTTCCCCAGGAGCTGTGGATTTTGAATACATCCACTTCATGTATCCTAGAGTTACTCAATCCACTCCACAGTCACTTATTTAACCATCATCACTGGACTTTCCTTGGAATTTGTTCTACAGAGCCAAGTACTTTGAGCAATAAGTCTCTCATTTTTTTTTGCCTGCTTTATGGTGGATTGCATTTGTCTTCTTAGTTGACATTTAGGATTCAATTTGTGGACTTTTACTCAACACAGACTGAGGGCTGGGAACGGTTTGTTGGTTTTATATAAAATATAAAGTTGTGTTTTAAAAGATTACTCTCAGAGTGGTTTCATACATGACACCATCTGCTGTGCGCAATTTGTGTTCCCTGCTTATTAAAGCAAAGAGCAATAGCCCATAGCAACTAAGATATTAATGGCTCGCTGATTTAAATGCTGCTACCAGGAATATGGATGCTATGGGTTACAGCATTTAGCATGTGACTGCTGCTGTCTGCGATACATTTACCAAATTAGTCTGATCGTGTTGCCTTGACACCACATCAGGTTCCAGCTGCTTTTCTCTAATGAAGGAAAATAAAAGCAAAAATAATTTTTCCCTTATCCTGATTATTAAAAACATCACCTTTATTTTGTGCCATAAAAAGCCTATGTGAAACATTAGCATTGCCTCAGCATTAACATACACAAGCAAAATCGATATAATGTTGATTTATTTTAATACAGAAGTTTCTTTCCAAACAGTGCAATAATTTAATTATTATAAAAATACACACAAATAGGCAGCTACAGAGCAAGAACAATGTAACCTTGGTAAGTGCCAGGCTGGTACTGTGGTATCACAAGATATGGACAAGGGTAGACAATACAAATGACATTAGCTTCTCCAAATCAAGCATCTTTAGCTCTTACAAAGTGACTTGCAAAGCCAAATTTACAGAAGTGTGACTTGTAATTGGTATACCAATGACACTGAACCTTTACGGTCCATGGCAGCTAGCTTAATGATATAAGAATGTAACAGATGTAAGACACCACATATGTTTGGCACTATGTATAAAAGTATCTTAAAATTCACAATCTCTGTTCTTTATAAAAGGTGCAATTTTTAAGGGACAGCTTTTTATATTTCTAAGACTTCAGCAGCAAGTTATGTTCCTCTGTATTCCCTGGCACATTTAACTGCTATGGAGATTTCAAATGTGTCCTCTATTAAGATGAATGCAAGAGGAGATGTCTGCTACCAAAGCAGAGAAGTAGCAGGTATAACTTAAAATGTTGTCTCCTTGTTACAGACATTTTGCAAGTCAAACCACAGAAAATTTAACGATTTTGAATGCTTATTTGCAGTGTTTTTCCTTTCCAATAATTCTTTTTTATTCACTTGCAATTCGCCTATGAGATGTGAAAATGTAACTACTCCAGGAAAAGTCAATTCCCTAGCAATGTCCCCTCCTTTCTTGCACATAATAGTCTTCTCTTCAGGGAGCATCTAATTACTCTCTGCACTAGTTCAGTATCTTTGCCCCTCCTTTCAGCTCTCTACACAATCTTTATGTAGCTGCCAGGGGAAAAGCAAGTGGAATACTAAGGAATATCACCTAAGTGACACCCCTGAGTCTGCTGTGGCTGCTGACATCACATCCAAGATGGAATTTTGGATGTCTACACAAGGGAGGTTTTTACGGTTAAACATGCATAAAGTGCATTAAAGGCACAGTCCACCTTTTGCAAAGATTTAACAAATGCACCAACTTTAATAAAACTAAAAATATGCATTTATTACATTTTTGCACGGAAGCCTGCAGAACACAGCAACGCAAACAGTGCATCATGGGTGCAATGCCCTGCTCCTGCATAGTTTACATCCCAGCCTCATGTCCATACCCTTTCTGCTTTGGGCTGCAGGAATTAAAAAATGAACTTTAAGTTCAGTGATTTCACTGCACTTGTGCCCTATGAATGGATCTGTGAATAGATGACATGGCTGTGTGGATAGAGCCAAGTACTTCCATGCTAAATTCAAAAGTCAACAGGACCTTCCAGGGAGAAGCACCCCGTGATTCAGGTAGGTTGGAGTGGTTTGAGGGTGGGGGCTTGTTGTGATCTATGTGACCAGTGTTTTAGGTTGCACCCTAAATATGTGTGTAACATGAGACATGGTCCCAAAGATGAACTGAGCCTTTAAAACGCACATATAATTTTTATGGAAAGATTTTTGTTGACGTGAATGTTCTGGTGACAGAGTTGCTATCTAAAATACAGAGGTTAATATATTAAAGCAGGAGGGGGACCAGTGACCTTCAGTTTTGACTGGAGTGACCTCTTAAATCCACCTTAAAATATGTACAAAGGCTTTCTGCTGAATGCTAAAAAAAAAGTATTTTGTTATTTTATTTTGTTTCTTTGCTAAAGGTTTGAATTATCATTCAAACCTTTATGGGAAGAAAAGAAAAAGGTAATCTAGGAAAAAAGTAAAAATGGGTTCCATCAAAGCTCCAACAAAATCACAAATGGGCCTGCATAATTTTTGTAGTAATAAACCAGCATCCACAGACTTCTAGATCCTAGAAACCTTGAGGATCAACAGATCAGGGGAAGAAGGGTGATTTCCCATAACCCTGTCTTCCCATTATAAGCGCTGAAGATTGATCACTTAACAGGTGGAACAAAATGCTTCCTATTGTGTAACCTATATGAGTAGAGTGGAACAGCAATTAAAATATTAAAGGCTAAGTTTTTTTTTTTGTTTAAAAACAACAAACATGTTATACTTACCTGCTCTATGCAGCAATTGTGCACAGAGCAGTCGTCCTCTTCTCTGGGCCCTCGCTGGCACTCCTGTCCCCTTCCTTCTGCCAAGTGCCCCAGAGCAAGCCGCTTGCTATGGGGGCTCCCGAGCCGCTGCTCTGTGTTCCTTTCAGACACGGAACTGCAGCTCGGCCCTGCCCCCCCCCCCCTCTCTGCATTGGCTCACTGACTTTGACTGACAGCAGCGGGAGCCAATGGAGCCTGCTGCTGTCTCAGCCAATGAGGAAGGAGAGTCCCCGGACAGCCGAGGCTCTCGTGCACATTACTGGATCGAGATGGCGCTCAGGCAAGCATTAGGGGGCTGGAGGGGGGCAGCTGCACACAGGTTTTTCATTTAGGTATAAAAACCTTTGCCTTTAGAACCACTTTATTCTTGCATGATTGCATAGTTCTCAAACTCTGTGGGACTGTTCACTAAATGATGCTACTTGTGTAACATATACCACAGGAAGTGGTTTCCATATTTTGAGTGACTGACTATAGCACTTCACAATTAATCTCTGGTGATTTCCAGAGCATAATTAAACAAATCACCTGTGTAGCTCTAACCTAAACTTTGTAATGGACATCTTCCAACCTGCTGGCTGTAAGTCCTCGATAAACCACTTATTGGCCCTGTGGATAGTGTCTAAATCTTTTTTATTAGGTGGTAGCCTTAAATAATGGTGAACTGAATTTCCGGTCACCAAGAGAGATGCAGAGATGGCTAAGGGTCCAGGAAGTGGTCTGTTTTACCAAAACTTACAGCTGGTAAACAATGGGGTCAGGGACACAGGAAACAGCACACATACAATCCATTCACATTTTCCTGTTTTTCTGTAACAAAGACCCTATTTACATATTATCTTTGTTTCCCCCATAAGTTAACAAGCATTCTTTTCTGATATTATAGTAAAACAAATGGTTAAAAAAATGAAAAGCAACAATAAGAAATAAAAAAAAAACACATCTAGAGTGATAAGGCCATCAATAAATGAATTGTACCTTGTCTGTTTTACAAGAGATAATAGAATTCTTGTACTTACCATAAAATCCTTTACTTAGAGCTTATTGAGAGGGACACATAACATTAGTAACACAGTATACTGACGGGTTACATGGCAGCCTACAAGAGCCCAGGATAACCCCTCCTCTACCAAGCATGCTTCAGTTTGTAGCAAACAGAACCAAAAGCATGATCGCAAGCACAGAGGGATGGAACCTGTGTCCCTCATGGACTCTAAGAAAAGGATTTTTTTCCCTGTCCATTTAGGGACACATTATACTGCCATCCACAGAAGAAATGGACACGAAGGACAAAATACATTGGCCAGCACAGGATAACCCCCACCCATAACCATTATGCCACAGCTTTTTTCTAGTGCGCTCAGGAGACGTTGTGTCTTCTTCAGCTCTGCTGTTCCCTCTAGCAGATTCATGTCGGATAGGTTAAATCGTGGAAGCCTCTCCAGTCAGCCAACCAGCACTGGAAGACTCATGCCAGGTACGTTAAATCCTGGAAGTGGAATTATCCACTCAACCACAGATTCTCCCAGTTTATGCTGTAGTTCTCTCTATGACAGTCATGAATTTTCAACAGCTGCCCAGATTCAGGCCAGATACGGAAATCCTGGAAGGTTCTCCAGTTAAACAGCACAGATTCTCAGTTTACTGTCTATGCTGGTGTTCGTCCTGCAGTTGGCAGCAACTACCCATTCTTTCCCCAGTTCACACAGGACTCCGTTATTCAGGTCAGACCAACTTATCTGCCCATTCCCTATGGACTTAACAGCTGAGGCAGTTTCAGTCTCTGCAACTCACTATTGTGAGTTCCTAGCAGGCTTATGCTATATTGAGTTTCCTCTATTTTAAGAACCGAAGCTTAGTATATGGTAATTTCTACAGTAGCATCTGTAGGTAATGAATATTCTGTGCTGAAATAAAGGATTTGGCGTATCCTGTCACCCAAGACCTAGCGTTTTTCAGACAGATTAGTACTGCATAACCACCACATGTTCCAGCAAAGCTTCTCTGGACTTTTAAAAGCAGGGGCTTCGTGCTCATATAGGCCCCACTTCTAGACCAAAGTCAGTTTGTACTTGGGCAATCTAGTTTTAAAGCCTCCTCTCACTTACTGTAAAAGCTGCAGTGGCTTTTTAGGTGAAGTTGTTCCCAAGCAGCATCATCTACCCCTGGGGCCGGAAACCTGTTGATCGTGGGAAGCTGACAGGGAGACCACGATCAGGGCTGTGCCGATGCTTTCCCCAGTCTCAGCTGCTCTCATTTTAATAGTAGCAGAGGCTGCGGGGACATTTTTGATTTCCTCTGTTGTCCAGGTAGATCTCAAACTCTGAAAGGTTGCCTACCCCTGATCTTGCCAGATATTGAAAGATGTTCTCAACATAGTGCTTTCCCTGAGGGATCAGTGGATTCTTTCCTAGCATTTCTCCGTATCTGCAAAGTATTTTTTTTTTTAGACGGCCCAGTACTGGCTTGAGTCCTATTAGAGGCCTACTTGTTGCCTTTGATACCGTAGTACATTTGGACAGTTAGAGAATTTGTTTACCCCTTAGCCTTTTGTTTGGCTTTCTCTTCTATCTCTGGCAAGCAGAACTCATGGGCCATTCTGCACATGCAAGTGAACTGCAGGATTTAGCCACACTTGGCTCTTGTGAAAGGGGGCTCCTTATGATCTAATTTAGCTGTCTGCTGGGGACCACCTCTGACCCATGGTTCACTAATGTCCATTTTGCCCCTCTTCAGCCAAATCTGACACAGACACCCTGGGCTTCTATGGTTTGGTCAGGTTCCCTTTATGGATCCGTTATTTGATGTGGTTTCTATGTCCACTTTGAAGGCAGAATTGTTCTGATATATTACAACATGTAGCTATTACCCTGCATCAAAGAATTCGTTTTTTCCACCATGTTCTGTCACTAGCTTCAATTGTTCTACTCGAGAACATGAAGTGTTCCCTTTCTTCTGTAACGTCCTTTCCTTTCTCTGCTTCGTTGTCAAGACCCTCCAAACCGGACTTCCAGTCCACCCACAATGTCCGGCACTCAAAATCTGCCAAGCCTTCCTCAGCTTGAAAGTGTGCCCCCCCACTTCTTAGTGGGGAGGCTGTTAACCTTTGTAGACACTATGTCAACTTGCATTTCCAAAGCTTGAGTGCAGGAGGTAGTATCACAGGGCTACACACTGGATTTCTGCTCTCTGGTCCCTCCTCAATTTCTTACCTCCAAATTTTGTGTCACCACAAAGATTAGCAGATCAATCCCTCAGGTCTTCTGGATGAAAGGGTCATTGCCCCAGTTTGTGGCAGAATAGTTTCAAAGTTTTTTTAATCTTACTTGGTTTACCATTCCCATAGGTGACATTTGCTCAATCCTGGATTGCAAAGTTGTGAATGTCAGCATATGAATCTGGAAACTCCCCATAAAATCCACAATATTTGTCATTGCCCATCTTTAACAGAGAGACTTCTGTAAACATCAAAGATGTCTACCTGTCCTCATCTTTTCAGTGCATCAGCAATTACTGTGCTTTTCGGTGAGTGCCTGTACAATCAGTTCATGGCCCTGCCCATCAGACTTTTGTCTGCACCCAAGGTGCTCGCCCTGGCATTAGTCCGGCTGTGCTCTAGTGGCATCTCTGTGGTGGAATACGTCCACAGGATGACTTCCTGTTGAGGGAGAAGTCAGTGTGGGTTTTGTTAGGCCACGTGGCTTTGGCTGTCCAAATGTTACAATGGTTCAGATGGATCCTGGAACTTCAGTAAAATGTTTGCTAGAACTGACTTATTGTTTGGAGTATCTAGGCCCAGTCCTGGGCACAGAATAAGCCGGAGTATTTCTTCCTCAGGAGAAACTTTAGACTCTCCCATCTCAGATACAAGCTTTCAAATTCAGGGGTAGCCCAACCCTCCGCTTTTGTGTAAGAGACCTACCTAGGTCTGCACATATCCTCCTTCAAAGCAGTTCCATTTGCTCAGTTTCACTTCAGACCTCTACAACGCAGCATTTTGTCATCCTAGGACAAGTCAATCTGATCCCTGGACAAATAGATTTGTTTGTCACAGAGGATCAGACTGTCCCATGGCTCAGGAATCTAGAACCAGAAGAGTCCATCTTTCAGATCTTTTGAAGGATCCTTAGGATGGATGCCAGTCTATTGGACTGGGGAGGAGTCCTAGAAGCCCTGTTGGTACCAATGACTTGATCATCAGAGGTGTTTTGTTTTCTGAACAACATCCTTAAGCTTCTACGGATTTAGCTGTCTCTACAGCATTGGATGTTCTGTTGAAAGACCATCTGTTCTGGATTCTGTCGCACAATTCCACAACGGTAGCTTACATCAACCACCAGTGAGGAAACAGAAGCCTTGCCACAGCAAGGGTAGTAGATCAGATCCTGTCCTGGGGCATGCCAAGAAGATTTCCTCTACCAGAAGCACCTGGACCCTAGAGAGTGGTTCCTACACCAAAAGGGGTTCCAGGATCTGTGTCAACAGTGTGGGACGCAGGATGTGGAAATCCTGGTCTTCACAATTAACAGCTAACTGGACAGGGTTGTCTCCAGGTGCAGGAATTCTCTAGCAAAAGCAGTGGATGCTCTGGTGACTATTTGGGATCAGTACACTCTATTCTCTGTCATTTTTCCCCTAAAACTTTTTTTCCTGGTCTGCTTTGCAGGATCGAAATGGAGGGCATTCCACTGATCCTCTTTGGTCCAGGCAGATGTGGTATGCTGATTTTGTAAGACTCCTGACTGATGTTCCATGGGCTGTGCTGGATTGTCAGGTTCTTCAATTTTAAGGAATGCTGCCACCCTGCTTCAAGGTTGCACGGTTAAAGCCACAGGGACATCTCTTCACATGATGCTAAAAGTTAGGAAGGCTACATGCAGCACAGTCTATCTTTGGATGTGGAATGCAAACTTCATGTCTCAGACTTCCACCCTAGGAGTTTCACCATTGGACAAATCCTCTCCTGCAGCTGGGTCTGGACCAGTATTTTATCAAAGACCGGGTTTCAACCCTTTCCATTTTGTTTCAGAGGTTGTTGGCTTCACTCCTTCATTAAAACTTGCGTACAGGGGGTCTAATGTAGCTCTCCCCCATCCATTCCCCTGTGACTTTACAGGATCTAATTCTGGTACTCTTTGTGTTTTAGAAACTGCTATTTGGGTTTTGGAAACTGCCATTTGAACCCATTAGGCACATTTCACTGTTTACTATGAGGTGATATTTCTTGTAGCCATTACTTTTCTGAGGCAAGTGTCTGAACTGCAAGTAACCCTTTCTGGGTTTGTATAGAGACAAGGTAGTGTTAAGGACAGGGCTTCCTTCTTGCCCAAGTTAGTTTCTATCTTTTACACCTAATCCAGTACATAGTTTCTTTCTGCCCGTGTCCAGTCCCTGTTTATCCAAAGGAAATGTCCCCGCTATTGTCTGGATGCAGTTTGGGCTGTGGACTCTATCTCTCAGCTATGGCTTTTTCAGAAATTATTCTATTTTTGTCAACTCAGATGGGCCCAGGAGGGTACTCTGGCTCTCCACCCTTTCTCTTAAGGCACAATCAACTGGATCTGTGAGTGCTTCTTGGACTTTTGGGCAGCTTTTCCCATTTTGCATGGCTACCACTTGGTCTTGTTTTTTGCTTTCTGAGTTTAACCAGGCGCATATTCAGGCCTCATCTGATGCCAGCTCCCGGCATTGGTTCCTTCAGTTGGCTCTTTGAGGTGCAGGCAGTCCCTAGTTTTCTTGAATTTTTGGGACGTCTGTTGAAATTCTATTGCTGTGTTATCCAGAACTCTGTTAGACCGCTTTTGGAGGTCCCAACAGTCTAAGCATTCCTGTGTCCCTCAATGGGTGAGAAAGAACTTAAGCTTTTCCTAGGTATGCATCGAACACTGGAAAACAAAACATCTGTCTGTTTAGAGAAGTATGTGATGAACTAGAAGCAATACAGTGCTGTTAATGGGTTTAAAAAAGGATGTTAAAGATACATTATTTTGTATCTTTGTTTTTTGTTTTGCAGTCCACTGCCTCATTACTAAGCCAACAGAGAAAGACTTTTGGAAAATAATGTGACCCGACACACCACCCTATACAGTGGCAGACCTCCATTTCTATTGCTCGCTAGATACAAAGAGAAGAGTGAATGGGACTTTGAATAAAGGCCGCCACTGAATTAATGATAATGCTTGTTGGTATAATTAATGTCAATAAGGTAAATTGATTAGTATAAAATATTATTTTATGAAAAACATAATCTGTTATACAAATAATCCAATCATGTACAAAGACAATCATTGCATACATTTCAAAATACAAAAAAAAAAAAAGACACGATTAACGCAAATTTATAAATCACTCATCCACAGCGGGTCAGCATGACGTTGGTGGGGACCCGTCCTTCACCGGAGATCAGGGCGGTAGATACTTTGTATCTAGCGAACAATAGGGATAGAGGTCTGCCACTGTATAGGGTGGTGTGTCGGGTCACATTATTTTTAATTACTTACCAGGGTGGAAGATGCCCACTTTCCCAGTGACCTGCCACACCGTTTTTCATATAAAAATTCTCCCCACTAAATAGTTATAGAAGTTTTAAAGCATTAAGCAATCATATGTCAAAAAATTTAATTTATATATTCACACTGGTACCTTAAATTGTTAACCTATTAGTACCAAGCGGTCCACAGTGAGCCCGCTCCACGGGGTGAATGCGGGGTGCTGGGATGGAGCCTGGTCTCGGGGCTGCGATGCACGGCAGTCGTCTCCCCCTCCTCACTCTATATAGGGCGGCCTCTTGTGCATCGGCGTCATGCCTTGAACTTCCGCCCCTGGTGTCACACCTGGAGCAGACTTGTTTCCCCTTCTCATCTTGGGGGCTGAGTGGGGGTGGTTCCGCTGCTGGCTTGTCTGGCCGTGGGTGGAGCCACTGTCCCATGCTTTCTCCCACTTAGTTAGCGGGTCAGCAGGACGTTGGTGGGGACCCGCCCTTCACAGGAGATAAGGGTGGCTCGGGATGGCCGGCACACCACTCCATATGGGTCATTCACACAGAGGGTTCCTCTGCACAGCAGCTCTCCAAGGTTTATGCACTACAGGTAGCTTTTTCCTTCTCACCCATTCCTACCTCCATAGTCATTATCCTTTATTTGTACTCATTGATCCAACACCATTGGTGGTGTGGTGTGCACATGTTTGTGTATGTTGGGACCAACTTGGTTTTCACTGCTGGGTTTAGTTGATTCATTCACATCACTTAACAATGGGTTTAGTCCCTCATTGGAAGCTTGCACATAGTCTAACACAATACAATCACATTCCAGACATTTTTCTTACACTCCCTCAATAGGGCACCTCTCATAGGTCATGCAATTCTTACGGTTTATTATTCATTCACAGAACAGTGTGGCTTCACTAGCCTACACTGAACATACTGATGGTCCTTGTGGTGATCTGGCTTTTCCTGGCTGCTCCCTCTGGTTTGGATGGGGTCCCCACCTCAGCCCCATGCTGGAATTCTCATCACCGCCCCCCCACCCTCCCCTGATCGTGGGCTATTCATTGTTGTGAAACTGTTTCGCAAGTTACATCCCCTTTTTGAGATCACATTTTCCTTCTAAGAGGCACCATATATTTATAGACATATTATCCATTTTCAGAATGTCTTTTCTGCATCATACTCCTGATGAATGGCTGTACGCCATGAAACACGTTGAGTCTACACTAAAAGATACCAAGACAAGCTTGGCCTAAAAAATGCATTTTTATATATAATCTATGGATGGGTGATTTATGAATTTTCAATGTTAATAATTTCTTTTTTGATTTTTGTATTTTGAAATGTATACAATGATTGTCTTTGTACATAATTTGATTATTTGTAGAACATATCATGTTTTTCATAAAATAATATTTTATACTAATCAATTTATCTTTAATCAATGAATTATTGACATGAATTATACCAACAAGCATTATCATTAATTCAGTGGCGGGCTTCATTCAAAGTCCAATTCTCTCTTCTCTTTGTATCTATAGATATACTTTTGTTTTGTTGTAAACCACCTTAAAAAGTGAGCCCCAATGCTGCAGGTAAGGGGACAAAACATATTGTAGGGGAATTAATATTTTATATATATATATATATCACAGATACCAGGAAAATGGTCCACTGTTTACTTAACTCTCCCCTAGCCTGCCAATTAGGGCTTCTGTGTTTTAAACACCACCTAGCAGCACTTTTAAATAAGCAGATGTCATTTGTTTGCAGGCAAGCCACTAGTAGCAAGAAGCTCCCAACTAGTCGCGTTTTTCCAGGCAACTTGTTAGTTTCGGGTAAAGTGAAGAATGATTAGAACACCCATCTGTTTTTTTTATTGCTTACCAGGGATACAATTAGAGAGAGCCTTCCCCTCACTTGCGGTCACTGACTCACCAGATAGGAAGCAAAAACCAGAATCCTTCCATATGGTTTTCAAAATGTAAAAATGTTTTGGCCTGACTAATACTTCATATACAGGTATCTAACTTGTAAAGGCAGCATCAAGTTGCAAAAGGCAAACTACAGAACTGAATTAATCCATATCTAATTAGCTTTACATTGCCTGCAAAAGGCTAAAGCATGGGCAATATAATGTACATCTGATGGACACTGACAAGAAATGGAGGAATGTTAACTACAACCAAGTTATTAAAGGAAATTAATTAGCAGCTTGTTTCTATATGTGACTTGTAGTTTCTCTGCATATAGAGAAAACCAGTTTAAATAATTTATTGTACATGACATTATGTAAATCTTATCAAAACCTTTCAAGGCTTTGATCTGATATTGTCAGATGATAACCAGAGCCATACAGTGGAATTATTCAGCATGGAAATCCATGAACCGAAAACAGTCTGTGACCAACTACACAGTCTTCCACTGGCCTTTGGTGCACTGTGTGATTTCTGAACAAAATGTCAGCTGCATATTGGAGAAACAGGGTTCTCCAAATTAATACTTCGTCTCAAACATCTACTCTGAAAACCCTTGAAATTTCTTTTACATGGACCTATCGATGCGATCATGTCTACGTTTGCATAGGTCAGTTTGTGCTCTGGGTTTGTGGGCCCTTTACATTACTGCAAACAAGTCAACAAACACACACGGTTTAATATCGGAATTTCAGACAGGTTTGGATGACAGTCCATGGATGTGAAAAACACCACCAGCCAGAAGGATGACTGAATGTGCTATAAATGTGTAGCTTATCTGCTACGGTTTCCTAGCTGAAAAGCTGTGATTGTGATTAGGATATTAGCTATCAACTTGCCGCACTATCATGTAGTCAACTTTGGACTTCAGCTAGTAATTTTAGGCAAATGCCTAGATGCTGGGACATAAGGATTCACACGTTTTTCTAATCGGAAAATGTGTGAATCTTGTGCAAAAGCTGTGTGAAAACATTTATAAACAGACACCACAGCCTGCAATATTGAACATTTTGGACAGATATCACATGCTGAAAAAAGGGTTTGTGAATCTGCAGAAATGCAATTTTAATAATGCAACAAAAATATTACCAAGCAGAACTTATTTGGGTTCAGAAATAGAATGCTGTAAAAGCCTACAAACCAGAAATGTATTGTAAAGGAAGAATAATTGATTGCAGCGAGTGCTATAGTAGTGCTTTACATTAAATGTCTAGCATCATGAGCTACAGCTATGCTATACATAAGAGAAATGAAAAGGCTGTCCAAAACAGAACAGCTCAGCTGACCCAAGGACATTACATTTCAGGTAATGCTTATTTGTTGGTCTAGTGAACTGAATGAAGCTGTTACTTATTCACTAACTAAATGACTGGAAGCCATAAAGCAACCTGCATTTCACATAAGACATATTAATGAGGTTATCTGGGTGCATATTTATTCAGCAAAATTAGAACCTTTTTCATCTCCCACTGTTATGGACTGTAGTTCATGTCATATCTGGAGTCTCCAGTGATTTGATAGGGAGATTGACAGCTTAGTCTGAAGTGGAAGGGAAGGCACAGCAAAGATGTGGTTCGTTCTGCTTTTATTCCCTTCCTTATTTCTGATCTACCTCTTAGCCCCTTCTCCTTTGTCTTTTTTGTCCTTTGGGCTCTTTTGCTTTGCATCTTTAGGGGAAAGCAATTTAAGAACTTTCATAGGTTTGAGTTTTCCTTTCTTCTTCTTTTGAGGATCTGCATGAAAATCTGAAAGAACCAAACGAGCAATGAGCTGCAGATAATGGAAAGGAATTCCAAAATAAAACAAAGTTAAGTGTAATCTAAAAACATATACATATGTCTGCACAGGTACTTTAATCTGCATATATACAGTTGTGTTCAAAATAATAGCAGTGGGTTTAAAAAAAGCGAGTAAAGCTCAAAATCCTTATAATAGCTTTTATTTCCATACATGCAAATGTATTGGGAACGATGCACAGTCTGATCCAAATGAAAACATGAAGAAAAAGGTTTCACATTTGTTATTGCTTTACAGAAAGTGAAGAAAAAGGAATATTGGCCTTTTCCAAAAAAAAAAAAGTGTCTGCATTTTTTTTTCTTAAATGCAAACATTTACTGTATAAACTGAAAAGTGCTTGAAGATTTAGCTTTCCTGTAAATCATTGAACTAATATTTAGTTGTATAACCACAGTTTCTGAGAACTGCTCCACATCTGTGTTGCATGGAGTCATCCATTGCACCTGTGAACAGGTATTCCAGTCCAGCCCAGGACGATTGCACTACATTCCACAAATTCCTCTGCATTTCTTGGTTTTACCTAAGAAACAGCATTTTTGATGTCACCCCACAAGTTTTCTAATGGATTAGGGTTCGGGGATTGGGCTGGCCACTCCAGAATGTTAATCTTTTTGGTCTGGAACCAAGATGCTGCTCACTTACTGGTGTGTTCAGGATCGTGGTCTTGTTGAAACACCCATTTCAAGGGCATTTCCTCTTCAGCATAAGGCAACATGACCTCTTCAAGTATTTTGATGCATCCACAATCCCTGGTTTGTGATAAATAGGCCCATACCATAGTATGGGTAACATCACCATATCATGCTGCTTGCGCCACCAGGCTTCACTGTCTTAACAGTGTACTGTGGCTTGAATTCAGCGTTTGGGCCCCCTAGACAGGGGTCTGCAGCCCCTAGACCCACAAAGAACAATCCTGCTTTCATCAGTCCACAAAATGTTGCGCCATTTCTCTTTAACCGCTTGCCGACGGCTGATCGGCAATTGACGGCGACAATGTGGCTCTGTAACGCGAATCGCCGTCATACGACGGCGGCCGCGATACAGAGCCACTGTGAGCCTGGGGGGGCCTGTGTCACTCGCGCGCGGAGGCCGCCGTGCGCGCGCGAGTGTCACCGAGACATAGCGCCGGCGGCAGCATACTGCCGCTAAGCGCAATGTCTCGGTGTAACAGCGGCAGTTAACGGCTAGTCGGCAGCCGTTCGCCAATTTCTCTTTACCGCGTTGTAAAACACCTGACTACTTTCGTCCTAACAAGAAACACCCAGATCCCCGACGTCTGGGGACAGATCCCCCGGGTTTGCGACTTAAGTTCGGTGTCATGTGACAATTCTGTCACTTCGGACCACCGCGTTCGTCGTACTATACCACTACAATGGGTATGATACCATACCCGGATAAATAGTGTTTGGTCCCTAAC
>BLSH010404530.1:1381528-1413531 GCA_018402905.1 Glandirana rugosa | reverse complement strand
AATAAAAACCCCAAAAATGAATTCTCATCATCCGTAAATGCGACCACTTTTGCGCAAACCAATCAATAAACGCCGATTGCGATTTTTTTTATCGCAAATATAAGGAAGAATATAAATCGGCCAAAAACGGTGAAAAAAAATGTTTTTTTATATTTTTTTTTTGGATTTGTATTTTAGCAAAAAAGTAAGAAATTTGGGTTTTTTTGCAAAATTGTCGCTCTTCTTTTGTTTATAGCGGCGATCAGAAATGACGCAGAGGTGATCAAATACCACCAAAAGAAAGCTCTGTTTGTGGGAAAAAAAGGACGCAAATTTCGTTTGGGTACAACGTCGCACGACCGCGCAATTGTCAGTTAAAGCGACGCAGCGCCGAATCGCAAAAAGGGCTCCGGTCCTAAAGCTGGAAATCCTTCCGGGGCTGAAGTGGTTAAGCCAGTCAATGTGTTCTTTGGCAAATTGTAACCTCTTTAGCATATGTCATTTTTTCAACAATGGGACATTGCGGGGGCTTCTTGCTGATAGCTTGACTTCACATAGGCATATTTTAATTGTTACATCACTCACAGGTAACTTTAGACCTTCTTTGATCACCCTGGAGCGGATCATTGGCTGAGCCTTTGCCATTTTGGCTATTCTTCAATCCATTTGAATGGTGGTTTTTTCGTTTTCTTCCAAGTCTTTATGGTTTTGGTTGCCATTTTAAAGCATTTGAGATAATTTTAGCTGAGCAGTTTCTGCACTTCTTTATATGTTTTCCCCTCTCCAATCAACTTTTTAAGGGCCACCTGTTTGACACCTGTTTTTTCACAGACTGAATGACCTCACCAATTGAACTCCACACTGTTATTGTTTTGAGCACGCCCCTTTCAATTAATGATTTGATTACACAGAATCAGCAGCATGTATGTCATAACTGTTGGGTCTGTTGGTTTTCTATTACACCAACCAGTAAATTATTTGCCACGTAGAAATATAATTAATACCAAAAACAGTAATTGATCTGGTTAGTGATGTTGGACTGCTATTATTTTGAACACTACTGTAAATAGCAAATTATGATATACAATTCAATTTCAAATATGTGAACGGTTTTACATGGCCAGGTGTGACCCCATCTCTAAAGATTTACTTTGTTAGTAAGACTGTAATGGCTAAAGAACTTGGGAGTCTGGGAGTTACCTCACTGTTCACACCATTGGACGCAGTTCCAATTTCCTGCCAATTCCTGTTTTACCAAGGTGATATCTGCTAGGTGGAACGACTCATGCTTGGTGTAACCTTTCTGCCAATCATTCTTAAAGTGATTGTAAAGTCTCTTTTTTTGTCTTTAAAAAGAACAAACATGTTATACTTACCTGCCCTATGAAATCGTTTTGCACAGAGCGGCCCAGATCCTCCTCTTCTCTGGTTCCTCTTCGGCTCCTCCCTCCTGTTGAGTGCCCCCACAGCAAGCAGCTTGCTATGGGGGCACCGAGCCGAGCCGCAGTTCGGTCCAATACCCTCTCTCTTTGGATTGGCTGACTGACTGACTGGCTACCGCTGCTGTGTCTCAGCCAATCAGGAGGGATAGTCCTGGGTGGCTGAGGGACTGGTGGACATCGCTGGATAGAGATGGGGTCAGGTAAGTATTGGGGAGGCTGCTGAATACAGAAGGTTTTTTATCTTAATGCATAGAATGCATTAAGATAAAAAAACCTTCCGCCTTTACAACCACTTTAAGGAAGCACCATCCCATTGCTACTCTTGCTTGTGACACACCACATGGTTCTCCAGTCTGTTTCCACTGCCCATCTACAGTGACCTGGTAACTTCAGACTGCCTAAAACCCTTAGCACAAGCTAAATTGTAAAAATAAAAAGTGTAGCGCTAAATTAAATATTGAAACTAGATAGTCACCAGTAATACAATAAACATAATATGTGAAAAATTGTGAAGTGTCCACAAAGCAAAAGTCTCTTAAACTCGAACTACCTAAACTACCTTACTAATCGGACCCTGGAAAGGTGGCATCGCCTATTTGGAGCATTTGGATGAGAGCGGCAGCCGACCCCTGTGGTGGTGAAACGACATAAGCCCTGTTGACCCACCAGTCATATGACTGAGGGGGTCCAACTGCTCTGGTAAGGGTCCATCTTCGTTAGTTTGACATCTCTTCCTTTATGATTTCTTGATGTTTGAAACAATGCAGTTTGGAGATATACCATGATGTCCATAGTTGCAATCCCTTGGAGGATATATATTCGAAGCAGGAACTCTTTCATTACAGTATAAGAGACTTTTGCTTTGTGGACACTTCACAATTTTACACATATTATGTTTATTGTATTTACTGGTGACTATCTAGTTTCGATATTTCATTTAGCACTACACTTTTTATTTTTACAATTTAAGTGGCACTATTTGGTCTAGTGTGGTGTATGCTGCTTCCTTCCCATTTGTGCATTCGTTTACAACTTCCTTAGCACAAGCTGACTGGGTTCATGAGATCCTGATGCTTTACCTCCCACTGGGTTTAGTTGCACTGACATAACGGTAGAGATTTACAAAGATTGGAGCACTCAGAATGTGGTGCAGCTATACATGGTACCCAACCAGCTTCTAACTTCAGTTTGTTCAATGAAGCTTGGACAATAAAACCTGGAAGTTGATTGGTTTCTGTGCAGAGCTGCCCCAGATTGTGCATGCTCCAGTTTTAGTAAATCGCCTTCATAATGTCTTCACTCAAACAGAGAAAGAACAGTCGCGCTGCCATCGGTAACTTAAAGGAGTTGTAGAAGCAGGTTTTTTATCTTTATGCATTAAGATTAAAAGCCTTCTGTATGCTGCAGCCCCCCCAACACTTACCTGAGCCCCATCTCTGTCTAGCAATGTCCACGAGTCCCTCAGCCGTCCGGGACACTCCTTTCTCATTGGCTGAGCCACAGCAGAGACACCATTGGCTCCCACAGCTATGAAAGCCAGTTATCAGGAGAGAGAGGGGGTGGGACCGAACTGAAGCTCCGTGTCTGAATGGACAGGGGCTCGGATGCCCCCATAGCAAGCTTCTTGCTGTGGGGGGCACTCGACAGGAGGGTGGGGCCAGGAGCAGCGAAGAGGAACCCGAGAAGCAGAGGATCTGGGCTGCTCTGTGCAAATCCACTGCAACAGAGCAGGTAAGTATAACAGGTTTGTTATATTAAAAAAAAAAAAAAAAACCAAAACTTTACAATCACTTTAAGCTTATACTCCCTTATAGGTGCTGGGGGCATTTACTAGGTATTACAAAAGAGAACTAGTGTAATCTGGAACCAGGGGACCCCTATTTTCATAAGGTCATCATCCTCAAAATCGTCCTTGGCTAGATCACATCTCATCACCATCTGACTCAAATTCTGAATATCATCTAAAAAAAAGACTGTTTTTGAGGCACCGCAGTCCCATGTAATTGACTAAGATATACAAGAGGTTGTTTCAACCCTTACTGATGTAGTGAGTATTACCCTGCTTCTGTTGTTCCATGCCCTGGGTCTTTTAGAGCTCCTATAGGTGGAAAGACCTTTTAGGATTCAGCAGCTAGAATATCCTCATAAAGTCCAGTTTGAATTGACTGGTCTGGCCCTATGTTCAGTGTTGTAGCGGTAACCCCTAATCTATCAGAATGTGCAGATTTCCCTTAAGGAGGGATTCCTCCATTTCTGGGGTATGTCACAGTTTCACAGAGCAGCTTAAGCACATATCTGGAGCCTTGTGCTTTAGTTGTAATGGCTTACTACAAACCTCTAAAACTTTTGTGTTGGTAGAGATGTACAGGGCATAGCCTGCATAGCCTTTCTATAACAGGACAAGTGGCCTGGTCCCTAAACTGGATGACTTTCGAATGCATGGGCAATGCATTGGCATCAGATTCTCCTTGGCGGTCTCTGTTTTGAAGGGAGAGGTTTGCAAACCAGAGTGTTCCTCATCTCCTACATGGTAAGGCGAAATCTTTGCTGGAGGGCTCTGTGCGTCTTAGAATTCTCAACAAGAACAACATGCTGGCATCCTGCTTAAGGTACCTCCCTGTTGGGGATACAGTACATCCAGAAGCCTTTGTATGACCTAATCACCTGAAGATGGGTCCTTTTTTCTGTTTTCTTTTGTGGCAGATCTGTAGTCTTTTGAGGAAGATACCTTCCTTACTTCTGATCTTATTAGTTAGATGTTCTTAGCAGTGTGACCTCCCTTGCGCCACAACCATGGACGCTTCTCTGCACAGAGGCATTTAGGAGAACCTTGGAACCGCTCTGTCAGAGTTTTCTTTCAGGCCCCAGAAACACCAGGTGTTGAATGATTTTACCTCATACTCTTAATGTTCTGGTGTTTCTGTCTATCCTTGTAGACGTACCTCTTGTGCACCCTGCCTTATTTTCATTCAGGCTGACTTCATGGTTGGTACCCTGGAGATTTCTGCCAGTCTCAGATGTCACTTTGCTATCCTTATTGGATATTACAGTGGGTATAGAAAATAATCACCCCCTTTAAAATAATCACATTTTGTTGCTTTGCAGCCTGAAATCAAGACAGACACAGTTTTTGTTTTATTCAGCTATATATACTCAGTGAAACTTATAAAATCCAAGTGAAAGACCATGTCAGTAAAATTTTTTTAAAAAAATCACGGAGTTGGAAAAAGGATCACCCCCTTGTCAGTATTTTCTTAAACCACCTTTTGCTTTAATTACAGCCTTTAGTCTGTTGGTATATGTCTCTACTAACTTTGCACATCTAGACTTGGCAATATTTTTAAATTTGATGGTGACAGTTTGTGGACTGCAGTCTTCAAGTCATTCCACAAATTTTCAATGGGTTTTGAGGCTCTGGGCTCGGACTAGGCCATGCAAGGGCACACATCTTTTTCTCCTTCAACCACTGTGGGGTCATTTTTGCTGTGTGCTTTGGGTTATTGTCATATTGTAAACCTTCTTCCCATTGACAACTTTCTGTTAGAGGGCAGCAGATGTTCCTCAGGAATTTGATCGCATTTTGCCCATCCATTTTTCCTTCTATCCTGACAAGTGTTCCAGCCCTGCAGAGAAACACCCTATAACAGGATATTACCACCTCCATGCTTTACTGTAGGAATGGTGCTATTCGGATGGCGAGCTGAGATTTCCTACATATCGTTTGGTGTTCAGGCCAAATAATTCAATTTTAGTCTCATCTTACCATAACACTTTTTTGCATATGGCTTCAGAATCTCAAAACTGGTTTTGGAAAAGCTCAGCTGTGATTGCATGTGGCCTTACTTGAGCAGTGACTTTTTCTTGCAACCCTCCAATACAAGCCACATTTGTGGAGAATTTTTAATATTGTTGTCACATGCACACAATGGCCACTCTTTGTCATAAATTCCTGCAATTGCTTCAGAGTTGTTATAGGCCTCTTGGTAGCCTCTCTGACCAGTTTCCTCCTGGCTCTTTCATCCAGTTTGGAGCAAAGTCCTTATCCAGGGAGGGTCTGTGTTGTACCAAATACAGTCAGGTCCATAAATATTTGGAAATCGACACAATTCTAATCTTTTTGGCTCTATACACCACCACAATGGATTTGAAACTACACAAACAAGATGTGCTTTAACTGCAGACTTTCAGCTTTAATTTGAGGGTATTTACATCCAAATCAGGTGAAGGGTGTAGGAATTACGACAGCTTGTATATGTGCCTCCCACTTTTTAAGGGACCAGAAGTAATGGGACAATTGGCTGCTCAGCTGTTCTATGGCCAGGTGTGTGTTATTCCCTCATTATCCCATTTACAAGGAGCAGATAAAAGGTCCAGAGTTAATTTCAAGTGTGCTATTTGCATTTGGAATCTGTTGCTGTCAACTCTCAATATGAGATCCAAAGAGCTGTCACTATCAGTGAAGCAAGCCATCATTAGGCTGAAAAAACAAAACAAACCCATCAGAGAGAGAGCAAAAACATTAGGTGTGGGCAAATCAAGTGTTTGGAACATCCTTAAAAAGAAAGAACGCAGCGGTGAGCTCAGCAACACCAAAAGACCCGGAAGACCACGGAAAACAACTGTGGTGGATGACCGAAGAATTCTTTCCCTGGTGAAGAAAAACACCCTTCACAATAGTTGGCCAGATCAAGAACACTCTCCAGGAGGTAGGTGTATGTGTGTAAAAGTCAACAATCAAAAGAAGACTTCACCAGAGTGAATACAGAGGGTTCACCACAAGATGTAAACTATTGGTGAGCCTGAAAAAAAGGAAGGCCAGATTAGTGTTTGCCAAGCAACATCTAAAAAAGCCTTCACAGTTCTGGAACAACATCCTATGGACAGATGAGACCAAGATCAACTTGTACCAGAGTGATGGGAAGAGAAGAGTATGGAGAAGGAAAGGAACTGCTCATGATCCAAAGCATACCACCTCATCAGTGAAGCATGGTGGTAGTGTCATGGTGTGGGCATGTATGGCTGCCAATGGAACTGGTTCTCTTGTATTTATTGATGATGTGACTGCTGACAAAAGCAGCAGGATGAATTCTGAAGTGTTTCGGGCAATATTATCTGCTCATATTCAGCCAAATGCTTCAGAACTCATTGGACGGGGCTTCACAGTGCAGATGGACAATGACCCGAAGCATACTGTGAAAGCAACCAAATAGTTTTTTAAGGGAAAGAAGTGGAATGTTATGCAATGGCCAAGTCAATCACCTGACCTGAATCCGATTGAGCATGCATTTCACTTGCTGCAGACAAAACTGAAGGGAAAATGCCCCAAGAACAAGCAGGAACTGAAGACAGTTGCAGTAGAGGCCTGGCAGAGCATCACCAGGGATGAAACCCAGCGTCTGGTGATGTCTATGTGTTCCAGACTTCAGGCTGTAATTGACTGCAAAGGATTTGCAACCAAGTATTAAAAAATGAAAGTTTGATTTATGATTGTTAATCTGTCCCATTACTTTTGGTCCCTTAAAAAGTGGGAGGCACATATACAAACTGTTGTAATTCCTACACCGTTCACCTGATTTGGATGTAAATACCCTCAAATTAAAGCTGAAAGTCTGTAGTTAAAGCACATCTTGTTTGTTTCATTTCAAATCCATTGCGGTGGTGTAGAGAGCCAAAAAGATTAGAATTGGGTCGATGTCCCAATATTTATGGACCTGTCTGTACCTTCCACTTCTTAATAATAGACTTCTAGGCATTGATAAAGCCTTTGACATTTTTTTGTAACCAGCTCCTGACTTGTTCCTGTCCACAACTTAATCCTAGAGATCGTTTGACAGTGCCTTGCAATCCATAGTTGATTGTTTGCTTCAGTTGTACTTCCAGGGACTGAAATTCTCCAGTAAAGCTCTTTTCATGCTGATCTAATCAAAATGACCACAGCTGAACGTCAAATGGCTTTGTGTGCCATCAAGAAGGTGATTAGCTACACCTGATTGAGTTTACAAGTCATTTTTAGGAGGGTGGAGATCTGACATGTTGGTGTTATATCTTTCACTTGGATGGTATCAGTTGCACTGAGTAAATTCAGCTGGATAAAACAAAAACCGTGTCGGTCTTCATTACAAGGGGGTGATTATTTTCTATACCCACTATATGCTGTGAGTATTTCTCACATTTTGTGAATATTTTATATGAAGATTTATTGCCAGGCCAGGCCAGGATCCTAAAGGTTTGAAGTGCAAGGATTTGGCCTTCACCAGTTGGTCCTCTCTTTTGTACCTGTTTTTTTAGTTTCTAGTCCCTCCGTTGAACCGCTTTTGGATGTTTTCCAAAATCCTGTGTCCCTCAATGGATGAGAAAGAAAATAAGATTTCTATACTTATCTTAAAATCAATTTCTTGACTTGCATATGGGAACAAAGGTCCCACCTGTGTGTTTTTTGCTTTGCCCTTCCTTCCACTGTATGTTGTAGAAGGAAGGGTTATTCAGGAGCTTACGATTTTTCTATTTGCCAGGGTCACAATCTCTGGACATTATGACCCAACTGTTTCTAAATTCCCGATTGCCTTAACGGACTCCAAGAAATAGGTTTTACAGTAAGTACAAAGATCCCATTTTTAAAAATATTTTCTCTTTTTGCAATTCACATAAATATAATTCTTAGGTTACACGTATTTATGTTATACATGTTAAAAAAAAAATGGCTGCTAGAAAAATGGAACTAGAAATAATGTCTGCTAATACAGAACATATACAAATAATTCATTAAATATTTTCCATTCATTTTTCATTTCTTACCTTTCTTTTGGATCATAGCTGCTAATAATTTATCTTCTTCTTCTTCCCTAAAAAAATGAAAGTATGTAAATATGGAGGATCAGGCGACTAGGTTTGTGTGTCACCGCATTCTCCCTACCTCCACAGCGTTCTCTGTGTTAGACACCCTGCTCTCCTGACAGCTGAGGCTGAGGGGCTCCATTGCTTAAGCTGGCCATACATTCCCTTTATTTTGGTCAGCCAGTGGGTTGGTTGGAGGAAACTGAATGGATTCCACACATTTGAGGTGGATGAGGGAATCCTCCCTGCTGTGCTATTGTATTCTTAGAGCGGGGACTCCTCTGGGCAGTTACAGTGAGGCCCCGTTCATTTTAATGGGTTTCGCTCAAGGGGTATGCCCCAAGTAGTGCACCGAGCAGTACAGGGGGTATAATTCCTGCCATGGCATGAGTACATTCCCAGTCCCAACCTTCCCAGCTAAAGGAGGAGTAGTTGAGGGGCAGCAAAAATGTGGCTCAACCAGGGAGTTTTACTGCCTCCCCCAAGTGTAAACGAGCCCTTACACACTCCCACGCCAATTCAGCCATTCACAGTGGCCCTGAACACCACCACACCAGTCCCAGTGTCACCAAAGGTCTCACTCACATGGGGCTTATCAATGGATATTCTATGCGTATAAATGTTTGCCCATCTGGGTATGCATAAGTGCTCCGTGCATGCACTGGCATTCATGTCTACTGGGACACAGTGGATGTATGGACACAACACCTGCTTCAAATCTGACATCTGTGTAGGTGCAAGGCCTGAACACAGACAGTTTGTGACATGTAACCGCACAGATGTCAGGATTGGAGCAGCGGCGGTGTCCATGCAGCTGCTGTGTCCGAACAGATATAACAGTGGTGTAGTGGTTAGCACTTTCGCCTAGCAGCAAAAGGGTCGCAGGTTCGAATCCCAACCACGACACTACTTGCTGGTAAGATAATTGGCTCCTGTCTAAATTGGCCCTAGTATATAATAAATAAAATTAACTGAATGTATTCTCTCTTGAGAAGAGGAGATTAAGGGGGGATATGATCAACATGTACAAATCCATATAGTGAACTTGGTGTTGAGTTATTCACTTTGAAGTCATCACAGAGGACAATGGGACACTCTTTACGCTTAGAGGACAAAAGATTTCACCTCCAAATAAGGAAAACCGTAAGAGCTGTGAAAATGTGGAATAGACTGTCTCCAGAGGTGGTTCTGGCCAGCTCAAAAGATTGCTTTAACCACTTAAGGACCGGAAGAATTTTCCCCTTAACCACTTCCCGACCGCCTGCCGTGTTTTCGCGGCGGCAGTCGGGTCGCTGTAAAAAGACGGCGATCTGCGAATGGCCGCTAGGGGGCACGCGCCCGCCGAACTCCTGAGGAGTGTCTGCCGGCGAGCCGCGATGAGCGGCCACAGGCAAAGAATGGGGAACATCGGCGGTTCCCCATTAAGACAGTGCAGGCATAGGAGATCTACTGATCCCGGTCACTGCGATCAGTTAGATCTCTCATGCCCATGGTAGCCCAACCCCCCCACAGTAAGAACACACCCAGGGAACACACTTAACCCCTAGCTCCCCCCCCCCCAGGTTAACCCCTTCACTGCCAATGACATTTATACAGTAATCAGTGGACATTTAAATTTCTGATCGCTGAATAATTGTCATTGGTCCCAAAAAGTGTAACAAATGTCCGACATGTCCGCTGCAATATCGCAGTACCGCTAAAAATCGCAGATCGCCGCCATTACTAGTAAAAAAAAAAATAAATAAATAAAAACCCTAGAAATGAATTCTCACCATCCGTATACGCGGCCACTTTTGTGCAAACCAATCAATAAACGCCAATTGTGATTTTTTTTCTATCACAAATATGAGGAAGAATATAAATCGGCCAAAACCGGTGAAAAAAATGTTTTCTTATATTTTTTTTTGTATTTGAATTTTAGCAAAAAGTAAGAAATTTGTTTTTTTTTTTTTTTTGCAAAATGGTTGCTCTTCTTTTGTTTATAGCGACGATCAGAAATGACGCAGAGGCAATCAAATACCACCAAAAGAAAGCTCTATTTGTGGGAAAAAAAGGACGCAAATTTTGTTTGGGTGCAACGTCGCACGACTGCGCATTTTTCAGTTAAAACGACGCAGTGCCAAATCGCAAAAAGTGCTCTGGTCCTAAAGCTGGAAAACCTTCCGGTTGGTAAGTGGTTAATGACCAGGCCATTTTTTTGTGATACGGCACTGCGCCCCTTTAACTGACAATTGCGTGGGCGTGCGACGCTGTAGCCAAAACAAAATTCATGTCCTTTTTTTCCCACAAATAGAGCTTTCTTTTGGTGGTATTTGATCACAGCGGTTTTTATTTTTTGGGCTATAGACAAAAAAGCGACAATTTAAAAAAAAACAATATTTTTTACTTTTTGCTATAATACATATCCAAAAAAAAAAAGTAAAAAAACAAACGTCTTCCTCAGATTAGGCCGATATATATTCTATTACATATTTTTGGTAAAAAAAAAAAAAAAAAAACGCAATAAGCGTATACATTGATTGGTTTGCGCAAAAGTTATGGCGTCTACAAAATAGGGAATAGATTTATGGCATTTTTATTGTTTATTTTTTTTTTTTACTAGTAATGGCAATTTTTAGTGGGTCTGCGACATTGCGGCGGACAGATCGGACACTTTTTTGGGACCAATGACATTTATACAGCGATTGGTGCTCAGAATAGCCACTGATTACTGTATAAATGTCACTGGCAGGGAAGGAGTCAACACTAGGGGGCGATCAAGGGGTTAAGTGTTCCCTAGGGAGATGTTTCTAACTGTGGGGAGGACTGGAATGACGGGGTAGAGAGAGAACAATGTTCCCAATCACTGGGAATAGCAAACCTCTCCACTTCCCTGTCAGAACGGGGATCTGTTTGTTTACACTGACAGATCCCCGCTCTGTCTCTCTCAGGAGTGATCGTGGGTCGCCGGCAGACAGTAAGACCAACAGTCACCTGACTTGGCTCCGGCCACATGCAGCGGGCGCACCCACAAACCCCGTTCCCGCGACCGACGTACAATGACGGCGGTTCGCGGGAACGAGCCACATTGCCCCAGTATAACTGCTGCAGCTGGGGCTTAAGTGGTTTAAAAAGTCATGGATTCTTTAATGTACATAATATAACTGGGTACTAACATTTAGAGGTGAAGTTGATGCAGGGATACTCCCATTGCCACTCGAGGGATCAGGAAGGAATTTTTTCCCCCTCTATAGCAAATTGGATCATGCTTTGCTGGGGTTTTTCGCCTTCCTCTGGATCAACTCTGGGTGAAGGATTATGTGGTCATGTTTTTTTTATTTTCTTGGTCGAACTAGGTGGACTTGTGTCTATTT
The DNA here is from genome assembly GCA_018402905.1 of Glandirana rugosa. Taxonomy (NCBI): domain Eukaryota; kingdom Metazoa; phylum Chordata; class Amphibia; order Anura; family Ranidae; genus Glandirana; species Glandirana rugosa. The sequence continues at coordinate 1,401,923 of BLSH010404530.1, read as the reverse complement.
TCAACCTGACTATGTAACTATGCATTGTCACTAGCAAACTCGAATGGCCCTTGAGAAGCGCTGACATGCTGAATTATGCGTGGAAAGTGAAGCAGTCGGTAAACTGTACTTCAGCGGTAGAGTGATTTCCCGCGGCTTTGCTTATACTTGGCTTGCTCCCTACCTACTTCTTAACATCTATGCTATGCATGATTTGCACACTGCCAGCTTGATACTTGTGACTATCTAATGACTAATGATAATGCTACTAACTGCTTACCAAGTACTATGTACTGGAGACCAACATTTATATAGCTTGTAGAACTGCAGGAGTAGGAGTAGCTAATATTGCAGGTAGTACCTTAGATTCCCTCCAGTACACTGGGCAACAATACAGATTATTTTTAACATTGTTGTTTGCACGTTTTGTTGTTTCATTTTTGGAAGGTTGGGGTTTCACCATGTGGATGAATTGCACCACATCTTTTAAACAAGTTTCAATAAACCTTTTTGTATACTACACTGTATGGTAAATTACTTGCTACTGTTTGACAGTCTGTACTACACAGCTGTCTCCCCCTTTTTTGTTTGTATCCCTATTAGGCATATACAGTATCTCACAAAAGTGAGTACACCCCTCAAAGTTTTGTAAATATTTTATTATATTTTTTCATGTGACAAAATTGAAGAAATTACACTTTGCTACAATGTAAAGTATTGAGTGTACAACTTGTATAACAGTGTACATTTACTGTCCCCTCAAAACAAATCAACACATAGCCATTAATGTTTAAACTGCTAGCAACAAAAGTGAGTACACCCCTAAGTGAAAATGTCCAAATTGGGCCCAAAGTGTCAATATTTTGTGTGGCCACCATTATTTTCCAGCACTGCCTTAACTCTCTTGGGCATGGAGTTCACCAGAGCTTCACAGGTTGCCACTGGAGTACTCCTCCACTCCACCATGACGACATCCCAGAGCTGGTGGATGTTCAAGACCTTGCGCTCCTCCACCTTCTGTTTGAGGATGCCCCACAGATGCTCAATAGGGTTTAGGTCTGGAGACATGCTTGGCCAGTCCATCACCTTTACACTCAGCTTCTTTAGCAAGGCAGTGGTCGTCTTGTAGGTGTGTTTGGGGTCGTTATCATGTTGGAATACTGCCCTGCGGCTAAGTCTCCGAAGGGAGGGGATCATGCTTCTGCTTTAGTATGTCACGGTACATGTTGGCATTCATGGTTTCCTAAATGAGCAGTAGCTCCCCAGTGCTGGCAGCACTCATGCAGCCCCAGATCATTACACTCCCGCCACCATGCTTGAATGTAGGCAGACACACTTGTCTTTGTACTCCTCACCTGGTTGCCGCCACACACACTTGACACCATCTGAACAGACCATAGGACATGGTTCCAGTAATCCATGCCCTTAGTCTGATTGCCTTCAGCAAACTGCGGTCTTGTGTATCATCTTTAGAAGAGGCTTCCTTCTGGGATGACAGCCATGCGTATGGTCTGAGCATTGACAGGCTGATCCCCCCACCCCTTCAACCTCTGCAGCAAAGCTGGCAGCACTCATAGGTCTGTTTCCCAAAGACAACCTCTGGATAGGACGCTGAGCATGTGAACTCAACCTCTTTGGTCAACCACGGCGAGGCATGTTCTGGTTGGAACCTGTCCTGTTAAAGCCCTGTATGGTCTTGGCCACCATGCTGCAGCTCAGTTTCAGGGTCTTGGCAATCTTCTTATAGCCTAGGCCATCTTTATGTAGAGCAACAATTTTTTTTCAGAGCCTCAGAGTTCTTTGCCATGAGGTGCCATGTTGAACTTCCAGTGACCAGTAAGAGAGAGTGAGAGCGATAACACCAAAATTAACAAACCTGCTCCCCATTCACACCTGAGACCTTGTAATACTAACGAGTCACATGACACCGGGGAGGGAAACTGGGCCCAATTTGGACTTTTTCACTTAGGGGTATACTCACTTTTGTTGCCAGCGGTTTAGACATTGATGGCTATGTGTTGAGTTATTTTGAGGGGACAGCAAATTTACACTGTTATACAAGCTGTACACTCACTACTTTACATTGTAGCAGTGTGTCATTTCTTCAGTGTTGTCACATGAAAAGATATAATAAACTATTTACAAAAATGTGAGGGGTGTACGCTTTTTTGTGAGATACCGTACCACACCACACCAGTGAGTTATTTACTCCTCAAGTTTGCTGAATTTCACCTTTTTTCTTTTTTACCATAAAGTGCTTTTTAACCACTTCAACCCCGGAAGGATTTCCCACCTTAGGACCAGAGCACTATTTGCAATTCGGCACTGCGTCGCTTTAACTGCCATTTGCATGGTCGTGCGACGTTATACCCAAACGAAATTTGCGTCCTTTTTTCCCCACAAATAGAGCTTTCTTTTGGTGGTATTTTATTACCTCTGTGTCTTTTCTGATCAACGCTATAAACAAAAAAAGAGCGACAATTTTGCAAAAAAAAAAAAAACAAAAAAAAACATTTCTTACTTTTTGCTAAAATATATATCCAAAAAAATAAATAAAAAAAAAAGAATTTATTCATCGGTTTTGGCAGATTTATATTCTTCCTCATATTTTTGGTAAAAAAAAAAAAAATCACAATCGGCTTTTATTGATTGGTTTGCGTAAAAAATTTCTGCGTTTACAAACTATGAGAATTCATTTCTGGCAATTTTCCAATTTTTTTTTTTACTATTAATGGCAGCAATCTTTATTGGGACTGTGATATTGGGGCGGACATGTCGGAGATTTTTGACACTTTTTTGGGACCAATGACATTTATACAGCGATCAGAAATTTAAATATCCACTGATTACTGTATAAATTTCATTGGCAGGGAAGGGGTTAACCTGCAGGGGGCAGTGAAGGGGTTAACTGTGTTCCCTGTATGTGTTCTAACTGTATGGTGGCTGGGCTGTCAGGGGCACCAGAGGTCTAACTTATCCCGAGTACAGGGATCAGTAGATCTCTGACATGCCGCCTGTCAGAACGGGGAACCGCCGTGTTTACATTGGCGGTTCCCCGTTCTGGCTCGGTCACAGGCCATCGCGGGTCGCAGGCGGACATCGAGTCTGCCCGACCCCCGCTCCCGCTCAGGTAGCGTGCGGCAGGCCCCCTAGCGTCGTGCCCGCGAGTGACGACTATAAGCAGTGATTTGCCACACTGTTGCCGCTTACAGTCGTTACGCAGTCGAGAAGTGGTTAAATGCAGCGTGGAAAACACACTTACAAAAAACGCAGATTTCCCTCATGGCATTCTGGTGTGAACAGACCCTTAGTCCTGATACACAGGATTTCCGTCGAATCTCAGGAAGGTCCCAACAAAACCTGGACAGCGGGAAGTATGGATTTGTATTAGAAGGGGAGAGAATTTGTGTTTTGAGGGGAGGGGATTTGGGTAGTAGGATTTGTGAACTAGGAAGAGTACTTACGCTGGCATGGGGGAAAATAGGATTTTTTGACTTACCGTGAAATCCTTTTCTCTGAGTTCATTGAGGGATGCAGCCTTTACTCTTGACATGTGGGGTTTATGCACCTTTCACTAGGAGCGGACTAGGCAGAACGAAGTTCAGCTCAAAGCAGACACAGCCCCTCCCAGGGGGCAGTCCTCACTTGGCATAACCCCTCCAGCCCTGCTCAACAACTCAGTTCGTAGCAAGCAGTACAAACTTAACAGAAGAGGGGTGGGCGTTGCGTCCGTCAATGAACTGAGAGAAAAGTTTTTTTACGGTAAGTCAAAAAAATCCTATTTTCTCAATTGTTCATTGACGGACGCAGCCTTTACTCTTGACATGTGGGGATGTCCCAAAGCAGTGTCACAACAAGGGGTGGGCAACAAGAACAGTACCCAACAAAAGAGTTCTCCGGGAGGTGCCAGACGCGCTTCACACCACCTGCAAAACCTTGCAGCCAAAAGCAGCATCAGAAGAAGCTGCAACATCAACTCTGTAGAACTTGGAAAAAGTGTGCACCGAGGTCCAAGTGGCCGCCTTGCACACTTGAGAAACCAACGCCTGGTGTCGGAAAGCCCAGGAAGTACTAATCGCCCTGGTAGAGTGAGCCGTGACCGGGAAGGGGGGCTCCTGGCCCGAACAGCATACGCACGGGTCACCGTCTGTCGTATCCAACGAGAAATAGTGGCCGACGAGGCCACCATCCCCTTGCGCGGACCATGCACCGTGACAAAAAGCGCATCGGACCTCCGAAACGAGGCCGTGGCTGCCAGATACACCTGCAAAGCCCTAACCACATCCAGGGAATGCAAAGAAACTTCCTTAGGATGAGACGGGCGCGGACACAGCGAAGGGTGGACAATCTCCTCATTGATGTGAAACGAAGAGACCACCTTCGGTAAGAAGGAGGGAGAGGGGCGCAAAACCGCCTTGTCCGTGTGTATGACCAAGTACGGGGACCTACAGGACAGAGCCGCCAGCTCGGGCACCCGCCTGGCCGATGTAATAGCCACCAGAAAGGCCACTTTCTGAGAGAGCAGTTGCAGGGAAATTTCGCTGATATTTTCAAAAGGCGGCTTCTGTAGCACAGAAAGGACCAGATTAAGGTCCCAAGGCGCCCATACCTGGGGAGAGACATGACGAACCCCTTGAACAAAGGCACGAATCAGGGAATGCATCGCCAAGGGACACTGAAAAAGAATCGCCAGGGCAGAAATCTGCCCCTTAAGCGTGCTCAATGCCAACTTGTGATCTAGGCCTTGCTGAAGGAAGGCCAGCACCCGAGCCACCGAAAAGGAACGGGGGTTCCAACCCCCTGCCTTGCACCAAGCAATGTAAGCCTTCCAGGTGCGATGATAGATCTTACGCGAAGTGGCCTTACGTGCCTTGAGCATAGTGGGAATGACAGAGTCAGAGAGTCCCCTATTTTTTAACACCTGGGACTCAATAGCCAGGCCGTTAAAGCCAGCGATGGTAAAGCAGCGTGCAAGATGGGTCCCTGTGAGAGTAGGTCCTTGCGAAGCGGGAGCCGCCTGGGAACATCGGCCACCATTCGCACCAAGTCGGCGTACCAAGGACGCCAAGGTCAATCTGGCGCTACCAGAATGGTTGGGATCCCTTCCGCCCGCAGGCGCGGGAGTAACGGAAGTGGAGGGAAGGCATAGAGCAGCCGGTACCAAGACCACGGAGCCACGAGGGCATCCGCTGCATCTGGCAGCGGATCCCTTGTTCTGCTCACGAAGGCCTGCACCTTCCGATTGAGCCGGGACGCCAATAGGTCTACGTCTGGCTTGCCCCACTTTTGACAAATCTGGCGGAACACCTCCGGATGCAGGGACCACTCTCCCTGATCCAGCTTCTGGCGACTGAGATGGTCCACCTGCCAATTTTCGACGCCCGGAATGTGAACGGCGGAGATTGCTGTCACGTGAAGCTCTGCCCACAGAATGTGAGCCACTTCCGCCGCTGCTGCCGTGCTTCTCGCTTCGCCCTGATGGTTCACGTAAGCCACAACCGTGGTGTTGTCTGACTGGACTCCAACAGGACGCCCGTGCAACCTCCCCGACCAGTGGGAGAGGCAAAGCCTGATCGCTCGCAGTTCCAGCACGCTGATCGGGAAACGGGACTCTTCCTGAGACCAGCGGTCCTGGGATGACAACCTCCCCAGGACCCCTCCCCAGCTGTATAGGCTGACATCTGTCGTGATCACCGTCCAGTCCATGGGAAGAAACAACTTCCCCCGCTCCAAGGTCGGGGCCCGTAGCCATCAGATGAGGGAGCTTTGAGTCCGGTGATCCAAACTGATCACCCGATCCAGGGATAGTGGAGACTTGTCCCACCGCAGCAGGATGGCCCGCTGCAGGGACCGGGTGCGACTCTGTGCATAAGGCATCGCCTTGAAGGAGGAGACCATCAGCCCCAACACCCGCATGCAAAATCTGAGAGGGGACCACCACTGGGACAGCAGGTCGGCACCGCCACTTGGAGCGTCAAGACCTTGGCGGCAGGGAGAAACACCTTCGCCCGTTCTGTGTCCAGGACCAAGCCCAAGTATTCCAACCGGCGCGACAGAGTCAGCACCGACTTTGGAAGGTTGATCACCCAGCCGAAGTCCCGCAGGAAACCGAGGGTGATGTCCACGCTGTCCGACAGGGCTGAGGCCGACTCCGCCCGCAGGAGGAGGTCGTCGAGATATGCCACCACTGCTATGCCCCTCTGCCTCAGCAGAGCCAGTACCGGGGCTAGGAGCTTGGTGAAAACCTGTGGGGCCGAGGCCAGACCGAACGGGAGGGCCACAAACTGGTAGTGGAGATCCCCCACTACAAAGCGCAGGAAGTGCTGGTGGTGCACGCATATGGGCACGTGTAAATACATGTCTTTGATGTCCAGGGAGGCCAAAAAGTCTCCCTGACGAAGCGCCGCCATCACAGAGCGGACAGATTCCATTCTGAATGTCCGCGCCCTCACAAAGAAGTTGACCTTCAGGTCCAGGACAGGCCTGACCCCATCTTTTTTCGGAACTATAAAAAGATTGGAGTAAAAACTGCGGAAACGTTCCGCAGAAGGAACCGGAACAATCACCCCCTGATGGAGCAGACGGAAAAAGAAAACAGGTTTAATGAACAAAACCAAACCTCCACCCAACAGAACCCCCTGTGGGGAACCAGAAGACACCTCAGAAAGCCGCCTGCAAAACCTTGTGACCAAAGGCTGCATCTGAGGATGCCAAAACGTCAACTTTGTAGAATTTGGAAAAAGTGTGGACAACCAGGTAGCCGCCTTTCACACCTGAGAAACAGGCGCTTGATGTCGGAAAGCCCAGGAAGTGCTAATCGCCCTGGTAGAGTGAGCCGTGACTGTGAAGGGGGGTTTCAGACCCCTAACAGCATAGGCTCGTATCACAGTTTGTCTAATCCAACGAGATATAGTAGCCGAGGAGTCCGCCAGGCCCTTGCGCTGACCAACCACCACAACAAACAGTGAATCCGACCTCCAAAAGTTGGCCGTGACCACCAGGTACAACCTAAGGGCCCAAACTACATCCAACGAATGTAGGGCAACCTCTTTAGGATGAGATTGTCGCAGGCACAAGGAAGGGAGGACAATGTCCTCATTAATATGGAAAGACGACACCATCTTCGTAAGAAAAGAAGGTTGTGGGCGCAGGACCGCCTTATCCCTGTGTAGGACCAAATATGGAGATCTGCACGACAAAGCCGCCAAATCCGAGACCCGACGGGCGGACGTAATGGCCACCAAAAAAAAACTTTCTGAGAAAGCGTAGCAACGGAATCTCCCTGATATTCTCAAACGGTGGCTTCTGAAGTACCGAGAGAACCAGATTAAGGTCCCATGGTACCAAAGGCGTGCGCACTTGGGGAGCAACATTTCGAACCCCCTGGACAAAAGTACGAATCAAGGAATGAGTGGCCAATGGACTCTGAAAAAAGATCGCCAGAGCAGAGATCTGGCCCTTGAGCGTGCTCAACGCCAGCTTCAGATCAAGCCCACTCTGTAGGAATGCCAGAACCCTATAAATCGAGAAGGAATGCGAATTCCACCCCCCATCCTCGCACCTGGAGATGTAAGCCCTCCAGGTGCGATTATATATCTTCCGGGAACTGGACTTACGTGCCTTAAGCATAGTAGGTATCACTGAAACGGATACCCCTGTCTCTCAGCACCTGGCATTCAATAGCCAGGCCGTTAAAGCCAGATAGGGTAAAGCAGGATGCAATATGGGCCCCTCGGACAGCAGGTCCTCGCGCAATGGGAGCCACCAAAGTGGTGTCCATGACCATTCGTACCACGTCTGCGTACCATGGATGCCACGGTCAGTCCGGGGCTATAAGAACAACTGGTATCCCCTTCTGCCTCTATTCTGCGCAACAGACATGGGAGAAGCTTGAGAGGGGGAAATGCATAAATGAGCCGATACCGAGCCCGAGGTGCAACCAGAGCATCCGCCGCGTCCGCCAGGGGATCTCTCGTCCTGCTCACGAAAGACTGCACCTTCTGATTGAGGCGAGACGCCAGCAGGTCCACGTCTGGCATGCCCCTCCGCAGACAAATCTGACAGAAGGTCTCTAGGTGTAGGCACCACTACCCTTGGTCCAGTGTCTGCCGGCTGAGGTAGTCTGCTTGCCAATTTTCTACACCCGGAATGTGAACGGCGGAGAGCACCGGCACGTGAAGTTCGGCCCACCGAAGAATGTGGGACGCTTCTATCGCCACCGCCAAACTTCTCGTCCCCCCTTAATGATTTACATACGCCACAACCTTGGCGTTGCCTGATTCACTCCCGACTGGACGCCCGTGCAGCCGCCCCGTCCACTGGGAGAGACAAAGTCTGATTGCACGGAGCTCCAGAACATTGATTGGAAGACGAGATTCTACCGATGTCCAGCAGCCCTGGGCCGACAGCAACCCCAGAACACCCCCCCCCTCCAAGCTGATCAGGCTGGCGTCCGTCGTGATCACCGTCCAGTGAAGGGGGTGAAAATACCTCCTGAGTCGAAGGGCCGGAGCTTGCAGCCACCAGAGCAGCGAGGCTCTGGTCTGACGGTCCACACGGATCCAGATCTGATCCAGGGACGATGGGGATTTGTCCCACTTCATTAGAATCTCCCTCTGCAGAGCCCGGGTGTGACATTGGGCGTACGGGACCGCCTTGAAGGTGGATACCATGAGGCCCAGAACCCGCATGCAAAAGCGTAGAGACGACCACTTCTGGGATAGCAGTGAGCGAATTGCTGATTGAAGAATCGAGAATCAGTCCCAAGTATTCCAGGCGTTGGGACGGGATCAGAACAGATTTTGGGAGATTTAGCACCCAGCCAAACTTCTGCAGAGTTTGTATGGTAATGGCCACATTGTCCCTCAGCACTGAGGCCGACTCCGCTTGCAAGAGGAGGTCGTCCAGGCACCCCACCACCGCGATGCCCCTTTGCCTCAACAGGGCCAGAACTGGGGCCAAGAGCTTGGTGAGGACCCGAGGTGCAAATGCCAGGCCAAATGGTAGGGCCACGAATTGGTAATAAGCCTCCTCTACCGCAAAGCGCAAGAAACGCTGGCGCTGGACACATATGTGGACATGTAAGTACGTGTCCTTGATATCGAGGGAAGCCAGAAAATCATCCCGATGAATCGCCGCCGCCACCACAGAGCGGATGGACTCTATCCTGATCTTTCGCACGTGCACGAAGCAATTGAGGGGCTTGAGGTCCAAGATCGGCCGGACCCCTTCCTTTTTCGGAACCACGAACAGGTTGGAATAAAAGCCCAGAAACCTTTCCAAAACCGGGACGGGAACTATGACTCCTTGGTGAAGGAGATCCTGCAATGCCCCAAGTAAGGCCTAAACCCTATTGAGCATCTGTAGGGCATCATCAAACGGAAGATGGAGGCGCGCAAGGTCTCTAACATCCACCAGCTCTGGGATGTCGTCATGGAGGAGAAGGTAGTGCTGGAAAATAATGGTGGCCACACAAAATATTGACACTTTTGGCCCAATTTGGACATTTTCACTTAGGGGTGTACTCACTTTTGTGGTCAGCGGTTTAGACATTAATGGCTGTGTGTTGAGTTATTTCGAGGAGACAGCAAATATACACTGTTATACAAGCTGTACACTCACTACTTTACATTGTAGTAAACTGTCATTTCTTCAGTGTTGTCACATGAAAAATTATAAAATATTTACAAAAATGTGAGGGGTGTACTCACTTTTGTGAGATACTGTAGGACTGGCCAAAAAACAATAAGTGTATATTGACTGGTTTGTGTAAAAAGTTATAGCATCTACAAATGATGGTATATACAATGGAATTTTAATTATTTTTTTTATATACTACTAATGGAGGTGATCAGCCACATGTGTATTATGTTTCTCCCTGCAAAGAACAACCCCATCGCTGCTCCGTGTACAGAGCACTGTGTTGTTAGTCAACACAGGGCCCTGTACTTTGATTCGCTAAGCCAATCAGCAGATCCTGGCCAAAAATCATTTGGCAGGACCTGCTGCCCGACTTGTGCTGTACCAAATCACAACACAGATCGGGCGACGGGCATGAATGCCCACTACCCAGAAATGCTGGATCACGTACATGTAAGTGATGCGGAGCAGAGCGGCCGCCCCGTTGCCGTATACGTGGTAATACACAAGCAGTTAAAAAAAAGAGACTTACCTGTCCAGGGATCCATCTCTGTTCTCATGCAGTCTGGTTATTCACAGGTCTTCGGGTCCAGGGCACCAGCATATTTACTAAAGAAAGCCAGCTGGTATGCCTTGCGGCTTCACACTGCACTTGCGCGTGTCGCACTACCCTTTGTAAATGGAACCACAGCCTCCGGAGATCTGCGATGCGTCCTAGAAGGTTGCGTCCGTGGAGGATGTGGGGGGAAGGGTTGGGTTAGGGAAAGAACTAGGTACCTCTCCCCTACCCCCCAAAAAAATAAACCTCCAAAAGAGGGAGAGGAGGGGGGAAGGAGGTGTTAAAGCGGCACTTACCTTTTAGGGTGAAGTTCCACTTTAACCAGTAAAAAGAAAAAATCAAGCAGGCAGCTCTTTATTGCAGAAGAGACATGCTATGTAACTTCTGCAATAACAAAAAGCCTGCTCAGAGTCTTCTATTGCATGCAGAGTTCAGCGTGCATTCCCGCCACACGATGGCTGTGCCAGAATGACTGACTCCCGTGAACAGGATGACATCATTCCCCCACTAGCCAAGAGTCGAAAACCTAGCACCCAGAAAAGATGACAGCGGTGAGAGAAGGAACAGCCACATCGCTGGAAGGTGGTGGTATCTTCACGCAAGTCTTCACATCATTCTCTGGTGGCATTGTGTTGCATAGTACTAATAAAATGGTGTCTTTCATGTTAAGCAGTGTCCTCATTTTTGATGGTAAAGATCAATCACCACTGCCCACTTTCTATGAGCAGTGTGAAGGGTCTCCTTACTCTCCCACCTTTGCAGTTATAGTGAAACAGTGCTGACCTCAATGCATCAGTGCTCCCAGCAAAAAGTCGATGTAGTAGTGGGAGCTGGGGCATTCTAAACAGGCTCTTCCTTTCAAACACCCTGCTTTGCATTATTCCATTCCACTAAATATTTCCCCCTCTCCCAACCCCTCCTTTGCGCTGCAGTGTATAAGGGATAATTTATGCATCTGCGATGATGTCACTGGGGATAAAACGACTAACACCACAAGAACCTCAAAATGAAGCAACGTTCACACAACTCATGAAAGCAGAACTAAACTCTCCTATTCTATACAGCCAAGGAAGCTGCCATCCTAGCCTCTGTTTGATATGCAGCTGCCACTACATATTTCAATAAATACTCATATAGTTGAAATCAAGGGTTGAGGAAGGTATCCAATTAGTCAATAGCCATGGGAGATTTCAGTATTTCATTGATTCTTTAAAGGGGAATGCTTGGGTAACTAAAACCTGTATAGAGTATGGAGGCCGCCTTTGCCGACTTCCCCTTACGGATAACTAGATCACTGGCTGCCTTGCTAATTCAATGGCTTCTGTAGTTTCTTAGTCCCAAAATCTCACTTCACTCTGTATATAATGATCTTTATACTTGTTCCCGATTGGTATTTTCATGTGCTGAAGCCTGAGACAGCCAAGCAACTAGTATATTCAGGCGAGCAATGGCAACTTCCATATTTCTCTAACTGCAGATTTTCTTTAACCATTTCATACACATTGGGGTTGTACCTTTGTTTGTCTTCATCCAGGCACTTTACTATAGCATTTCTCTGCTCAATGAGTGTCACCAGCTCTTGCATTAATACCCGCTCTCTCTCCTTATCCTCATCCAACCAGTCTTTCTCTGTAGAGAATTAGATATGTATTAGTGAAATATAACTAACACTAATACCTTAATGTTCTCCCAGATTTACACTCTTATATCTAAACAAATAATTCTTTGACATAAAGCCTACTTACCTGTAGAATACCAATACAAAGATCTTCAGCTTCTCCAGTGATCAGCTCACTTCAACTGTTGTTTAAGGCTACATTCACACAGACGACTAGCACTGGTGCAAATGACAGGGCAGAAAACGACTATTATTTGCAGCCATTTCTGCCACCTGTGAGCAACTACCTGTGGCTACTGAGCCCTGGTACAATTCAATGACCGGTCAGCAGCTGGGGCAGCTATCGATGACTGTCCCCCCGGCCAGCAATTACCTGCAGTGATCACTTCTGGATGTACTTTGTGTGTGTTCAGCAGTAATCACCACTGTTATTGTCTGGCCTGGCCGAAGGCCAGTCAGCTGCGGCAGCCACTGACCTGTCATTGAATTGTACAGGGTTCAGTGGCCACAGCTAGCCACTCACAAGTGACAGAAACCACTTCAAGAATCAGCAGATTCCTGCCCTGTCATTTGAACCGGCGCTAGTTGCTCGTATAAATGTAGCCTTGAATTAACATTAGCAAAACCAACACAGGATTCTGACAGCTATAGCAGCAATGGCAGATCACTGGTGACTATTTTTTCATACATAAAGTATCCTCAAAATTTAAAACTGCAGCAATTGTTTTTGTTAAATCTATATTAAAGTGACACTAAACTGGTTAAAACAAATAGTCTATTTAGGTATGCATTCCTAACGCCAAATCTTCTATTGCCCCCCCAGCCTCCTCCAAAACTTTTTTTGCTGCTGTGATCCAACTTCCTGTTAAAGGGTAGCTATGTTCACTCTCCATGGTCCCAATGTAGCTACCCTTGATAGTTTGTTCGCAAGATAACTAGTGACTATGGACTCTGGCATGTGTAGTGTGCATAGAGCAGCGCACCTGACCTTAACTAATGTGCACTATACATTCCAGTAAAGGAAAATGAGGGGAAAATGAGAGGTTCAGAAGCTCACAGAAGATGTTACAATGTGGCCGAATTTTTGGAGAATAAGAATACTATTTTTAGTGTCACTATAAAAGGGATGGTAAAGCTTCCTTTTTTTTTTTTTTTTTTTTAAACAACAAGCATGTCATACTTACCTCCTCTGTGCAACAGATTTTGCACAGAGTGGCCCCAATCCTCCTCTTCTAGGGTCCCTCGGCGGTGCTCCTGGCTCCTCCTCTTCTTGAGTACCCCGTCAGAGAAACGCTCTCCCTCGTGGTACCCATGTGGGCGTGCTCCTGTGTCCTGCTGCTGCTTCGCTTGAAACAAACAGCAGGACTCGGTCCCGCTCCTGCTTCATTGGATTTGGCTCCGCTGCTATCAATCTATCCAATGAGGACATGAGACAGCGGCTGGAGCTGCTGGGCTCTTTCCTCGACGCTGGAAAGACCGGGTTCAGGTAAGTACTAGGGGGGCTCTGGGGGGCTGCTGCACCAAAAGAAGGTTTTTCACCTTAATGCATATGCATTAAGGTGAAAACCTCAGAGGGTTTACAACCCCTTTAAAGAGGTTGTAAAGCCCCTTTGCTTACTTAATGGAATCCCCTTTGTTCCATTAAGTTATGTGCCCCAGTGTATGTGCTTTATAAAAAAATATGTTGCTGTATACCTTATTTCAGAGCACCCGCCGATGTCTTCCCCGATCTGACAACTACAGCGAGAGGGGCAGGGAATCCCCTGCTGATGTCAGCAGGGAGGAGGGGAGGAGAGGAGAGCGTCTGGCGGTCACTACATATTTTTTATAAGACACATACAGTGGGGCACATAACTTAAAGGAACAAAGGGGATTAGATTAACAAAACACCATTATTATAGCAGCAGGAGGGGAGGGTCGGGCACTGAAAGCAGCTGACAGGCAGAGAGGGGGAAAGCGGAAAGATAGCGGGATGACGGAGGCACAGAAACTGAGCAGAGCATCAGGGCTCAGCAGCCATGATAAACGCGGTCAGTTTACAGAGGGGAGGGCAGCACCAGGTAGGATTAGCCAGGTATTTTAGAAGATAGAAAGTGAAAAATTACACAGCACAAACACTGTGTTGTTATTCATACTTTAAAGCAGTGTTTTTCAACCTTTTTTTGCCTTCGGGAAACCTTGGCAAAAGTTCTGAGATCTCGGGGAACCTCCGAAAAAAAAAAAATCAGATCTACAGCTCATGGAACATTGGATCTGATCAGCAAGCTGTAGATATAACAGTAATAAAGAAACAGTAACAAATAATAGAATAGATATTGTAAAAACACTTACTTCTTTACTGTGAAACTTGGGCTTGCTTTTTTTTTTGCATAGATCAGTGGTTCTCAACTCCGGTCCTCGGGACCCACCAACAGGTGAGATTTTAAGTATTACATTGGGGAGATGCAGACTAGAATACTGCAATCACTGAGCAGCAAATGGTATCACCTGTGATGTATTTCAGTTATCCTACAAACCTGGCCTGTTAGTGGGTCCCGAGGACTGGAGTTGAGAACCACTGGCATAGATGCTCAATTCTGGGTCGAACTTGAGATAAGCAGGTGTTCCCTTTAGAGCCCCCTTCCCAGCAGGTGTCTCCTTTAGAGCCCTCTTCCCAGCAGGTGTCTCCTTTAGAGCCCTCTTCCCAGCAGGTGTCCCCTTTAGAGCCCCCTTTACAGCAGGTGTCCCCTTTAGAGCCCCCTTAACAGCAGGTGTCCCCTTTAGAGCCCACTTAACAGCAGTTGTCCCACTCAGCAATGTGCTCTGATGGCTCTCTGTCCCTCCTGCATTCTGCATTGCCGCAGCTATAAGACTCTTATAGCTGTGGTAATGCAGAGTGCATGGGAAACAGCCATTGGAGCACAATGCACAGTGCAGGGGGCAGGCAGAGAGCTACTGACCTTCAGATTGAGCCTCGTGTGTTCATTCCCGGTGGGTGCTGCCATAGGACATCTCCTCCTTTGGCTCCCATTTTCGCTCTCTGCACTCCTCCCCTGCTCCGCCCCCTAAGCCGGAACTACAGAGATACCATCGGGTGTCCATGCGTGCTGAGTGTCAGTGACTCAGCACACATTAAGGATGAGATTTAAGGAGGAAATAATCATCCGCCATAATCCCGCGGAACCCCTAGGGACTTCCCGCGGAACTCCGGTCAAGAAACAGTGCTTTAAAGGAACAGGATCTTTTTTTTTTTTTTTTTTTTAGGGTTAACATCCACTTTAAGTTGTACAATCCACAAATTAAAAATTGAGCTTTATACATATACACTTTATTTCATACATACCTGGTTTATTGAGAAGACAGCGAAGCTCATACTCTACATCTGCCTGACGCTGCTCAAGGTCTTGCTGTTTGGTCCTACAAGAATTAGATAGAAAATATAAAAAATGATTTAACAGCCCCAGTAGTATTATACACAACATGTAACCACATTTACTCACGTGTATACAAGCTCAGACTCCCTTCTAACCAGGACATGCTTCTCCTGAATCAGCTTGAACCAGTCTACCAACAAACTGTCCTCTTCTGCTTCTGTGTGAACAAGACACCATTAGATATTGGTATTTTTTTTTAAAGTGGTTGTAAACTCCCTGAGAGAAAAAAAACCTGCAGGACAAAGGCATAATAAGCTAGTATGCATTGCATACTAGCACATTATGAAATCCTTACCGTGGAACGAAGCTGTTGCAGCAGTCCCGAACACTACTGTGACCGGTGACATGCTGCTTCCGGATTTGGCAGCTCCGGTCAAATCACAGCACGGGCTCCAGTGCTGTGATTGGCTGGAGCCACGCTGACGGCTCTCCCATGCATGCGCACAGGAACCATCATTTGCAGCACACTCAGTGAACAATTCGCCCTGTCGGGCTGTTTCTTCACTGCGCATGTGCCGATGACGTCGCCACATGCGGATACAGAGAATATCTCCTAAACGGTGCAAGTTTAGGAGATTTTCTCAATATTCTGAGAACTTACTGTACTGACTTTACAACCACTTTAATAAGAGTTTTCAGCACTCATCTCTCTTCTTACCATCCTCCATCCTTCGTAGCCTTTGTTCAAGTTCCACCCCACGTCTTTCTAGCTCATCCAGTCGCAGCTCAATCTCCTCCATTTCCATTTGAATCTCATGTTCTGGGATGTAGTCATCAGCCTGAACCTGGTTATGGAAATAGGCAAGTTAATAAGAGTAGAAAAATAAAAAAAAAAGGAGTCACTGAACGTACACTTGGATCTGTACTGAAAATTTAAGTCTAATCATCAGTTCCGTTCTTCCCAAGCTACTGCAAAAATATGTTATGGTACGCATATAAGGGGATTGGGGGAGTGGGTGGGTTGTTGGATTTAAGACAAGGGAATGATAACACAAAAACATTTCTTTCACTCATGGTTAGTGTTTAGCTGAAGCCATTTATTATCAATCAACTGTGTTTACTCTTTAAATCATAATAACAACAGAAACTACCCAAATGACCCTGATCAAAAATTTACATACCCTGGTGATTTTGGCCTGATAACATGCACACAAATTGACACAAAGGGGTCTGGATGCCTATTAAAGGTAACCATCCTCACCTGTGATCTGTTGGCTTGTAATGTGTGTGTGTGTGTGTGTGTGTGTGTGTGTGTGTGTGTGTGTGTGTGTGTGTGTGTGTGTGTGTGTATATGTAAAAGGTCAATGAGTTTCTGGACTCCTGACAGACCCTTACATCTTTCATCCAGTGCTGCACTGACCTTTCTGGATTCTGAGTCATGGGGAAAGCAAAAGCATTGTCAATGAATATGCGGGAAAAAGTATAAAAGTATGGGGGGGTAGAGGCAATCATGGACTTTGACGGTACATAACAACAGTTCTATTCAATTAAAAGTTTTTAGGCATTTTTATTACAGAAATTGAATATAAAACACATTGCCCTACATAATTGGGCTGTACAATACATAGTTTATGGCAGAAAGTTACACATAACATCTGAAATTGGCAGCCAGGAGACCTGGTATAGAGACCCCAAAAGAGGAGGAATCCAAGAGGAAGTTCATCCAGCTTGCACTTTTACATGTTTTGCGGTAAAAACCACTACGTCAGAAAGAAACAGTTTCAGTTTTTTGAGAGACCCTACAAGAAACCTAGTTACATAACCATATATACATGCAATTGTAAAATAAAATTGGACATAAACTGGCCAGGGGCTCCCGCAGAGCAACAATCTCTGTAGGGAGGCCCTGGTCGAGAGTCAAATTCCCAACGGTAAACCGCCAGTCAAATAAATCACCCAGAAAAATACTCCAAGGCACATAAGGGGTCACTCACCCACCAAGGGAGCCCAGCCAATCCAAAATAGGCCAGTGTGAGAAGTAAGCCCTCCCGGGGGGCAAGTGTGGGAGCCAAAGCAAAGAATGATAAACTAAAATAAAACAAATATTGAATGTACAGTGTTTCCAGCTACATCTATATATACTATAAGGCCACATACAACACGCAAGCAAAGTTGCACAGTGTACACACCTAGAGCCAAATATTGAGAAGCCTCGGCATGCGAGGAAGGAAAAATGTATAGATCCAATCACAGGGGATTCCGCTTGTCCAATGAGGGCAAAAGGCTATAGGAAATAACAAAACAGTATTGAACATAGGGTGCCCAGTAGATATAGGGACCAATTAGAAAATGATATAGTGAAGTATTCACCACAAATAAATGGCCAAATAGATACTAAGGGCAGTGTGGAGTAATGGGTATGCACAAAAGTTACAAAGCTCTTGGAGTACCAGGGACGAATAGAAAACTGAGCCACGAGGGAACGCTCATCTACAGAAAGTAGATACATAAGTGAGGATTCAGCAATAATCTAAATCAAAGAATCTAGTCCGGTTTCTGAGGAATGATACTTACACAGAAGAGTGCAATAGAAAGCATCTCCACACCGTCGCCGCTGCCAACACTCCATGTGGTGTGGTCGGCCATTTTGAAGTGTTTTGGCGCCTATCCGACTGACGTCACGCACGGGACGCAGCGTAATTAGGTCAGTGGACACGATTCCGGGCTGTGCGCGCAACAGGAAGTGCGTAGTGCAGACCCGCCGGGAAAGACAGCTCCGACCATCGGCCAGAGAATGTCTCCTTCGCTCCTCTCATCATGGCAGCGCTGCCACCGGCGCCATCAAGTGGTGGGCCAGGAGAAATCGCTGGAAAGGAGAGATCACACACTTGCCTATGGTGAAAGGACTGGACTAAACGTACCAAAACCAGGGGAGCAAACCCCGCACAGGAGGAATAAATCCCTGGTAGAACAATCCGAAAGGCGGGCCACTAGGAATATACAAAATCAACATAAAACAATTTTGCAATATAACAAACTTACAATATTCAAAAGGGTTTTTATATAACATGCGTAGTGTCAAAAAGTGTAGCTACAAAGTTTAGTAAATCTTTAAATTAAAGTTTACTGCACCATCCATGGATGGCTAAGCACCAGGAAGAGAGACGCCAAAATCTAGGGACCAGGGCCATTCAAGGTTGCAAAAAAGGACAATAACTATTCAGTTCATTTAGACCAGGGGGGACCATAGCTGATAGTCTTTCAATCCAAAGGGTCTCAGCTTTAAGGATCATATTATCCCAATCCCCTCCTATGGGATTAGGCTGATCAACTTCCAGAACAAAGAATGAAACCAAGGAATTGTATCTATCACTCTACCATGCCAATTGCCCCACCCGTGGCGTTATTTATCTTATGACCTGTCAGCGCCATGCCTTTTATGTTGGCAAGACTATTCCTGAATTTAGTCAAAGAATCAGAGACCATGTGCATTATTCGAGTAACGGTAAAATCATTACACCTGTCACCCGTCACATAGGACTACACCATGGGTTTGATAATTCCTTGGTTTCACTGAATAGTTATCGTCGTTTTTTGCAACCTTGAATGGCCCTGGTTCCTAGATTTTGGCGTCTCTCTTCCTGGTGCTTAGCCATCCATGGATGGTGCAGTCAACTTTAATTTAAAGATTTACTAATCTTTGCATCTACACTTTTTGACACTACGGATGTTACATGAAAACATTTTTGAATATTGTAAGTTTGTTATATTGCAAAATTGTTTTATGTTGATTTTGTATATTCCTAGTGGCCTACCTTTCGGATTGTTCTACCTGGGATTTATTCCTCCTGGCACTATGGGGTTTGCTCCCCTGGTTTTGGTACGTCTGGTCTAGTCCTTTCACCATGGGCAAGTGTGTGATCTCTCCTTTCCAGCGATTTCTCCCGGCCCACCACTTGATGGCGCCGGTGGCAGCGCTGCCATGATGAGAGGAGCGAAGGAGACATTCTCTGGCCGATGGTCGGAGCTGCCTTTCCCGGCATGTCTGCACTATGCACTTCCTGTTGCGCGCGCAGCCTGGGATCGTGTCCACCGACGTCATTACGGCACCACACGGCACATGGAGTGTTGGCGGCGGCAGTGTGGAGATGCTTTCTATTGCACTCTTCTGTGTAAGTATCATTCCTCAGAAACCGGACTAGATTCTTTGATGTAGATTATTGCTGAATCCTCGCTTATGTATCTACTTTCTGTAGACGAGCGTTCCCTCGTGGCTCGGTTTTCTATTTGTCCCTGGTACTCCAAGAGCTTTGTAACTTTTGTGCATACGCAATACCGGCTAACCCTGGATTGATATCTTTGCGGACATCTATGTGCCTTCCATTACTCCACACTGCCCATTGTATCTATTTGGCCATTTGTGGTGAGTACTTCACTATATCATTTTCTAATTGGTCCCTATATCTACTAGGCACCCTATGTTCAATACTGTTTTGTTATTTCCTATAGCCTTTTGCTCTCATTGGACAAGCAGAATCCCCTGTGATTGGATCTATACATTTTCCCCTTCCTCGCATGCCAAGGCTTCTCAATATTTGGCTCTAGGTGTGTACACTGTGTAACTTTGCTTGCGTGTTGTATGTAGCCTTATAGTATATATGGATGTAGCTGGAAACACTGTACATTCAATAGTTATGTTTTATTTTAGTTTATCATTCTTTGCTTTGGCTCCCACACTTGCCCCCGGGAGGGCTTACTTCCCACACTGGCCTATTTTGGATTGGCTGGGCTCCCTTGGTGGGTGAATGACCCCTTATGTGCCTTGGAGGATTTTTCTGGGTGATTTATTTGACTGGCGGTTTACCGTTGGTAATTTGACTCCCGACCAGGGCCTCCCTACAGAGATTGTTGCTCTGCGGGAGCCCCTGGCCGGTTTATGTCCAATTTTATTTTACAATTGCATGTGTATATGGTTATGCAACTAGGTTTCTTGTAGGGTCTCTCAAAAAACTGAAACTGTTTCTTTCTGACGTAGCGGTTTTTACCGCAAAACATGTAAAAGTGCAAGCTGGATGAACTTCCTCTTGGATTCCTCCTCTTTTGGGGTCTCTATACCAGGTCTCCTGGCTGCCAATTTCAGATGTTATGGGATGTATTAACCCGACATGTTATGTATCAAATACCGTCTTTCAATGTGTATTGTAGACTTTAACCGTCGGTCCTCTGGACCATATCTCTGGGGTTTTC
>BLSH010404530.1:1337171-1373588 GCA_018402905.1 Glandirana rugosa | reverse complement strand
GCCGACAACCCCACACTACGCTAAAAAAAACTGGCTCCTAACTTTTTTAGCTGGCTCCTAGGTTCAAAGCAAATTTGTCAAGCCCTGCTATAATGTATACATAACGTGTACAACAAACAAATGGAAAGAACATGGCACCACTACAAATCTGGCAATAGAGGGTTGCCCACCAAAACTCACAGACCAGACAAGAAGGGAATTAATTGGATATTCAACAAAAACACCAAAGAGAACACCAAGACCCCTTTCACACCAGAATGTTTTTCAGGCGCTTTTGCGCTAAAAATAGTGACTGAAAAGCACCTGAAAAACTCCCCCCAATACACCCCAGTGTGAAAGTCCGAGCGCTTTCACACTGGGGCGGTGTGCTTGTGGGACGGTAAAAAAGGTCCTGCAAGCCGCATCTTTGGGGCTGTGGGGGAGCGGTGTATTCACCGCTCCTCCACCGCCCTTGCTCATTGAAAACAATGGGGCATCACTCCCGAAGCGCCTGAAAACCACTTGGGAAGGGCTGCTAACTGGCACTTTTAAGCCTTTTTATCCGCTATAACGAGTGGTAAAGCGTCGCAAATTAGCAGTGTTTTACCGCTAACGCTTGGGCGGCCCTGGTGTGAAAGGGGTCTAAAGGAGCTGCAAAGATCCACAGTGGAGATGGGAGTCCATAGGTCCACTTTCATACTCAACAGCGGGGGCAGAGCGTGCACAGCTCACTGTACAGGGGTAGAAAGGTAGGTAAATAACTTTAATGCAGAAGAGACAAAGCATGCCTTTTCTGCATTAAAGGTCCTGCCTGATCGCCCATTTTTAATTTTTTTAAGCTAAAGTTCCACTTTAGCTACCTTCCCATCTGGGCAAATTCTGGCACTTCACTCCTTTTTTTAAATAAGTTTTTATTGCATAATTTCCATCAGAGTTATACATACATTTCTTACATATTAATTCCATGTATAATCTTTTTTTCTCTTCTTTAAACAAACAAAAAATTGGTTAGCTCGATACCCTCCCCCCATCACCCTTAATCACAGTTCAAGTTTAATTCATATTTCCCTCATTTCACTGTTACAGGTGAGTTACACCAGTTGTCGCATATACTATGAAACTTTTCTGCCATCCCCCTATGTTCATACATTATTTTTTCGTAAGATATAATCTGTTCAATGGATCTAATACATTGATCCATTATTGGGACAGTTGGTTGCATCCATTTTAATAATATCTGTTTACGCGCCAGAAATAAAGTTCCCCGTAACATGATTCCATCATAAGTTGACCATTTTTCCGTTTTCAACAATCCAAATATACATGTTTCTATGTCACATGCTACCTCCCTTTCCATAACATTTGTTAATTTATCTGTTACCTGTTGCCAATATTCTAATATTTTGGGACATGACCACATCAGGTGTGCAAAGTCTGCCTCTGGTTGATGGCATCGTCTGCAATCGGATGAGGTCATTCTCCCTATTTTATGCATTTTCTGAGGGGTTAAATATGCTTGGTGTAGAATATACAGCTGTATTAATCTATTATTAATAGCTGGAGATACTCTTATATGTGAAGAGCAAATCTTATTCCATTTCTCTTCTGTCATATCAATTACCTCCTGCCATTTGCCTCTTATTTTGAGTGGAGCTCCACTTAATTTGGCTCTCAACAAATGTAAATATAAGACAGATGTTAAACCTTTGGGACCTTGTGATCTTAATATACCCATCATCAGATATTTAGATATTTTGAGCTCTCGAGTACCAAATTGCGTTAAAAGCGCATGCCTTAGCTGCAAATATTTATAAAAATACTTATGTGGGATTTCATATTGTCGATTCATATATTAAAACGTTTGTATTTTATTTTGACTATAAATTTGATTCAGTGTATTTATACCTCTTTTTTTTCCAAAATTCACTGTCTCCATACCCATTTAGTTGCTTCAAGTTTGGGTTATTCCATAAAGGGGTTTCTAGAGGGGTATCGCTAAATCTTGTCAGTTTTTTTACCTCTCTCCATGTTTTCCTAGCCAATTTTATTATAGGTATATTTATTTTGGGTAGATCCGATGTTTTAGCCTCCAGCCCAACCATTAGGTCTTCCACCTTTAATACCTATAACAGGTGTCTCTCTACTCCCCTCCCTTGGTCCTGCATCACCCATGTCTTCAGGTGTTTAATTTGTCCTGCTATGTAATACCTGGGAGTGCTAAACCTGCATATTTTTTTGGTCTTTGTAAAGTTGTCAATTTTAACTTGCATCTTCCCCTTGCCCATATAAATCTTATAAAGTGGGAATGTATTTTTTGGAATATGTACTTTGGTATAATTACAGGTGAATGTGAAAAGATATATATACACATTTTGGTAAAATTATCATTTTATTAACCCAACTCTTCCTGCTACTGATATAGGCATCTTACTCCATACTGTCAATTTTCCTTTTATATATTTTATCAAAGATCTATAGTAGTTGTTATAAATTCTCTAGGCTGAAGATTAATATTTATCCCCAAGTATTTGAAGTACTCTACTATCTTAAGCGGTGTTTGGTTACAAATGTCTCGCTTATCTTGATTCAAGGGCATTAATACAGATTTTCCCCAGTTTATTCTAAGCCCTGAGTATCTCCCAAAGTCATCTATTAACTTCATTGCTTCTCTGAGTGTATTCTCCGTATCTCCCATATATAAGACTATATCATCCGCGTACAGCCCTATATGTTCTACTTCTCCCCTTATTTCCATGCCCCTGTAGATTTTGGATTGTCTAAATTTCATGGCGAGAGTTTCAATTACTATTAAGAATAACTACGGGGACAACGGGCATCCTTGTCTGGTTACTCGATACAGACCAATCTGGGGGGACAGGGATCCATTCACCAAGAGGCTCGATACCGGGGACTTATACAATATCCTGACCCATTTCCTAAATCCGTCTCCAAATCCAAACTTCTTTAATGAGCTTTGCAAAAAAAAAGGGCCACTCCACCGAGTCGAATGCCCGGGCAGTATCCAATGTTGCCAGGGCACTCGTCTCAGCGGCATGCCCCCTCAACTGAACCATCAGCTGTGTTCTAATATTTATTGAGGTTGATTTCCCCAGTCGTCATGTATAATAGAATGAATCACTGTGTTTAATCTACCTGCTAAGATCTTTGCTAGGATTTTATAGTCGCTGTTAAGGAGCGAAATTGGTCTATATGAGGAACACATCATACTGTCCTTGTCTGGTTTTGGAATTAAAACTATTATTGCTTCCTCCATTGACTTTGGCAGCTCACCTTGTTGAAATGCTCGGGTGTATACCCCTGTCAGTACTGGTGCGATAACATCTATATATTTCTTATATACTTCCAGGGGTATCCCATCCGGCCCTGGTGATTTACCAACTGCTAGGGACATAATTGCCCTCCTGACTTCCTCTTCAGTTATCTCTCCATCCATCATCTCTGCTTGTTCCTTTGTTATTTCCTAAGTTTCTAATTCTCCTATGTACTCATCTATTTCCCTTTCTGCTCCATCAATCATTGAGGTATACATTTTAACATAATAGTCATAAAAACATGCCTTTATCCCTCGTATATCTCTTACAAGTTCTCCCTTTTCATTTCTTATTTTAGAGATCAATACTGAAGCTGTTTGTTGTTTGGCCAGGAAGGACAACAATGCCCCTGGTTGATTCCCTTGTTCAAAGTGTTTTTGGTTATAATAAAACTTTTTTCTCTTAGCATTGGCAACTGCCTGTATTTTATATTGACGTTGCGCTAACTCCCATTCTTTCTGTTTATCTTTTGTAGGATTTTGTATATATTCCCTTTCTGCCTGCGCACATTTCTCTACTAACTCCTCCTCCTCCTGTCTTGTTGCACGTTTTAAATACGATATCGTAGATCTCATTGCCCCCCTAAGGTATGCCTTAAATGTGTCCCAATAATATACACCCCCTCGCTATCTTCATTTGCCTCTATGAAAACATTCAATTGATTGGGAATCCGGTCATTAGGGCCAATCTGAGACAGCCAGTAGGTCTGTATCCTCCCAGTCATACCCCTACCCTCAGCCCCCATCATTATTTTTGCTAATAAGGGGGAGTGATCAGAAATTCCATGCACCAGATATTCCACTGACTGAACTAATGGCTGCAGTTTGCTATTGCCCAACATAAGATCCATCCTAGAGAGGTATCCCCTACTCATCGCAGCCCATTAGTAAACTCTAGCATTTGGGTTCTTACTCCTCCATATATCCTCCAACCCCATCTCTTCAATAAACTTCTTGAATGTATCCGCTCCCATATTTTGGGCCTGGTCAGACACCCCGTGTCTGTCCAGGCTCGGGTCAAGCCACATATTAAAGTCTCCCATGCACAGTACATATGCTTCAGGATGCTGGGCCATAAACTTTGCCATCTCCCTCAATATCTGCATACTGACAGGGAGTGGATTATATATACAAAGTATGATAAAAGGGAGAGAGTACACTCTAGCATATACAAACACATATCTACCTTCCAAGTCCTTTTTCACCCTTATACCCTCCCACTGTACTGACTCATGAACTAATAAGGATACACCTCTAGAGTATATAGTATGGAATGTATGGGTTTCCCATTGTATCCAATTTTTTTTTTAAACGGCCAGCATGTTCCTTAGTTAAATGAGTTTCCTGCAAACATATTATTTTAGCCTGTACTTTATTTATCACTGAAAAGACTTGTGTACGTTTAGCTATTGTTCCCAATCCCCTCACATTCCATGATAAAATATTGCACTGTTCACTCATCTCCTATGCAACAAAAAAAAAATGAAGAGGAGGAACAAAATCTGTTTCTTTCCATTTCAACACTTCACTCCTACATGTAAAAATCACCATTTGTTTGCTAGAAAATTAATCAGAACCCCCAAAACATTATATTTTTTTTAGCAGAGACCCTAGGGAATAAAATAGCGATCATTGCAACTTTTTATGTCACATGGTATTTGCGCAGCAAATTTTCAAACACTTTTTTTTTGGAAAAAAAAACTTTCATGAATAAAAACAAAACACTAAAGTTAGTCCAATTTTTGTGTATAATGTGAAAGAGGATGTCACGCCGAGTAAATAGATACCCAATATGTCATGCTTGAAAATTGCGCACACATGGAATGGCGCCAAAATTCTGTACTTAAAAATCTCCATAAGCAACGCTTCAAACATTTTTACATGTTACCTGTTTAGAGTTACAGAGGTGGTCTTGGGACAGAATTGTTGCTCTCGCTCTAACATTAGCAGCGATACCTCACATGTGTGGATAGACAGTCGTTAACATATGCGGGCACAACATACTTATGAGTTTGCTTCTGCGTTCGAGCTCGTGGGGGCGCTTTACATTTTTTATTATTTATTTTATTTTCATTTTTTTATTTTTACACTTTCCCTTTAAATTTTTTCTATTATCACTTTTTATTCCGATTACAAGGAATGTAGAGCTGCGCGAATCTGACCAAAATGAGAATCACAATTTTTTTGCTTAGAATAAAGATAACGATTCTCTCACAATTCTTTTGGGGTAACATCATCTTTCATATTGTACAAA
This sequence comes from Glandirana rugosa, assembly GCA_018402905.1. Lineage (NCBI taxonomy): Eukaryota > Metazoa > Chordata > Amphibia > Anura > Ranidae > Glandirana > Glandirana rugosa. The sequence continues at coordinate 1,368,024 of BLSH010404530.1, read as the reverse complement.
AAAATTGGGCTAACTTCACTGTTTAGTTTTTTTTTTTTGAAAGTGTAATTTTTCCCAAAAAATTGCACTTGAAAGACCGCTGCGCAAATACCGTGTGACATAAAATATTGCAATGATCGCCATTTTATTCTCTAGGGTCTCTGCTAAAAATAATATATATATATATATATATATATATATATATATATATATATATATATAATGTTTAGGGGTTCCAATTAGTTTTCTAGCAAAAATATAATGATTATAACTTGAAATTAACAAGTGCCAGAAAAAGGTTTGGTCATTAAGTGGTTAAACTGACCTAATTTTACAGTCAGAAGTTCATTCCTTTGATCTAGAACAAATCATTGCAATTTTTATAGTTAATGTTTTGAAAGTTGGCAGACTACCCGGAATGTTTTGAAACATGGCAGACTGCCAGGAATGGCTCTGCACTTGACAGATAGAATAGAGGAAGTGGGTTGAGATTGTCAGGGGAATTGAATCAAGATCCTGATCGCTTAAGGATTAATTGTGCAGCTCTAAAGGAATGTAAACATCCCTTGTAATAGGAATAATACATGACAGGTCCTCTTTATGGAGAGATGTGGGGTCAATAAGACCCCACATCTCTACTCCAGGTTGGAAAGCCTGAGATTAAAAAAAAACAAAAAACCCAAAACGAAAAAAACCCACCACAGGACGATCTTGGTTTTCCAGCTGAGTACATAACAATATTTACAACTGCCAGGCTGGATGCGACGTCATAACGTCACGCCTGGGCCTCCGAGAGTCATAGAGATGACCAGGCACCATCTGTTCCTCGAAAATTTCTATGGTCAACTTCCAGCGCTGGCGGATTTCTTCTCCGGCTCGCTGATCACACGGGCAAGCCAGTAGAAGCACCAGAGGACGTCCCCTCCCGCCACCTGTAAGAACAATCAAGTGGCTGAACTGCTGCCATGATTGTTCTTACGGTGCAGGGAATCGCTGGCTGAAAAGAACGATACCAGGTTGATGCCTGTGGGTGCAGGCATCAACCCGGTATAATCATTGAAATGGGAGGATGTCCATGTACGCCCTACGGGCGGGAAGTGGTTAACCTGTAAGCTCCTTGTGGGTAGGGGCTAATGTGAATGTACAATATGTAAAGTCCTGAATAAATTGTTGGTGCACTTCTATTATACTACATAGCATAAGGAAAATAATAAAATGAGAGCTTTAAATCCACAGGCAGTTTATTTGTCTAGAGTAGACTACAAAACAAATAAAATGAAAACAAGTAATGACACCACACCCACATAAACTGGATTACTCATATAGTTCTATACACTGGAAAATTAGCAAATATATAAGAATTATATACATAGAAAACACAGCAACGTGAAGTACAGCAACAGTATATTAATAGTCAGTGCAATGTACCCACATATGGGACCGTTCTGTCACTATACTACAAATTGCAAAAAGCATAGAACAAGTCAAAGTTTTGGGGGAGGAATTACTCCATTTCTTTAACAGTTCTGCCTAACTAAATGCAAATTATTTAGGTAAATAAGGGCTCTGACCATACTCCATAGGCTCAGACATTCTGCCATATGTTCCTCTTTACCAAGAGTTAATGTTAGATAAACAATATCACATTTTTTTCTCTCACCTTCCGCTTGATAAGAGGAAATCCATGCCCTGGTGCAGGACGATGTGCAGTTTTTGATCCTCTCTTGCTTTTTTTATACGTAGGGGAAGTGATTGGGGAAGGCTTTCTATTGAAGGGGTTCTCTTTACATGTAGGCTGAGAAAAGAGTAAAGCACAAATTACAGGTATAACTGAAAACTTGTTTTTAACAAAGGAGTATTGACTTTTTCTGTATAACTGATGTTTGTTAATGCTCCAACAGATGCGTTTACCTTTATAAAGCATACTACACCCACAGACTTCTTATCACACTGTTAAAGGCTTGCCAATAACAGGAGAGTCAATAGAAATCCGGTATTGCACAGTTCTAACCATAAATCAGAAACCTTTTCAAAGAAAGTAAAAAAAAAAGGGGAGGTCAGATGCATTACATTCACCGGCCACTTTATTAGGTACACCTTGTTCAATTGCTTGGTAACACAAATTGCCAATCAGCCAAATCACATGGCAGCAACTCCATGCATTTAGGCATCTAGACGTGGTGAAGACGACTTGCTAAAGTTCAAACCGAGCATCAGAATGGGGAAGAAAGGGTTTGAACATGGCATGGTTGTTGGTGCCAGACGGGCTGGTCGGAGTATTTCTAAAACTGTTGATCTACTGGGATTTTTATGCGCACAATCTCTAGGGTTTACAGAAAATGGTCCGAAAAAGAAAAAATATCCAGTGAGCGGCAGTTGTTCAGACAAAAATGCCTTGTTGATCTAAGAGGTGAATGGGCAGACTAGTTTGAGATGATAGAAAGGCAACACTAACTTAAATAACCACTCGTTACAACCAAGGTATACACAATACCATCTCTGAATGCACAACACTTCGAACCTTGAAGCAGATGGGCTACAGCAGCAGAATACCACACGGGGTGCCACTCCTGTCAGCTAAGAAAAGGAAATGGGCTAAAATTTGCATAGGCTCACCAAAATTGGACAATAGAAGATGGGAAAAACGTTGCCTGGTCTAATGAGTTTCACTTTCAGCTGCGACATTCAGATGGTAGGGTCAGAATTTGGCATAAACAACATGAAAGCATGGATCCATCCTGCCTTGTATCAACAGTTCAGGCTGGTGGTGTAATGGTGTGGGGGATATTTTCTTGGCACACTCTTGGGCCCCTTAGTACCAATTGAGCATCATTTAACCACTTCCCTACCGCTGTATGTAGAATAACAGCCGGGAAATGGTTCAGTTATCCTGACTAGGCATCATATGAAGTCCAGCAGGATAACAAGCCAACACATGCCTGTAGGGGCGCGCAGCATGGCGATTGGTCCGAAGCTCTTTACCATGTGATTAGCCATGACAAATCACAGCTGATCACAGTGTAAACAGGGAGAGCCGTGCATCGGCTTTTGCTCTACTCGCGTCTGCAGATGCAAGTAGATGAAAGCCAATCGGCGGCTCTCCTGACGGGGGGGTTCTGCGCTGATTGTTTATCAGTGCAGCCCCCCCACGGATCGCCACCCAGGATCGCCAGGGAGCCCAACCAGGGGCCACCAGGGAAAGCTTACCCAGGACCACCAGCGAGCCGATCAGGGAGCCCATCCTACACCAGCAGGTAAGGGGCACAATGGCCAACATGGATGGCATTCAGTGCCTATTTCAGATGCCACCCAGGACCACCAGGGAATGCACACCTTACAGTACCCTCTATCAGTGCCCACCAGTGCCATTTATCAGTTCCCATCGGTGCCGCCTCATCAGTGCCCGTCAGTGCAGCCTCATCAGTGATGGAGAAAATGTACTTATTTACAAAGTTTTGTGACAGAAACCGAGCAAAACTTTTTTTTCAAAATTTTCAGTCTTTTTTTTATTTTTAGCACAAAAAATAAAAACCCCAGAGGTGATCAAATAGCACCAAACGAAAGCTTGATTTGTGGGAACAAAATGATAAAAATCTTGTTTGGGTACAGCATTGCATAACTGCGCAATTGTCATTCAAAATGCAAATGCACTGAAAGCTGAACATTGGGCAAGAAGGGGGGGTAAGTGCCTTGTATTGAGTGATTAAATGCCACGGCCTACCTGAGTATTGTTGCTGACCACGTCCATGCCTTTATGATTACAGTGTACCCATTTTCTGATGGCTACTTCCGGTAGGATAATATCACAAAGCTCAAATCAACTCAAACTGATTTCTTGAACATGATAATGACCATCCATGAACATGACAATCCACAGTCACCAGATCTCAATCCAATAGAGAACCTTTGGGATGTGGTGGAATGGGAGATGCGCATCATGGATGTGCAGCCGACAAATCTGCAACTGCATGATGCTATCATGTCAGTATGGACCAAAATCTGGACCAAAATCTCTGAGGAATGTTTCAAACACCTTGACACTATGCCATGAATTAAGGCAGTTCTGAAGGCAAAATGGGGTCCAACCCAGTACCAGCAAGGTGTACCTAATAAAGTGGCCAGTGGGTGTATGGAAACTGCTGCAATATAGTACAAAATACAAATTTCATTGACGCAGTTTAAAAACAAAAGGAAAAATCCAACACTGTTTATATATTAGGCCTCATATATGCGGGCGTACTTAACGCTGCGTTTTTTAGCTGTTTTTACAGCTTTAAAACGCCACTCTATGTTATTCTAGGGCCTCATATACACATTGACATTTTTTTTTTAGCTGTAGACGGCATCGGCATTCTTAAGCTGTAGAGTAGACGCAGGACTTTTGCATTCCGAAGCTGCAGCGTTATGACGTTTTTAACGCTGAGCCGGCAAAACGCTCAATAACGCGCATTAACATAGTAGCAACATTAACGTCAGCGTTTTTAAAAATGTTATATGTTTAATATGTTTAAACAGGAAATTCCTGTCTAAAAAATTACCCAAATGTCCTTTGCACACCTGTGGAATTGTGGGTTGGATAGAGGAAGATAAAGAAAATGGCTGCGTTTCGCAGCCTGACTTAATTGCCGCTGTAGAGGCTCACCATGAGCTGTGGAACCTAGGTTACCGGCTTTCTTCTTTTCTCCTCAAGCTGATCACGAGGCGAAAAAAAGCCAGACCGGCTTCAGTTTTCTTCTGTGTTCAGCTGTCATTGGCTGACAGCTGATCACGTGGTAAAGGCCTCGCCGCAAATGGCCCTTTAGAGCCGGTTCACACTACAGCGACTTGGGAGGCGACTTGTGTCCCTCCAAGTCACCCCAAGTCGCTTGCCAAGGGAAATCCCATAGAAGTGAATGTGAGCGGTCTAAATGTACTCTACTGAACTCGCTCCGACTTCAGAAAAGGTTCTTGCACTACTTTGAGGCGACTTCTATCCGACTTGTGCCCATAGAAATCAATGGAAGTCGCCTCCAAGTCGGATCCCCCATCTAAACAGAAGTGACTTCACAGTGAAAAGAATAGAATTTATTTTAGGGCAAACCCCTCCCTCCCTTCTCTGATTGGCCACAGCAAAGTTGCCTGGCATGAAGTCGTGTTGTAAGTAGCCTCAAGTCGCGCTATAAGTTCCCCAGAGTCGCGCTGAAGCTGCTTTCAAATCGCCTAGCAAAGTCGTCCCGCAAGTCGGATCGCCCCTCTGTGAACCGACTCTTACCCTGTTCTGTGATCAGCTAAGTCCGAAGGACTCGACGACCAGAGCGCATGAGCAGCGAGATCACGGGAGGACGTCTATTGACGCCGCCTGGCACTGGAAGCCTGCACAGTAGCTGTCTTTGGACTATATCGCGGGCGGAAAGTAGTTAATGGTTAATAAAAAAAAGTTATAAAAACAGCCAATGCATTTTGGGGGCAACATCACTTCACCTTCATCAAGGCTCAACCAAGAATCAAACTTGGATAGAGAAACCAGTGACTTCAAGGATCTATTATTAGAACCAGTACTGGACTCTCCCCATAGAGGAACAACTTGACAGCAGTTGTTTAGCAGCAATGACTGTTTTTATATGATTTTTTTTAAAATCAACAATTAAAATGATATTGTACTCTGTTATCCGCTTTTGGTCTGGCGCTCCTTTCTGTATTTTATGAAAGGAGCCCCCTCCACTACTACCGTGCAGATACACCCACCGCACACCAAGATACTCAAAGTAGCTTAAGAGTTTTGAGTTCCCAGAGTTCCTCCTTACATCAGAGGACAGGGATCACCGCTGGAGAATCAGAGGACAGGGACCCCTGGCAGGTCACTTGGCAGAGCTCCTTTCCCATTCCAGCACTGTATACAGCTCCTCACCTCACACTACACAGGGCTGAAATCACATTCCTTTACACACACTCTGTCAGCCTTCACATGGTGCATCTGGCTCTTATGTTGTCGCTCGGACCTGTGAAATTCTTTGGTTGGAACAGCAGTGTAGTTGCAGTAGGCAGATACACCCTGTGCAGATCGTGGCTGACTGGCTGTGTTATAAAGGAACGTGATTTCAGCCCTGCGGAGGAGGAATAGTATAAAGTGCTATAATGGGAAAGGAGCTCAGCAGCTGGGCACAGCATCCAGGGTGGAGGGGATGTTCAGGGAGCTTTGGGGGGGGATGCAACTTAGATCTGGGGGGGGCAAAGCCATGCAACACTAAATCTGGAGCATGCAGCCCCTCAGAAGGTATTAAGGGATTTGTTTTAGCAATTTCTGAAGGTTTCTCTGTCAGTGTGGCAGGTGTTGGGGGAAGGCGTGTCTTTTCCCCAGTTGTCAGGGAAGTGGGGTAAGCGGAAATCCCCGGTGGGGGGTACAGAGAATCCTAGGAGACACAGAGCAGTGTCTTACCTCTCCCGTGACATCGGTCCCATCGTGGCTACAGGACGGCACTCTCCTCCTCTTAACTTGCTGAGCTCAGTTACCATTCCATGTTGCCAGCACACAGCACAAACACTTCCCCATCCTTGGCTGTTCTCATCCGTGCTCCTCTCCATTCAGGAAATGGCTCACAGCTTCTCCCCAGCCAATGAGAACGGAGGGGTGTGGACTGTGAAAGGCAAAGTGGAAGCCCAATAGTGGAGCGTAGCTATGGGGCCCTAGGGCAGATCGGAGCTGGACTTTGTGGAGGATATAATATGACAGTGAGGTTGCAGGTGCCCCCTAAAGCTGGATACGGGGTTGTGATTGTGACCCCTGCAACCCCTTATGCTACGCCCATGTGTGGCTGTGTCTCTGTAGAAGATGGCAGCAAGAATGCAACAGCATGCCACACATTTCTGGTAGGAAATGAGAGTGGTAATGCATCATCTGGGTGGAGCCTAGCACAGCATCCATGCCCAAAGCAATTACTACAGGCAGGTCTCAGACAGCGGGGTTCAGGAGACGTGGTTTTTACATAATTTTTGTCCACGCCAAAGGACTGCTGCGATAAGGGACTACTGAATAGGAAATCATATTGTTTTTAAACATTCTAAGCAAACTGGAAGACAAACATTAAAGGGAGGGACTGAAAAAGAACCAATCTACATTTTAACCAAGAAGAAGGCACAACCTGAATCTGCAGAGAATTTAGCTGTCCCACATGCATACATACAAAATAACACTTCGCTTCTGTTCACATTGGGCAGATATGGAATTCGATTTGACATGTCAAATCGCAGCCTATTGCCGGCAACGGCACCGTCCAAATTGGTGCGACGCTGACTTTGCAGCGCCACACCGACTCCCAAAAGTAGTTTGTGCACTAATTTTGGCGACTTCGGGGGCGATTTCAATAGGCATCTGTGCATGTCTCTCAAATCACCCCCAAAGCCAGACTGAAATGCTGGTTTGAAATCGTGCGAGTTCAGCTGAACTCACATTATTTCAAACCTGCATCCTAAAATATATAATTTGATTGTGTAATTACCAATACAAATATTTCCATGTTTATTGTTGTTTATAACTGCAATAGTTTTAGAGCAAAAACAGATTTGTGTGAGCTAAGAAATCAATAATAAATCAATCTTCTCTTAACATGTCCTAGCTGTAGGCCATGTTAAGTGGTGAAAAACGGGACACAACAGTATGATTACATTTTTAAAAAGGATAATATAAAGTCAAAGAACAAATAGACCAAGTATTTGTTAAAGCAGTAATGAACCCCAGAGCAAACATATATTACACTGCAGCTTCCCAATTCTTAGATGTGATGGCTGCATTAGTTACTTTTTTTAGGCTTTCTTCTATTTTCATCTGGTGATCCAGATGGCAACTTTTGTATTTCACAAGCTCAAGCTCTCCAGCAGAATGTATCAGCTTACGTGGATGAGACAAACCACTTAACACTAGCAGGTGCGATTAAAATGATCAGCTTTTATTTATTCATTTAAAACCTTTATCCCAAAAGGAAAAAACTGTGTGCTGTACCTGATTATAACGTGTGATCTGGAATCTGACTTCAATTTGTTTGTGTATCTCTGTTTGTTTGTGTAACTTTGCTTAATATATTTACCACCCCCCGACTGACTCCTCCAGAGTGGTGTCTCAATAATACAGGTGGTGTGTTACTGGCCAGATCGTCTGGTGAAAACAGAGGGGGGAAAAAAGCCAAAGACAAGAAAACTGATGCATCCAACACATCTAATGGTTGGTAAGCTGCAATATATTACATTTTTTGGGGGTTTAATACCACTTTAATGTACGTTGTAAGAGTATCAGGTTTAATTAGTCTTCTGACTTTTTTTTAAAAAGTACTAGCTTGGTAAAGTGAATTTTATCACCAAACTCAGTGTAAATGTTTATACAGGTAGTGAAGGAAATGTATTCTTTACTTGCGACAATATTTTTTTTAACAAGTATATATTACCACTGTCCTCAAAACTATTACACTTACCTTTAATGGTTGCTTAGCTTCTGGAGAAGGGGTTGTTAGAGCTGGATCAGGAGGACATGAAGCTTGTTGGCTGGAATTTATTTGTAGACTGTCAGAAGAGGAATCTTTCTTTTCTGGGGAAAGGCTTTCCTGTACTTCGCTTGTCTTGGCTAAGTCACTGGATGAGGAGAGGCTGGTATTGGTGGACAGATTACTAGCATCATGACTGGCTGTGGAATGGTCGACAATGTTTGTGTTCACTACATCTGAAGGTCCACAGGTAGTGGGGGAGTGAATGGTTGGTTCTGAGGAGCTTTTAGGAACATTTTCCGATTCATGACCCTTTGTGGAGGGTTCTGTGGGAAGGCTCTCTGTGCTTAGAGCTGGTGATGGGCTGCCAGATGGAGGCTCTGAATGAGACAGACGGGAAGCCAGGCCACTTGAGTGACAGGCTAAAGAGAAAGATAAAAGTAAAACAAAGGATGAGCACAAAATGTAGTTACAATAGAACTTAAACTGATATTCAACTGAAAACTGTGGATAATAAAAATCAAGAAATGGTCTTGTAACACAAAAACATACAGTACACAATAAAGCCAGCCATACATGGATTGAAATTTGGGCAGTTCAGCGGGGACCAACTGAATTTCGATCCATGTATAGATGGTACAGACATCCATCTACCGATGATTTAAGTCACTATCTGAGTACCCACCAAACAAGAGCCTTGCTTCATAGGAGCGGCCTTACCAGAGCCAGATTAAGTTTCTTTCCATTCTTTTGAAAACAAGTGTTAACATCTAAGTGCTTGCATATGTATTTTTCAGATTTTTGTGCAGCAGAGGCAGGATTCATAGGGGGTTAAGAGCTCACTGGGTTTCTGCCAGGATCAACAGGTATTTTTCTGAACTTTTATTTTTATTAGGACAAAAAATAGGAAACTGCACACGTATTTCAGAAGTGCACTGCATACAAAAATGTATTAGGCTGGGCTCACAACAATGCAATGTGAGAACCACAGCGATTCCTGTGCGGGTTCCTGCACCGCATAAGAATCGCAGGCAGTTCACACTGCGCTCTGCAAAATGCTGCGGGTGTCAATATAGTTAATGATACCCCCAAATTGGTTCGCAGAGCACAGTGCGAACTGTGGAATCAGATCTCATGGGTCTTAACACCCATGCGATCCAATTCCAGTGCAGACAAAAAAAAGGGTCCTGCACCATTTTGTGCGAATGCAATTTTAGTCATACAAACTGTATGGCTGAATTTGCACCACACAGACATCGCATGTGATGTGCACGTGAATGTGGTGCGAATCACATGCAATGTCTGCAATTGCATTAGTGTGAACCCAGCCTTAAAGTGGTATTTACGCCACTTGTATAAAATGCTTCCATACCCTCTGTATTATAACAATAAGTTCCCCTGTGTCATATCATATATATGCTTATCTGTACTGATAACACACTGTCTTCCTGTGATCATTTGCCTCTTCTCTCTTCTGCCTAGCAGACAGTCCAATCAGGTGGGGCCAAGCACTGCAGCTGACGTCAGCAGGGGAGGAGAGGAGAGAGGTGAGAAAGAGCTGAAGAGTCACATGACCGCAGGAAGACTGTGTGTTAGCAGTACAGATATGCATATTCATGATGTAACACAGACACAGAGGGGAACTTCTTGTTCTAATACAAAGGGGATGGGGGCTTTTCATGTTAAGTATGAGAGCAGCAGGAGTGGGGCTGACACGAGCAGACACTCATAGAGGGGAGGGGGGAGAGGAGGGAGGGAGAGAACACAGGAGGCAGAGAGCAGGGCTGCAGATGATGGAGGCACATACTGACTCCGGTGTCACAGCTCTGCAGCCATGATATTTTGGAGTCAGCGTACAGGGGGAAGGCAGAACCAGGCAGTATCAAACAGATATTACAGGTGATAACGGGGGTCAAATGACACTTTAAGGGAAGAGGATTTTTTTTTTTTTTTTTGGGTTAACGCTTTAATAAGGTTTTTTATTTGGGACACCGTTTTAACACACAGACAAAATTGTTCATATATTTTTTCTTTACTTTATTTCTATCCTTAAATATTTTCAATAGTGAGACTGATTCGGACAGGTACACAAAGATGGATGGCATTACAGATGAACGTTGTACCCAAAAGTGTTCATTTACAGAATGAAGGTTTTAATTTAAGTTTTAGCAATGGAGCCTTCAGTCTGCATGTGATCACAAATGACATAGTAACCACATGATCACAGCCGGGACTGAGAATCGCAACCACTCAAAGTGTCAAATGCTTCTTCTCAATGGGGAGAACATGTACCAATGGGTTAAATAACACCCCAGTGTGCTTGCTGATAGTACTTTGCTTTAGGTGGCAAAATCCCCATGCTGAAAACTGCTGTGCTGAGCTCCCCACGCTTGTAACATGCAAGAAGTATATGACCTGAAAAACTTTATATCTTAGGCCATGTTCACATATGGCTTAGCAGGAACACGGGTTCCTGCTAGAGACTTAAACTGGATTTTTTTTTCTGCTTATCGTAAAATCCCTTTCTCTGAGTTCAGTGACGGACACAGCAGCTCATCTTGACCACAGGGTTATACTGCCACCTTCAGGAGTGGACTAGGCAGAACAACAAAATATCAAAAGCAGACACAGCCCCTCCCAGGGGCAGTCCTCACTGATAGTAACCCTCCACCCTGTAACAGATAGCTCAGTTCGTAACAAGCAGTGCAAACCACAAAGGAGGGGGGGGTGCTGTGTCCGTCAATGAACTCAGAGGGATTTTACGGCAAGTAGAAAAAAATCCTGTTTTCTCTTTCGTTCATTGACGGACACAGCAGCTCATCTTGACCATAGGGATGTTCCAAAGAAGTGTCAAACGGGGGGGTGGGTAAACAAACACAAAAAAACCTTCACCCAACAGAACTCTGTGTGAGGAACCAGAATATACACCTCACACAGCCGCTTACAAAACTTTGCGGCCAAAGGCTGCATCCGAAGATGCCAACACATCAACTTTGTAAAACTTTGAAAGTTTGAGCGGTGAAGGACTTACAAGAGGGGTACACCCGAATGGAAAGCAGAGTCCGGGAGCTTTCCATGTCAGCCGCACCAAGTTCCGACCAGTCTGCAGCCCGTGCCATCATCACCTTACCCACTGAACCTGAGGTGCCCTTACCCGAGCGGTTCACAGGGGACCGCAAGAAATTTCGGGCCTTTCCCAGTGCCTGTGAACTATATTTTACACTGCAACCCCGCACCTTCTCCTCAGAAGCCACAAAAGTGGGGCTGGTGATATCCCTCTTGTTAGATGAACCCCAGGCTTGGGCCCACCCGACTACTGGAACAGAAAGCCCCCGAATCGGCTGACCTGAACCTTTTCTTCTGGACCATGGCACGACTATGAGGATCCCCACCAGGCCGCAACTGCCAAAGCAGCTCTCCATGCGCTCCAGCAGGGCCGCCGCGCGGCGGAAGATTATGTTGCGGAGTTCCAGCGCTGGAGTGCTCACACGGCCTGGAATGACTCGCTACTAATTCCGGCTGGGCCTATCCGAGCCGCTTAAAGATGAATTGGCCAGAGTGGGGACACCCCGATCCCTTGAAGCCCTGATTAACATGGGCATTCAGGTCGACCGCCGCCTGCAGGAACGCAGGGCTGAAAGGTCTGCCGATGTCATGCAACTTAGCTGGACGAAGCCTCGCATGCCCAGCTGCTCAGGCCCAGCTTGTCCAGTGGCCTCTTCCTCCTCTCCAGAAGACCAGCCTGAGCTTATGCATATTGGGCACCCACGCCCATCACTCACCCCCGAAGAGAGACACAGACGTCTATCCCACAATCTGTGCCTGTATTGTGGAGGTCCGGGACATCTTGTCAGGTCTTGCCCGGTCAAGCGCCGTAAGCGCTCCATCACCCCCGAGGGAGTAGTCTTGTCCCTGCCTGACAAGGCAACGCATCTGGTTCTATTTCCTTACAACTCTCCAGTGGGGGTATCCAGGTCCCAGCCATGCTGGACTCAGGTGCATGCAGTTGTTTTGTGGACTTGACCTTCGCAGCGCAACACCAGATTCCTCTCAGACCCAAGGCCCACCGGATGGTCATCCGCCTGGCCGACGGATCTACCATTAAGTCGGGTACAGTCACCCATGAAACCATTCCCCTCCTTGCCAAGACTGTCAGTGGCCACTCGAGATAACTGCTACTGGACGCCATTGCGTCCCCACTTTTCCCCCATCATTCTTGGCCTGCCATGGCTGCGGGCACACTGCCCCAACATTAATTGGACTACAGATGACATTCAGTTCACATCCCCCTATTGACAGCACCACTGCCTACAGCAGACCCAGGAGTCTCCTTCCTCCGTCCTATGTCTGGATCCTGACCCTGACCAGGAGACCCGTGCTGCCATCCCTTCGGCATATCATGACTTTTTAGATGTGTTCAGCAAGAAGGGGGAAGATAAGCTACCTCCCCACAGGGCCTATGACTGCCCCATTGAGCTGTTGCCAGGTACAAAAGTGTCTTTTGGCAGGATTTACCCACACTCCGAAGGAGAACTAAAGGCCCTCAAGGTCTATCTGGATGATAATCTGAAGAAGGGGTTCATCCAGCCTTCCACGTCCCCTGCCGGGGCAGTAATATTTTTTGTTGAGAAAAAGGATCAGTCCCTTAGGCCTTGTATAGACTATCGAGACCTCAACAAAATTACGGTCAAAAACCCCTACCCCTTACCCTTGGTGACTCAGCTGTTCCAGCAACTGGGCGCTGCTACCATCTTCACCAAGCTGGATCTTCATGGGGCATATACCCTCATTCGCATCCGGGAGGGTGACTAATGGAAAACGGCCTTCAGAACACGGTTTGGTCACTACGAATACTTGGTCATGCCCTTCGGGCTCTATAAAGCCCCGGCCACCTTCCAGCACCTGGTAAATGTTTTCAGAGACTACCTAGATCAGTTCTTATAATTTATTTAGATGACATTCTCATCTTCTCGTCAACCCTGGAGGAGCACCGCAGGGACGTCAAGTGCGTCTTAGAACGTTTACGACAACACAGACTCTACGCAAATGCCGAAAAGTGTGCGTTTGAATGCTCCAGTATTCCCTTTCTGGGCCTCATTATTTCTGTTACTAGAGTCACTATGGATCCGCAAAAAGTCTCTGCCATCCTGGATTGTCTCGCACCAGTACACAAAAAAAGGGTCCAACATTTCGCTAACTTCTATAGGAAGTTTAAGGGGTTCTCCGCTGTGCACCCATCACTCAGCTTACGAAATAGAACTTCCGCTTCCAGTGGTCCTCAGAGGCCCAAATGGCCTTCCTGACACTCAAAAAGTTGTTCACCTCCGCTCCTGTCCTGAAGCACCTGGATCCAGTCCTGCCTTATATCCTAGAGGTGGATGCCTCAGAGAACACAATGGGAGCAGTCCTCTCCCTGAGACGAGGCCCCAAGACTTCTCTGCACCCCATTGCCTTTTTCTCCCGGAAGCCAACACCACCAGAGATCAACTATGATGTTAGGGATTGAGAGCTGCTGGCGATCAAATCCGCCTTGGAGGAATGGCGGTACTTGCTGGAGGGAGCCTCACACCCTATCCTGGTCTTCACCGACCACAAGAACCTTGAGTACTTGCGGACTGCAAAAAAATTGAACCCCCGTCAGGCACGCTGGGCACTCTTCTTTTGCAGATTCCAACTGCACATCACTTACAGGCCTGGGTCAAAGAATATCAAGTCGGACGCTCTGTCCAGGATGTTCTGTGAATCTGGAAGTCCGGTCCCACCAGACACCATCCTCCCTTCCCGAAGCTTCTTGTCTCAGGAAGACCTATTGTCTTGGGTCAGGGGATCTCTAATCAGCTCCACTGCGCCACCCGACCCCAGACTGATAATAAAATGGTGGTGGTACCATGGCAGGATCTTCATTCCTGAGGAACTGTGCATGACCATCTTAGAGCTTTGTCATGACTACAAATTGGCTGGGCATTTTGGTTGTCATAAAACGATGGAACTGTTGTCACGATCCTTTTGGTGGCTCTTAGCTAACGAGGACTGTAAGAGATATGTCAGCGCCTGTCCAGTCTGTGCCCGAAATAAGTCTAGTAGAACCAAGGCCTGGGGTCTATTAAACCCACTTTCTATTCCTGAGCGCCCATGGTCCCACATATCTATGGACTGTATAGTTGAGTTGCCTCCTTCTGCCGGATTCAACTCCATCTTTGTGGTTGTGGACCGCCTCACCAAAATGGCGCACTTCATACCTATGAAAGGCACTCCATCTGCAACGGAAACAGCCGAGACCTTTATCAAGGAAATTGTCCATCTCCATGGAATCCCTGCCAATATAGTTTCTGATCGTGGAGTGCAATACATGTCTCGAGTCTGGAAGGCTTTATGCTCGGCCCTAGGGATTGAACTGGCATTCTTGTCTGCCTACCATCCGCAGACGAACGGCCAGACGGAGAGGGGTAACCAAACCCTGGAACAGTACCTACGCTGTTACACCTCTTTCTCCCAGGATAATTGGGTCTCACTGCCGAATTCGCCTACAACGACACGGTGCATTCAGCCACTAAACAATCTCCGTTTTGGGTGAATCTCGGATACCATCCTATGTTCCTACCCAGTGTGATTCCGGAAAGTACGGTACCTGTGGCACAAGACATCACAGAATTCTTGGAAAAGAATAACAGACTCCTTCAGGAGACACTATCCCGGACTCAGGAGCACAATAAAAGGGTTTTTGACAAAGGAAGAAGAGGGGACTTGGACCTGCAACCAGGTGACCGAGTTTGGCTGGCAACCAAAAACCTGAAACTCTCTTGCCCCTCCAAAAAACTGTGACCGAGGTTCATCTGACCTTTTCCTGTGAAAAGAAGAATCAATAAGGTGGTGTACGAGCTGACCCTTCCTCCATCCATGCGTGTTCACCCGGTGTTCCATGTCACTCTACTGAAGCCGGTGACCCAGGATCCCTTCCCGGGAGGAAGATGGCTCCACCAGGGCCAGTTCTTGTGGATGGAGAGGAGGAGTTTGAGTTGGAAGCTATTCTTGCTTGCAGGAAGAGGGGAGGCTCAACCTAATTCCTGGTCAAATGGAAGGGGTACGGCCCCAAAGAAAACTTGTGGGAACCTGAGAACAATGTCCACGCCAAGGAACTTGTTGAAGAATTTTGGAAGAGACACCCAGAACTGAGGGCCCATTTGGGCAGCCGGAGGCTGACAAAATATACTTGTGCGCCCAACGGTCAGAAGTACGGGAAGTCCACCGGTCCCCAAACCTACGGAGACGTCCCCCCACCCGAAGGACAGTGGGGGCAACCCTTCATGCTGAGGAGGACTCATGCTTGCACTACCAGGGGCGCTTCTGTCAACCTGCGGGAGCCTTGGCGGGCTGGGGGCCCTTGCTCAATGAGCGGGACGTACGAAAAAGCCTCTTCTGGGCAGGAAAAGAGGGGCCCTGCCTGTGGTGTGCTCCTTACTCCTCTTGGTCTCTGGAAGAAAGGTGCTCTTCCCACTGGTGCGATCCTTGATAATCTCATCCAGGGTGGCTCCAAAGAGCCGCCGCCCTGGAAAGGTAAGTCCACCAAGGCCTTCTTAGATGTTTGGTCTGCCGACCAACATTTCAGCCAGAGCAGATGCCTGATGACCACAGAAGATGCGGACAACTTGGATAACGGGGGGGCTGTATCCAGAGCTGCATCACACACATATTTAAGCCCTTGGACGAGCTGGTCAGCGAACTCCACACAGGCCGGAGGAGCCTGCCCGTTAATCAATTTGCGGTGCAGTAGCTTCGACAATAGGCCATTTTATTCACCAGGCTGTCCTCGAAAGGATAGCGCACTGAGAACTTCTCGGAATGGGGAAGGAACTCTGAGGCCGTTCCCACTCTCTGTAAAAAAACTTATCAAAGTAAGGCAAATTAAGGGAAAACCTTAGCCGCTCGGACCGGCTTATGTGATTTGACGGAAACGGCCACCTCCTGCGATGCCCCAGCTTCAGAGTATTGTGCACCACTGTAATCAGGGCACCTACTAGTGCAGGGATAAACAATTAGCGGACCTCCAGCTGTTGAAAAACTACAAGTCCCATCATGCCTCTGCTCTGGGTGTCATACTTGTGGCTGTCAGAGTCTTGCTATGCATCATGGGACTTCTGAAACATCTGGAAGTCCGCTAATTGCATATCCCTGTACTAGTGCATTCTCGCGTGCGGCAGTCGTCACCGAGGATTCCTCCTCCCAATTGGAGGAATCCGGGTCCTCGCCATCAGAAAGCTCAAAGGGGGTCCCTGCCGTCACGGCAGAGCCCCCCACAGGGTCAGAGTCCTCCCCGGGAAGGGGGGGTTAGGGGTAGCTTCTTAAACGCCTTACGCCCACATGCCATCTCTACCCGGGAGACAAAGGACTCCAAGACTGCCAACAGAGCATCAAGGGGGACCGCAGCCCCAGAGGCGCTGGACGCAACCACGGAGGGATCTGGCAGGGAAGCACCCGCATCAGATGTCATTGCGTCGCCCACCCAGGTAACACACCACCTGGACAGAGGCCTAGGTACCAGAGTGACAGGCCCCCCCCACCCAGAGCGCTGCACAGGCCAGGAGATCAACTCCCAGGAGGACTCACCACCTACCGAACACACGATCATTACAGAAAGGAGGCTGTGCCTGCTGCTGCCCACTGCCTGTGTCCAGTCCACCTGTCCTGTGCTGCTGTGTCCCTGACATGAGGAGACTCAGCTCAGAAGCAGCCCCTCCCCTACACTCATGAGGCCTGATCGCCTCGTAGCTTGGCTACAAGAAAATGGCCGCCGAGCACACCGTCCTTAGGCTGTTACAATAGGTGGCCGAGCCACCGTAAAATGACAGCCGCGACTACAACAAAATGGCCGGCGATTGCGGCTACCGCAAAATGGCGGCCAGACCAGCCACACGGTAATGGCGGCCCTCACAGCACGAGGCTGGGGGGAGGGGTGCAGCAAAACTCTGGACACCATGGGAGGGCCCCATGGCAGTGTAGCAGAAACCAGGAGGAGGGTGGGTGAAGTGGGGGGGGAGACATGCCCGCCGACCTACCACCGCCTGCTCCCCCATACCCCAGCAGGGGTGGGAGCATACTTACCCATCCAGTCGGGAGGTAGCGGGTATCCCACCCAAGACAGATCCGCCTCATCGTCCATTCCGGGGCGGGGGGGGTACTGTCGGCCATGGTAGCACTGTGACTCGGACCCTGTCGCCCAGTCACATGTGCTCCTGCAGGACGTTTAACCCGCCGGCCGCCCCATCCAGTTAGGGGCCTGTCGCGGCCGACCCAGCGTGGAGGTCTGCGCGCGTTTGCTGGCCGGGCTGGGGAGACTAGCAGGATCTATATTATCCAGCCTGTCGCCCAGCCCAGCAATTGATTGCAGTCTTCATCGCGAAAACACAGCAGAAGTGGAACCAAAGACAGAGGAGACACAGGTCCCAGCAGGGAGCCAGGTCCCTAATCCTTGACTAGGCAGAAAAAACTCAGCTATCTGTTACAGGGTGGAGGGTTACTACCAGTGAGGACTGCCCCTGGGAGGGGCTGTGTTTGTTTCTGATATTTTCTTTTTCTGCCTAGTCCACTCCTGAAGGCAGCAGTATAACCCTATGGTCAAGATGAGCTGATGTGTCCATCAATGAATGAAAGTGAAAACATGACTCAAACGCTGAAGCATTTGTCATTTGCCAAAGAAGCTCAGGGACTAAATCTTGGCCCTGAGCCAGGTGCGATTTTACACACGCGTTTTGTCAGGATGACTGGCACCCAAATGTGTGTTGTGCAATTTGTTGCAATTCCAAATCACCTATATGTGAACTGAACTGCAAACATAATTACATAGTTAATCTGGTTGAACAAATGGATTTTTTATACATACTTACCTGTAAAATCAATTGCTTTCGTAGGACATCACAGGAAACAGAGCAGGATATATATTCTATACATACTGGGTTATATGCCACCTATAGGTGAATGGACACTGGTAATCAAATAAAAATCAAACAGGAAGTTCCCCCTCCTATATAACCCCACCCACACTGAGAGCACTTCAGTTTTGTAGCAAGCAATGAACTCCACAAAGACAGAGAGGGGAGGGGCCTCTGTGTCCCGTGATGTCCTTTGAAAGAAATGGATTTTACAGGGAAGTATGTATAAAAAAAATCAAATTTTCTTTCTCGGACATCACGGGACACAGAGCAGACTATATATTCTATACATACTGGGACGTCCCAGAGCAATGCCTGAGGGGAGGCAGACACAATCCCAATTAAATCACAGCCCTTAATATGCTGTGGCCAAAAAGCGGAATTCTCTGCTGTTCTAACATCCACCTGATAGAATCTTGTGAATGTAGGTACTGAGGAACATGTAGCGGCCTCATAATCTGTTCCACCGACATCTGGTGGCCCTATCTCCTGGTGGAAAGAGCTCTCACCCTGAATGGGGGAGCTCTCACACTTTAACCATACATATGAGTAATCAGCTGGCTAAACAACAGTGAAAAATGCTGCCTTTGATGCCGCCCGACCCTTCCTAGGGCCTTCAGGCAACAAAAAAGGCATCAGTCCTACTGATGTCTGCAGATCTCTTCAGATAGATCTTAATAGCACGCACCACATGTAGATAGTGCAATGGTCTCTCCTCCGGTGACCTTCGGTAGGAAGGATGGAGGAGGCCGCAAAACCATCTTATCCTGGTGCAATCTCCAGTCTGGCTCTTTAAAAGAAAGGGCTGCCAACTCCGAAACCCCTCCGGCTGGGGTGATGGCAAACAGAAAGACTAGCTTCCTAGTCAAAAAGACCAAGGGAATCTCCCTAATAGGTTCAAAAGGCTGCTTCTGCAGTATTGACAAAACCAAATTCAAATCCCCTGGACAGGGAGGCAATCTAACTGGAGGTAACAGCTGAGTTACCCCTAGTAGACCACTCCTGATCAAGGAGTGAGATGCCAAGGCCTCTGAAAATATATGGAAAAGGCAGAAACTTGTCCTTTGACAATACCAAATTCAATCCCATGGACAGGGAGGAAAATCTAACAGGTGGTAACAGATGCGTTACCCCTTGAAGAAAGGTCCTGATCAAGGAGGGAGAAGTCAAAGGCTTCTGAAAACATATTGACAAGGTAGAAACCTGTCCTTTGATTGTAGTCAAAACTAGCTTCAAGTCTACTCCTTCTTGAAGAAAGGCTAGCATTTTACCAATCACATACTTGTGGGATGCCATTTCCTGACCTCACACCACGCAATGCGAGCCTTCCAGACCCTGTGATAAATCTTCCTGGTGACTAGCTTCTTAGCGTTTACCATTGTAGATAACACAGGGCCCAAAAACCCCAGGATCTCTCAATACCGTGGCTTCAATCGCCATGCCGTCAACTTAGCGCACGTACATTCGAATGGAATGCAGGACCATGAGAGAGTAGATCGGATCGGACCAGAAGCTGCCAAGGCCCGTCCGCCGTAACCTCATTATCTCTGGGTAGCAAGGCCTCCTGGCCCAATCTGGCGCCACCAGAGTGACTGTCGCCAACTCCTCCCGAATTTTGCGCAAGGGAATCGGTAGCAGAGAGATTGGGGGAAAGGCATAAATCAAGGAGAACTGGGCTCATGGAATCACCAGAGCCACTACTCCTATAGCCCAAGGATCCCCTGCTCGGGACACAAACAGCTGGACTTTGTTGTTGAATCGGGATGCCAGTAGAACAACCTCTGGCATCCTCCAGAGACGGCAAATTTCTGGGCTGCAGTGACCACTCTCCTGGGTGTATCTGTTGGTGGCTGAGAAGTCTGCCTTCCAATTTTCCCACGCCTGGGATGTGAACTGCAGAGAGTCTTGCAAACTTGCCACTGCCATGGTCTTGTCGGCCTGTAGCCTTACCAGGTAGCCCTGCAACCTGGATGTTCAATCCCTCAGAGCTAGCCAAATAGCTCATAGCTGTAGGTTTATGGGCAATCTCTGCTCCACCAAGGACCATCTCCCCTGGACCGTGGAGTCCCCCATGACCACTCCCCTACAAGACTGGCATCTGTGGTCACAATCTTCCAAGACACTGCAAGAAAAGATCTGCCCTGAGACAGATTCTGGTTTACTAACCCCCAAGCGAGATTCCATTGAGCCATGGGAGATAAGGGTATGCAGGAATCTGAAGTCTGCAATTGTCTGTTCCACTCTGCCAGGATGTTGCACTGAAGCGCCTTGGAGTGACACTGTGCATAGGGAACTGCCTCGAAAGAGGCTACCATCTTCCCTAGCAGCCTCAAATAGAGGTGAACTGAAGAGTGTCTCATCACCCTCACCTGGCTTACCAGAGTTTTGAGGTCGCTGATCCTCTCAGCGGTGAGAGTATCCTTGTTTGGACTGTATCTAGGTATAGACCTAGATATTCCAGAGACTGAACTGGGTCTAGTAAGGAATACCCTACAAACATGACCCAACCCTTGCTTTTCAGGATTGCTAGGGTCACATTCTGCTCGAGTCTGCATTGAGACTGAGCAAGTTTATGCAACACAAGCCTGTATGCGACCCGAGTCTGACATGTTGCCTTGCACTCTGTGTTTTAGCCCACGTGTGTTAACAACCATGTTTCACAAACATATTTTAACAAACGTGTTTAAAGCAAACCCGTACACCAGCAAACATTCATTAAGGCAGACGTGCTTTTTTAGCAACCATGCGTCTAAGCCAGTTTGCAAGCATGCCCCTGTTCAACTGCAACCGGGCTCAAGCAGGATGAGCCAAGCACATATGCATCCAATACGGCCTCTATGCTGCTTCAGAACAGTAGACAAATAAGCTCAGGTGCCCAGCCAAGGAAAAAGAAGCCTTTAATTAGGATTCCAGCTTTTTATCTGAAGGGTCCTTAACACCTGGGCATTATCAACAGGGCAAGCTAGGGATTTACTTAGGGATGTGACTGCTGCATGGACAGCTGGTACTCCCCCCTTTCAAAAAACTTTCCTGCATAGGATATATTAGAAGGAACAAACAATCTGTCCGGGTGCACCCAGTCAGCATATATCACCCTCTCAAGGAGCGAATCCCTGCGCACCTTGTGGTATTTTAATGACCCAAGGGAGGAATACACATGCACAGGACTCTTCCTGGAGGTAAACTGAATGCTGCACGTATCTTATGTGTAAATACCTGGATCAGCAGCCTCTGAGATTGAGAGGCAGGTGTCCTTGGGGATTCTTCTGGCTCAGGACTCTCTGAAGCAGAAGTGTCTGCAAAAGAAATCGGCCAGATACCCTGTAGCTACCACCTTTCCCTCATCAACCCAATCTCACTCCAGAATCGGAGGGTTATGGGAAGGAGACCTGTCCTCCTTCTCACCCTGTGTAGTAGAAGAAATCATACCAGCAATCCTGGCTTCTAAGCCCAGCAAAGGCTACTGACAGGTCATCTTTAGTAACATACTGTGAACAAATGAGGGGTCAGCTACCATACCAGACAGCCGCAGTGGCTCAGATAGCCAAGTCGCTTCTGGTCTCTCAAGGGAAACAATGGCAACAGTGGTCCGACTAGCCTCAGCAAGGGCTGTGGTAACACACCTGTGTCTCTAGCCTTATTACAGGCAGCTTCGTTACCCCCTTGCTTCTTGGAAGCCATCACTGCTAGCGCATGCACTGCTTTGCCCACGTTCCCCGAACCCAGCTTCCTGCCCAGCCTGACTCAGATCCCACCCCACGTGTCACCAGGAGGGTCTTTAGCCTGCTCTCGAGCCCTGTCCTGACTTCCTGCGATCGTCCATTCACTTACCTAGTGAAAAGACAGATTAGTACTAGTGCAGGCTCCCCCTGGTGGCAGCTTCACAGGAACTGCAGGCAAGACCAAGCGTGACTGTTTTTTTCTAGCCGAGCCCTCTGGTGATGAGAAAAAAAAGTGCAGGCAAAAGGAGGGAACATTTAAACAAACGTTTTCCTATGTTTGCAGGGAGCCAGCTGGGTTCAGTAACATTATCCCCATTGGGGATTATTCACCATCCCCGCTGCAGGGCCTGGAGGAGACTGCAGGCCCAACCTTCACCCATTACGGCGGGCTTTGTCTCAAGAACCTTCAAGGACTGGGTACCCATTCTGAGAGTCCACTCCCTTGGACCTGTATAGCACCCTGCAGGTGTACCTTGGTTCAGAGTTCCAGGTTTACCTACACGCAGGATCCAGCGCCATATATGGTCGCTTACAGGCAAAACCTCACAATTTCTTCTGTCTTATTAGCAAGGCCTGGGGATCATTTATCTTAGCCTAATGCCATTTGAAATGGATCCGGTATTAAGGCGGTCCCTGATTCTAAAAGAACCTGTGTGGGAATCAGCATAGAAGCTCCACAGAGCTGTAGAAGTGACCATCCACCTTCAAGACACTGACGAAAAAAACTGAAATGCTCCCAGTGTGGGAGGGGTTATATAGGAGGGGGAACTTCCTGTTTGTTTTTTTTATTTGATTACCAGTGTCCATTCACCTATAGGTGGCGTATAACCCAGTATGTATAGAATATATAGCCTGCTCTGTGTCCCGTAATGTCAGAGAAAGAAAAAGACACACATCCATCTAGTTCAACTTACAAAAGGGGGAAAAAAAGGAAAAGTAACGTAGACACCTAAAGTATAGGTAAACCCCAATAATGAACTTCTCTTATTTGCTCAATTCTGGTCTGTTAATTATACAATTGAAAGCATTTTAGTATATCGTTTTGAAAAGTGGGAAAAAACTGTTGACCTTGTCAGAATTTCTGAGCTGTCAAATGTCATGTGCAAAATTCCTGTGTTATCTTTAAGAGCCCTCTTAATTTGTAGTTTGGGAAAAGACACTGAGGGGAGTGATGCCACTTAAGGCAACAAAAATGCTGCGCGTTGTCAGTCCACAATAGGAACTTGAGAAATTAGTATTTCAGGCAGAGCAACAGTTTTTGTGTGTACTTGAACAGTCTTTAAAAAAATAAAACGGAAGGTGGCTGAACGGCGCATGTAGGCTGAGCTCTTTGCCGAAAATCCTTCATTACATACTCAGTTGGCTGGCCAGGGATTGCCGAAACCCTGTGTAATCCGGCTAAAGACTCACTACAAGTCTGCGGAACCAGTGGACTCCTTAATTGGACCGCACTCATGGCAAAAAGACTGAAAGAGGCCTGCTCCTTTCCAGACATAACGGGGCAAGATGGCGCCCTGCCGCCACGCACAACCAAATGAAGGTACAAGGAAGCAGCACAGAAACTCTTCTCTCGGGCAAATCCAAAGGGCTCACCTGCTCTGACCGCACCACACAACGACAGCATGGAGGGGCGATCGGAGGCGGACAATACGGTACCGCTGGAGGACTCCTCGGGTCTGCTCACGGACTGGGACACAGTAAGTGCACTACACGCTTCCCCTCCATCGCGCTCACCAGCACTAGGCCCCGAACCCACCCTAAGGGATATTATGGCGGCTGTCACCCAGTGCTATACCTTCTATTGCTGCGCTAACAGATGAGATAAAAGGAGTGAAGGCAGAAGTATCATTCATTCGCCATGATATGCAGAAGCTGAGAGAAAGAACATTAGCAGTGGAGGGTAGGGTGAGTGCGGTGGAGGATGACATTGAACCCATGAAGCGCCTTATCTGAAATGGTGACACTTACTGCCCACCATGCTTCTAGACTCGAGGACATCGAGAACAATGCGGAGATGTAATGTGAGGGTGGTGGGGCTGCCGGAGCGAGCAGAGGGCAAAGACCCCGTAGCCTTTATTGAAAACTGGCTAGTGAATACATTTGGGAAGGAAAGTTTCACACCCATGTTCTCTGTTGAGAGGGCCCATAGAGTGCCCATGTGGCCGCTCCCACCTGGGCACCCGCCACATACCTTCCTGCTCAAACTATTGAATTATAAAGACAGGGATATAAGCCTTACTGGTGCCAGGAAGAAAGAGGAGTTAAAGTATGATAATACCAAAGTCTCTGTGTTCCCAGACTATTCGGCTGAAGTCCAAAGACAAAGGGCTAAGTTTGTGAATGTAAAACGGCACCTCAGAGCACTCAACCTGCAATACATAATGCTCTTCCCCGCTAAACTAAGAGTGGTGGCAAACAGGGAGGCCCATTTTTTCGAAAAATCAGCTGCAGCCATGCAGTGGCTAGACCGGGAGGAAAGACACCTGCGGGAGAGCTCCAAATTTGAGCATGAAGGACCCCAGGGCAGCCGAAAAGATGCCTCCAGACAAAGAGCAGAGTGAGGGCCAGTCATCAATCAATACCACTAACAAGGCGGATAAAGAATGTCTGTTGAACTACTCCTACATATTAAAGAAACTCAACCCCTTGGGGGTCTAAAAGTTGCTTGGGGACCACAGAGCTCCTACTGTTTACCCCCACATGGAAGTCCTGTGTGGACAAAGGAAGCTACAATGGCTACTCTCAGAGTACCTGTTAAATATCACTAAGTTTGACATCGTTTTGCAGCTGTTTTTGTTTTTTCTCTTCTCACTTTTTCCTGCACTGTCCTATGTTGAAGTCAAGGAGATAATCACTCGACCTTCACCGCCCATTGGAGATACTGTGTTGCACCCTGGCAATAGTACCTATAGAACATTCCCACCTGCTTGCACCGAGACCACATCTCAGGGGGCTCCCGCTAAGCTCACAACATGGAAGATAGCTGGGACCACGAGTATTCACCGTCTAAGTACTTTATTGTTTCTTTTGCTTTATGGCTCAAACATTGCGAGTCCTTTCCTGGAATATTAGGGGCCTTGGCTCAGCAGTGAAAGGACAGGCGGTATTCACAAATGCCAAAAGACTGAAGGCTGACATTGTCTGCCTCCAGGAGACTCACCTAGCAACTAATGTTTTGCATGCTCTGTCTCCTCACCAATTTCAATCTCAATACCACTCAACATATGCCAGAAGTGCGAGTATGTTTGTACGGCGAGGTGTCCAGTTTTCTTGCCTAGAAGCATATACAGATAATAAGGGTAGATATGTATTTTTACTGTGTGAATTGTACGGGCTGACATGTTTATTAGTGGGAGTGTATATTCCCCCACTGTTCTCAGCTGAGGTCCTCAGGATACTGGCTGGGGTCATGGTTAATTATCCAGATGTACCTCTATTATCGGTGGGGGACTACAACAATATCCTAAATTCTCAATGGGATAGGCTATCCTACCCTACACGAGACACACAACTACCAGGAGAACTTACCCCCTTTTCTCACCTACTGGTAGAGCTGGGGCTGATGGATGTGTGGAGGATGAGACACCCTGCTACCAAAGCGTACTCTTGCCATTCGGCATCACATAATGGATTATCTAGAATAGACCTTGATCTTGGTAACAAGTCCATTCTTCCTTTAATAGTTAATTCCCATTACGAGCCTAGACAAATATCAGACCATTCTCCCTTCTGGGTGGACCTTGAAGTCGCAGTGGCATTGAAATCCTTCAACTGGAGATTGAACCATTTCTGGCTTGATCTCCTCCCCACCACCGACCCTATATCAGTAGAGTTGAAGTCCTTTTTCCAAACTAACATGGGCACAGCTCCATTGGGGGTGATGTGGGACTCGGCTAAGGCCTTTTTACAGGGGCAGTTCACGTATGCAATTACCAAAATAAAGGCATCTACAAAGGCCTGGGAGAACACTGTGTTATCGGAGGTGAGTAGGCTCGAAGAGTTATTTGTGGTGAACCCCTCTGATGATACCGTGCGGTCCTGGCTGGCAGCTCAGTCCATGGCGAGACTGGTTAAAATGCAGTTGGTTGAAAATAAAAGGTCCTTTCTACAACAAAAACACTATGAGGAAGGTGAAAATACAGGGCACATGCTAGCAATGCTAATCAGAAATCAACAGAGTGTAAACCATGTAGAGCTGTTTTTAGATTCCCATGGCCACCCCAAGACTTCTAACAAAGAAATATTACGGAAATTTCAGGAGTTCTACTCACAGACTTGTATACGTCTAAAGTAAACCCATCTAAATAAACTATACGGTTATTTTTAGATAAATGCCCACTACCTCGCCTTGCTGCAACGGACGGTAAGGCACTTAATGACCCCATAACAGAGGAGGAGATACGCGACGCCCTGAAACAGACATCCAACGGGAAGTCCCCAGGTGCGGCGGACTTCCCTCGGAGCTCTATGGGAAGTATGCGGAATTATTAGTGCCTATAATCCTAAAAGTGTTTAATGAAACACTAGAATTGGGAAGGCTACCACAAACTATGAATGAGGCCATTATCATGGTCCTACTCAAACCTGGGAAAGAAGCGACGAAAGCCGAGTCATATAGGCCCATATCCTTATTGACATCTGATGTCAAAACATTGGCCAAAGTGTTGCATCTCGACTCACTAAAGTTATACAGAAGTTGGTGTATACTGATCAATGTGGCTTCATCCTTGGCCGCTCTACGGCGCAAAACATTAGAAGGCTCTTCCTGAACATGCAAATACCCACAGACAACATGGGAAACAGGGTAATATTTTCACTGGACACTGCCAAGGCCTTCGATAGTGTGGAGTGGGGTTATCTGTGGGAGGTCTTAGAGCGTCTCGGTGTGGGACAGACATTTATTCAATGGGTCAGGGTACTCTATGCCGCCCCTAAGGCTCGCGTTAGGGTTAATGGAGAACTTACGGAACCATTTGAGCTGCACAGGGGGACCAGGCAGGGGTGTCCACTATCACCCCTGCTTTTTGCCCTGGCACTGGGACCCTTGGCAGTCAGTATCCGTACTTCTCCGGAAGTGGTGGGATTCCTAAGAGGTAACAACGCAGATGTGGTCTCCATGTATGCAGACTACACTCCGCTTTATCTTGGGGATACACGTGAATCCCTGCAAGCAGTGATGACACTTATTAACACATTTGGCAGCTTATGCGGGTTTTCCATAAACTGGAACAAATCAGTTCTCTTACCGCTGGATCAGATGCCCGGCCCACTACCGGAGAGTGCATGGATGGTGGAAATTGTCACCCAATTTAAATACCTAGGCGTGGTGGTATCCCCTAACCCCAAGGAATTTATAAAACTACATTTGGTACCCATTCTGCATAAATTTTGTGAGAAATGCACTGTATGGTGTAAACTTCCCCTATCAGTGGCAGGGAGAGTAAATCTAATTAAGATGGTGTGGGCCCCCTAGCTCCCTTATATATTTAACAACTCTCTGGTATGGATCCCTAGTGGGTGGTTTCGGCGGATAGAGTCCCAATTCCGAGAACTGATATGGAAATTAAAGCAGGCTCATATTAGTTTATCCACACTCCAGAGGAGTAAGGACCAGGCCGGATTGGCGGTCCCAAACCCAAAAATGTATTACCTAGCTGCCCAGGCGAACAGATGGGGTTTGGGGTCTTTTTGACCCCAATGATTCCATCAGGGCCATACTTGTGCCGGAGAACACAGCCGAGACGGCTCTAGCTCATCTAGAGCTTGAATATTAAAAACATCCTTAAGATGCATGGATACCTACCATGTACACTGCTGTGGCGAAATTCATACTAAAAAGAAATTGTAAAACTGGGAGGGATTTGGCCACTGGGAGAAGTTGGGACTCGGGTATGTCTCCCAACTATACAAGAACAATGTGTTTAAATCATTCGCAGAGCTTCAGCGAGACTTTCAAATCCCGGTGCGGCAATTTTATAAATATTTACAGCTACGCCATGCAATTAACGCACAGGCACAAGCTACTACATTAATACTGTCACACCATCCTATCATTGAGGAAGTTTTTATGGCAACAGAAAAGAGGGGAATGATTTCTAGGGCATATACTATATTGCTTAATGCCATTCAGGACCCCGAGGAGCTTCTATGTAGGCAAAGGTGGGAGGAGGACCTCGGCGACATGGATGGAGATACCTGGGCAGCATGCTTAACCACTTCAATACCGGGCACTTAGAACACTTCCCGCCCACACCAATTTTCAGCTTTCAGTGCTGTTGCGATTTGAATGAGAATTACGCGGTCGAGCGACGTTGTACCCAAACAATGTTTTTATCATTTTGTTCCCACAAATAGAGCTTTCTTTTGGTGGTATTTGATCACCCCTGCGGTTTTTATTTTTTGCGCTATAAAAAAAAAAAAAAGACCGAAAATTTTGAAAAAAAAACAAAACATTTTTCTTTGTTTCTGTCACAAAAGTTTGTATAAAGTACATTTTCTCCTTCACTGACGGGCACTGATGTGGCTACACTGATGAGGCTACACTGACGGGCACTGATGAGGCAGTACAGATTGGCACTGATGAGGTGGCACTGATAAGGTTGCACTGATGATGGGGCACATATGCAGCACTGATGGGCGGCACTGACAAGCAACACTGACGGGCACTGATACGTGGCACTGATATGCGGCACTGATGGACACTCATAGGCTGCACTGATAAGTGGCACTGGGCACTGACAGGTGGCACTTTTAGGTGGCACAGGTGGGCACTGATAGGTGGCACAGGTGGGCACTGGTGCAACAAGCACTGTTAGGGATGGCACTGGCAGGCATCATACATGGGCACAGTGCCATCCCTACAGTGCACAATATTGCCCTTACCTGGTGGTCTAGTGGGGGCTCCCTGGTGGTCCTGGGTGGCCTCTGTGGTCCTTCCCTGGTGGTCCTGGGCGGCCTCTTTGTGATGTCCAGGGGGGGGCTCCCTGGTGGTCCAGTGGGGTGATCCTGAGGGTGGCTGCGCTGATAAACATTCAGTGCAGCCCCCCTCATCAGGCGAGCAGCCGATCAGGCTCTCCGCTGCTCAGGTCTGCAGACCTGAGCAGAGGAAAAGCCGATAAACGGCTCTTCCTATTTACACTGTGATCAGCCGTGATTGGTCATGGCTGATCACATGGTAAAAGGCTTCGGATCGAAGCCTTTTACCTCGGTCGGTAATGCGGTGGGTCAGACTGACCCACGAAACCACTGATCGCCGAGATGCGCGCCCCCAGGGGCGCGCGATTGTGGATTATCCTGAGGACGTCAATAGATGTCCAGTCAGGATAATGAACCCCCCGCCCGGACGTCATTTGTCTATACGCCAGGCGGGAAGTGGTTAAACGCGGTGCCTTTGGTCTCGGTCTCTGCCACCCAAAAGCTATCACATCTGATGTTGTTCCACAGAGCATACAGAACACCCCTCCAACTACATAAATGGAGATACTGGGGAAACTCCTAATTGTCCCAAGTGTGAATGTGAGCAAGGGGATCTATTACACATGCTATGGAGGTGCCCAAAGCTCTTCCGGGAATGGTCTGAAGTCATACTCACCATATCACAAGTATACGGTTACCAAATAAAACGTGACCCCGACATGTCTGTTGGGTACTCTGGAGGAGGACAAACTGAGGCCCAATGAGTATCTGGCTGTTATTCGTTTGCTCTATATAGCACGAAGGCAAATCACCAGATTCTGGATCTCCTCCAGGGTACCTGCACAGCGTATGTGGATAGAGCAGGTCAACATTATGATCGTGAGGGAAAAACACACATATCTCCACAGGAAGGTACCTAAGAAATGTTATTCAATCTGGCAACCTTGGTTAGATACTCCCGGCTTGGCACCCAGTAAACTGGTAATGGATAGGTTGTTGGAGGGGTGATCCATACTAATCTCAGTAGTACCGAAGGGTACGTATGGGGCCAGTGCAGGAAATTTGTTCTTTCTCTTTCTTTCTTTCCCCACTTTTCTCCCTTTTTCCTTTCTTTTTTCGTTCTTTTCTTTTCTACCTATTACGCTGAAAATTTTTTTTCAAAAATATTCTTGATATACACGTACAAGGAGATGTCTATATCCAAGGATTTACTGTGCTCACATCTGTAGTTAAAACACTTTGGGACAGATGCTAGGTGTGTAAGAAATCCGAATTCCACATGAGGCTTTTAGCATATCCTTATTCAATTAATGGAACAGTATATCAATTCTTATTGTTTGAAGCCCTATGAACTGGAATAAGTACCATTGCACCTTTATATATCCTGTATGTATATGGCTAAATAATTCTGCTATGGTATATTTACTCATTGCTATATACGCACCAATACTATACAATACCTACTGTATATTTTGGCTTGTACCATGTAAACTGTTGTTATGATATTATTTCTTCTAAATAAACTTCATTTTGATTAAAAAAAAATAAAATAAAACAAGGGGAAATATGCATGCACTGCTTTTTTTTTATTTTGCCTTGACATGCACTTTAAAGTTGTATTCCAGACAAAACACTGTATATACGGATAACATACTGTATATAACCTCTCAACATATTAGGAACACATTACCCTGCCAAATGATTTGTATTTCCAGTGCATCCGGAAAGTATTCACAGTGCTTCAAGTGGAGTTCCAGTCAAAAGTGGAACTGCCGCTTTAAAGGAAGGTGACCCCCTGACATGCCACAATTGGCATGTCATTTTTTTGGTTCAAATAAATCTTCTTTATTATAGTATTGTT
>BLSH010404530.1:1315004-1337143 GCA_018402905.1 Glandirana rugosa | reverse complement strand
CCCCCCCCCCCCCCCCCCCCCCTCGGCAATCTTCTGGGACACGTCACAGGTCCCAGAAGATACGCCGGCCATTCAGAAGATGCAGCGCGACTCACGCATGCGCAGGGCGCTTGGCTTTGAAGTCAAAGCTGGGTGACCACACTTGTAATGCTGGCGCCTAGGACAGGTGAGTGTCAGATTGTTAAAAGTCAGCAGCTACACTTTTTGTAGCTGCTGACTTTTAACTGGGTGGAACTTTGCTTTCACTTATTCCACCTTTTGTTATGTTACAGCCTTATTCCAAAATTGATTCAATTTATTATTTAAAAAAAATGTTACAAGCAATACCTCATAATGACAACGTGAAAACAATTTGTTTGAAATCTTTGCAAGTTTATTAAAAATAAAAAAATTGAAACAAATCACATGTAGATAAGTATTCACAACCTTTGCCTTGACACTCATAATTGAGCTCAGGTGCATCCTGTTTCCACAACTTTGGAGTACACCTGTGGTAAATTCAGTTGGTTAGACATGATTTGGAAAGGCACACATCTGTCTATATAAGGTCCCACAATTAACAGTGCATGTCAGAGCACAAACCAAGCCATTAAGTCCAAGGAATGGTCTGTAGACCTCCGAGACAGGATTGTATCGAGGCACAGATCTGAGGAAGGGTACAGAAAAATTTCTGCACAGTATCCGTAAATGGAAGACATTTAGAATCACCAGGACTCTTCCTAGCCACCTGGCCAAACTGAGTGATAGGGGAGGAGGACTTTAGTCAGGGAGGTGACAAAGAACCCAATGGTCACTCTGACAGAGCTCCAGAGTGTCTCTGTGGAAAAAGGAGAACCTTCCAGAACAACAACCATCTCTGCAGCACTCCACCAATCAGGCCTGTATATTAGAGTGGCCAGACAGAAGCCACTCCTCAGTAAAAGGCACATGACATCTCGTCTAGAGTTTGCCAAAAGGCACCCGAAGGACTCCAAGACCATAAGAAACAAAATTCTCTGGTCTGACAAAACAAAGATTAAACTCTTTGGCCTGAATGCCAAGCGTCATGTCTGCAGGAAACCAGCCACCACTTATCACCTGGCCAATACCATCCCTACAGTGAAGCAGGATGATGGCAGCATCGTGCTGTGGGGATGTTTTTCAGCGACAGAAACTGGAAGACTAGTCAGAATCGAGGGAAAGATGAATGCAGCAATGTACAGAGACATCCTTGATGAAAACCTGCTCTAGAGCACTCTGGACCTCAGACTGGGGAAAAGTTTCATTTTCCAACAGGACAATGACCCAAAGCACAGTCAAGATAAAGGAGTGGTTACAAGATAACTCTGTGAATGTCCTTGACTGGCCCAGCCAGAGCCCAGACTTGAACCCGATTGAACTCTGGAAAGATCTGAAAATGGCTGTGCACCGACGCTCCCCATCCAACCTTATGGAGCTTGAGAAGTCCAGCAAAGA
Source organism: Glandirana rugosa (assembly GCA_018402905.1). Taxonomy (NCBI): domain Eukaryota; kingdom Metazoa; phylum Chordata; class Amphibia; order Anura; family Ranidae; genus Glandirana; species Glandirana rugosa. Next base: position 1,335,688 of record BLSH010404530.1, on the reverse strand, counting down.
AAAATGGGAGAAACTGTCCAAAAAATAGGTGTGCCAAGCTTGTAGCATCATACTCAAAAAGACTTGTGGCTGTAATTGGTGCCAAAGGTGCTTCAACAAACTATTGAGCAAAGGCTGTGAATACTTATGTACATGGGATTTTTTTCATTTTTTATTTTTGATAAATTTGCAAAGATTTCAAACAAACTTCGTTCACGTCGTTATTACGGGGTATTGTTTGTAGAATTTTAAGGAAAATAATTAATTTAATCCATTTTGGAATAAGGCTGTAACATAACAAAATGTGGAAAAAAGGGATTTTATTACAACTTACCGTAAAATCCTTTTCTCCGAGTTCACTGACAGACGCAGCTCTTCATGACGTGGGGTTTATGCTTGTCCCACTAGGAGTTAACTAGGCAGGGAAAAGAACAGCTGGCCCCTCCCATGGGGCCGTCCTCTCTTCCCACATAAACCCTCAACATAGCATAGCTCAGCAGTTCGTACAAAAGCCGTACAGAGAACAGAGCACCGAGGGGTGGGTGCTGCGTCTGTCAGTGAACTCGGAGAAAAGGATTTTACGGTAAGTTTTAATAAAAATCCCTTTTTCTCCTACGTTCACTGACAGACGCAGCTCTTCATGACATGTGGGGATGTCCCAAAGCTGTGTCAGAAAGTGGGGTGGGTAAACGATAACAACTGTACCCAACAGAACCTCTGAAGGAGGCGCCAACACGCCTACATTGCCGCCTGCAAAACCTTGCGGACAAAAGCAGCATCTGAAGATGCTAGCACATCAACCTTATAAAAGGTAGTGAAAGTGTGTACCGAGGCCCAAGTGGCCGCCTTGCACACCTGTGACACCGAGGCCTGGTGTCTGAAAGTCCAGGAAGTGCTAACAGCCCGGGTAGAATGAGCTGTGACCGGAAAAGGGGGATCTTTGCCCCGAACAGAATATGTGTGTCACGGTTTGTCTAATCCAACGAGAAATAGTAGCCGACGAGGCCGCCAAACCTTTGCGCGGACCCACTGTCAAGCACAAAGAAGGCATCAGCCTTCCGAAAAGAAGCTGTAGCAGCTAAATACACTCGTAAGGCCCTCACTACGTCCAAGGTATGCAACTCAATTTCTTTTGGGTGCGATGGACGAGGGCACAATGAAGGAAGAACAATATCTTCATTAATGTGAAAAGTAGAAACCACCTTCGGAAGGAAGGAAGGAAGGAGAGGGTCGCAAGACCACCTTGTCCTTATGCAGGACCAGGTAGGGAGACTTGCACGATAGTGCTGCCAATTCAGACACCCATATGGCGGAAGGCCACCTTCTGCGACAGCAGTTGTAAGGAAATCTCCCTGATATTTTCATAGGGCGGTTCCTGAAGTACAGAAAGCACCAAATTCAGATCCCACAGGGCCATCGGAGCCTTCACCCGAGGCGCCACATGTCGCACACGTTGTACAAAGGTACGAATCAACGAGTGCGAAGCCAAAGGTCTCTGGAAAAGAATCGCCAGGGCCGATATCTGGCCCTTGAGAGTACTCAAAGCCAGTTTTTTGTTCAGGCCCTGCTGCAAAAAGGTCAGGACCCTGAATACTACATAAGAGCGAGGGTTATGACCCTCCACCTCGCACCAAGCTATATAAGCCTTCCAGGTGCGGTGGTAAATCTTGCGAGAAGTACACTTGCGAGCCTTCAACAAGGTAGGGATCACGGAGTCATCGACTCCCCTGTCTCTTAGCACCTGGGACTCAATAGCCGGGCCGTCAAAGCCAGCGAGGGTAAAGCAGGGTGCAAGATGGGCCCCTGAGACAGAAAATCGTCTTTCAGCAGGAGCCGCCAGGGGGCGTCTGCCACCATTTGCACCACGTCGGCGTACCACGTGCGCCGAGGCCAATCTGGAGCCACCAAGATTATTGGTATTCCTTCCACCACTATCCTGCGTATCAATCGCGGTAAAGGTTTTATCGGAGGGAAGGCGTACAGAAGGCGGTAGCGGACCCAGGGGGCCACCAGAGCGTCCGTGGCCACTGCCAATGGATCCTTCGTTCTGGACACAAAGGTCTTCACCTTGAACCGAGATGCCATGGAGATCCACGTCCGGTGTCCCCCATCTGCGGCAAATCTGGTTGAACACCTCCGGATGGAGAGACCACTCTCCCTGGTCCAGCGTCTGGCGACTGAGAAAGTCCGCCTGTCAGTTTTCCACACCTGGAATGTAAATGGCAGAGATTGCCAGAACGTGACGTTCCGCCCAATGCAGTATCAGAGCTGCCTCCGCGGCAGCTGCTGGACTCCTCGTGCCGCCCTGATGGTTCACATATGCCACTGCCGTGGCATTGTCCGACTGAATCTGAATCGGACGACCCTGCAACCTCACTGTCCAGTCAGATAGGCACAATCTGATTGCTCTCAGTTCCAGCACATTGATGGGGAGGCGAGCTTCCTGTGCCGACCCACGGCCCTGGGTAGACAGCTGCCCCAGGATCCCGTCCCAGCCTGAACGACTGGCATCCATGGTGATGATCACCCACTGAAGGGGCAGGAACGACTTCCCCTGAATCAACGCTGAGTCCCGAAGTCACCAGGTCAGAGACGCTCTGTTCTGGGAGCTCAGACGGATCAGAAGGTGCAAGGACAGAGGGGACCTGTCCCACCGAGCCAGGATTGCTCGCTGAAGGAGACGAGTGTGACTCTGGGTGTATGGTATTGCCTCGAAAGTCGAGACCATAAGCCCCAGTACCCGCATACAGAATCGTAATGAAGACCGTCTGTGCGACAGGAGGGTTCGCACTGCCGACTGCAGTGACAGCAACTTGGCTGGAGGAAGGAAAACCTTTGCCTGCTCTGTGTCCAGAATCAGGCCCAGATACTCCAGGCGACGGGATGGAGACACCGTCGACTTCTGCAGGTTGAGCAACCAGCCGAAGTCCTGCAGCGAGGTCATTGTGATTCTCACATTCTCTTCCAGAGCCGAGGCGGACTCCGCTCGCAGGAGCAGATCGTCTGGGTAGGCTACTACCGCAATGCCTCTCTGTCGCAGCATGCCAATACCGGAGCTACCAGTTTTGTGAAAACTCAAGGGGCTGAGGCCAGACCGAAAGGGAGTGCCACAAATTGATAATGGAGGTCTCCCACTGCAAAGCGAAAGAAATGCTGATGCCATGGACAATAGGTACATGGAGGTACGCATCCGTGATGTCCAGAGACGCCAGAAATTCCCCCTGATGGAGGGCGGCCACAACCGAATAGATAGATTCCATCTGGAATTTCGGCGCCCTGACATACCGGTTCAGGACCTTCAGGTCCAGTACTGGCCGGACCCCCCCCCTTTTTTTGGGGACCACGAACAGATTTGAGTAAAAACCTCGAAACCTCTCCGCTGGAGGCACTGGCACGATCACCCCTTGGCCTGAGAGTGCTTGAACAGCCCCGAAGAGGGCCTCCCAGCGTGCCAGCGGGAGCCCTAAGTTCGATGGGAAGAACCTGTCTGGAGGTAGAGTGTTGAACTCTATCTTGTACCCAGTGGACACCACTTCCCAGACCCAACGGTCAGGAATGTGAGCAAGCCACCGGTCTGCGAACCCCAGAAGACGTCCCCCCACCCGAAGCCCGGGTGGGGGCAACCCATCAGGCTGAGGAGGGCTTGTCCTCTGCCTTTTCGATTTTGCGCTGCCACTGCCGTTTCCCGGCCCCTGCAGCGACCTTACTGGGACGGGTCCCTTTACCTGCTGCACCCGGGGCGCAAAAAAACCTCTTCTGACCCGGTGTAGGGGGCCCCTGTCTATGGCGAAACTCATACCTCAGGGGCTCTGGAAGGAAGGTGCTCTTACCTCCTGTGAAATCCTTAATGATCTCATCCAGCCGTGGACCGAATAGACGTCCACCCTGAAAGGGAAGGTCTGCGGGACCTTTCTTGGAAGCATGGTCACCGGACCAAGAACGCAACCAAAGTACCCGTCTCCGAGGATAACGGCAAACACCGCTATTCTGGATAACATAGGCAGTAAATCAACGGCCGCATCACAAAGGTACTTGAAACTTTGGAGCAAAAAATCAGCCCTCTGCGGCGCATCCATCAGGCGGCCGCAGTCCAGATCATTATGGAGCTCTGCCATACGCTCAGACAAATATTGCGCCGCCATGGCGGGCGCCAGGGCTGGCCGCAGAGTAGAACCTGCCACCAGGAATAGCGACTTTAACAGTGCCTCTGTCTTTCTGTCAGCGGGGTCCTTGAAGGAAGGAGCCCCTTCCAGAGGAATGGTCGTCGCCTTATTAAGGCGAGCTATCGGCGGGTCCACCACAGGCGACTCCCACTTTTTCAAATAGCTTTCCTTAAAGGGATAGTGAGCAGCGAATCATTTGGACAGCGAAAAGGAATTCTGCGGATGCTGCCATTCACGATAAATAAAGTGATCAAAAAGTTGATCATAGGGGTAAGCCTTGGGGGCCCTAGGGGGCCTGGAGGACCCACACATATACGCAGAAGTCTACGATTCGTCATCCTGGCTCAATCGCAGCGTAGTGCGAATTCCAGCGATAATGGAGGAAACCAGCGCTTTTTCACACGCAGCCGCTGCCCCCTGATCCTCTTCTCCGTCCGAGGGACCCAGTTCCCCATCAGATAGGTCCACTGAGGTCCCTGTGACCCCAGAGGCCACTTCTGGATCAGAATCCTCCCCTGAAGAGCAAGGAGGAGGGGGACGCTTCTTGGGGGCCTGTTGGGCAACATCCGCCCGGGGGAGAAATTCACTAAAGACCGCCCGCAGCTGGTCCAAAAAAGCCCCTTGCGCACATTGCGCCGCCGCTGATTGCTCTTCAGCAGTATAGTCTGCCATCGTTCTCCCCTCAAATCACCCTTAGTAACACACAGGTGTATACTAGAAAGTTGAGGCACCCCCACACAGCCGCACACCACCGCCCCACAGCGCACCAGGAGACCCAGGAGGACTGCACCCGCCGCCACCAGCACCCACAGGAGAGCCCAGCTATTCTTGCTGTTTGCTAACTGTAACCTTTGAGGATCGTCAGGAGAGCCGCACCATCAGGAGCACACACCGTTCCAAAGAGAAAGTAAAAACATTTTACACACATTTTTGCAGAAGCAGGAGATTCCAATATGGCTGCCGTTGAATACTAGAGGCCGAAACCCACCTGCAGGGAACGTGCAGTACCGCAAACGGCCGCTCTGAGCACTAGAGAGAAAGCTCCATAGGCCCAGCATGTCCGTGGCTATGGCAAAATGGCGGCCGATCAGGCAAAATCAGCGGATGGTGCCAAATGATCGGGTGCGGGGGGGGGGGAAGGGGGTGAAAAGGGGCTCCACGCGCCCCTACCAGCGGCTACCCAGAATTTTTTTTTTTTAAGGGTCGTCGGTCCCCCTTCCACCCCTGAAAAGGGGGGAACGAACTCTCACTCACCACTCCTGACAAGCGCAGTGGGTAGCCACCCATTCGCAGACCTTCCGCCCCCGCCTGGACGGTATGCTGCAGGCCAGAAAATCACCCTACCCGAATCGCATCCGGGATTGGGCTCAGGTGGGAGTCACCCCAGGCCGCCCACACGGAACAGGCACGATGCGGCGGGTCCCCATACCGCGGGACTGGCTCGCATCGGTCGGCCAGGCCGGGGAAAGTGCAGAGCCCATGGACTCTCTATGCCCCGGCCGCTTCTTGATAGCAGATCAATGCTTGATAGAAGTAGTAAAATAAAATAAAAGTACAAGAAAGAATAAAGAAATGGTCACAATCAGGACCGCAGTTCCCCTAAAGGGAAGCCAGGTCAACTCTAAACTAGGCAAACTAGGCAAACTGCTGAGCTATGCTATGTTGAGGGTTTATGTGGGAAGAGAGGACGGCCCCATGGGAGGGGCCAGCTGTTCTTTTCCCTGCCTAGTTAACTCCTAGTGGGACAAGCATAAACCCCACATGTCATGAAGAGCTGCGTCTGTCAGTGAACGTAGGAGAAAAGTGAAGAGCTGTGAATACTTTCCGGATGCACTGTATGTCCACCCAGTTGTGAGATTCAATATCAACAATGCTGGTAGTGACTTCAGGTCCTCACAGTGGTTTGGAGCATCAAATAAACATATCAAAATCCATAAATCCACAATAGCCCTGTTTAACCGTTTGTACATGTACATCATCAAGCCTGTTCCAGGTTAGGGGCATGTATTCCAAAGCGGATTGCGGTGGCAGGGGGATCATGTGATCACTATCCGATCCCATGATCACAATGCCAACAGCTGTGATTCCTATAGTGATGCTGTGATTGGCCCACAGCTATCACATGGCACCTGGGCCATCACAATGTGATAACTGTGGGCTAATCAAAGCACACAATAGTAATCGCAGTTGTTATAAACGTAACCCATTCATGACAGTTCAAAACATTGCTATTACTGTGATCATCAATGTAACAGCAATCAAAGTGTAGTAGTATAAATTGCACCGCATTCCTGTGTAATTCACATGCGATTTAGCATGGTGTGATGTGAGCCCATTCAATTTAAATGGGTTACAATCACACTGCATCAAACCAAAGTAGTACATGCACCGGTTTTATAAGTGCACTGCAAACGGATCACATAGTTGTTTTTTTACCATGCGATCTGGTGCAGGAAAACACATTGCATTTGCGACCTGCATTTGGGGTGTCGTTAACATTGCACTGACACCTTCTGCAGATCACAAGGGCAGTAGGATTTGAACAGGGTGCAGGAAGCACGCACGGATCTTGGGTTTCCCTGCCGCGTTCTAGTGTGGACCAGGGATAAGTGCATCATTTCAACATATTTAAATGCTTTTGATTTGCTTAGTCGGTCATCATTCTGTTTACTATTTATTTCTTTGATGTTTTTGGTTATTTGTATTTTGGTTCACATGGTGGTTCATTGAGTCTAGTTAAACAGGGCTGATGGAGATTTATCAGCTCTAACATATATACAGCTTTTGCCACACAGCATAGCCCTGTCTAGCAGGCAGAATACCCAATTTAAATTTATTTGCAGTTAAGCAAAATTTACAGGTTCATCCCCACAGCAGTCTGTGACTGGACAGAATAAGTAGCACACTGATGAAGTCATCTATTTGTCACTCTGTGCTCTCCTCCAATCAGCATGTACCCTGTTAGCGAATGAGCACTGAAGCCGAACTGATTAGCTCATTATACTATTTTTCTCTCTCTCTACCAGTCTGACCTCTGCTGTACAGAGGTTTACAAAGGCCAATATCAAGATAAATTCAGGTACCTACACTGCTTGCATACTAAAGCATGAATGTATTGATGTATTAACTCTCTGACATGTCCTACATAGCAGCAGCCTGAAATTCATGGTAAAAGTAAGCCAATGCTAAAAGGCTGCCGATCTGACTTCAGGGGTGACTGAGCCGCCCCGCACAGCACGACTTCAGCGCGGCTTCTCTAATAGAATTCAATGTAAGTCGCCCCCAATGTAGTACGGGAACCTTTCTTTTTTTGAGTCGCTCCTATTAGAACGGTTCCATTGTACTGCATGGAGCGCGACTTGTCAGGCCACTTGGTCACGGTGTGAACCGGCTCTGAAGGAATGTAAAACCTGCTTTAAGCAGGTCAAATGCACCTACTGTATCAATAAAATCTAAATGATTTCATAAGCATATCAAACTGATGCCACTGACAGTCCAAATTCCTTCTACACAAACCCTATACCTGTCATTTATATCTGCATGGAGTTGAGCCTTAAGCTTTGTTTACACCAGCGCATTGCAGGAACGCATGCAAAATCATATGCTTTATATGCATTCCTGCAATGCACAAAAACACAATGCTCCTTTGCAGACTTGAAAACTCTTGCAAACCCCAAAAAGCATGGTACCACAGTACCGTGCATTTTAGTGCAGCACAATTTTTAAAATGGTGCAGACACCTTATGCATGTTTCGCATGCATAGGCCAGCCAATTCAAATTAACGGGCTGTACTAAACGCGACGCAGGAGAACGCACAAAAAAAATGTGCTCACTCATTCACACTTCCTGCTGTTAAGCTATCTTACAGAAGTTTTATTAAATGAATGCTACCACATTAACAGGTGTTGATTCCTAAAACTGATGGATTAGGCCCTATTTACACACACTGAACTGACCTGCCTTTTCCAGCCATCCCCGCTGGGAGAACACAGCGATTATTACTAGTGGCTATAACAGCCACTAGCAATAGTTGCATGTAAAATCCAACAGGCTGGTTGTACCCAAGTTGATTGATCAATCAAGGTGGGTACATGCAGCCTGCCCATATATGGTTAGAATCCCAACCGGTTGTTGCTAAGCTGGTTGAGATTCGAACCGTCTATGGCCGGCTTAACTCTTTTGAGAGAGGACAAGCCAATTATCTCCTGGCGGGAGGAGGGTCTGCTTTCCCTCAAAGCAACATACATTCCAGAATACTAGAACTCCCAAGAGGATTTTATCCAAAAGCTTCCTGGACAACAGCAAATGGCAGCTAAATCATCAACACTTCGGGATGATATCCAGAAGATGGGAAACTTCAGAAGTGGACCTATTGCATCTCCAAAAATACGAAGCTGCCCCATTATTTTCTCTCAGTATGCTTGCAAGTAAATTCTGGGAATAGATGCACTGGCGCAGCCCTATGACTTCAAGCTGGGGTACGTGTATCCACCAACCCCACTAATTCTGAGATTCTTGCAGAGGACGACAGTGGAAAGGGTGACCGTATTGGCGGTAATTCCCTTCCAACCTCACAGACCATGATAGTGGTGCACCGAATGGAAATTGTGGTCCCAGAACCGAAAATGCACTAAGCCGAAACCGAAAATTACAGTTTTTAAAAAATATTTATATTTTTATATACAATTGTCATATGCAGTCTACCTGTGCCTGGGCACTGAAAGGCGGCACTGATTGGCACTGGCAGGTGGCGCTGGATGGTACTGGCAGGTGGCACTGGATGGTACTGGCAGGTGGCCTTGGTTGGCACTGGCAGGTGGCACTGGATGGCACTGACAGTCGGCACTGGATGGCAATGACAGGTGGCACTGGACAACACTCGATGGTACTGGCAGGTGGCCCTGGACGGCACTGGCAGGTGGCCCTGGTTGGCACTGACAGGTGGCACGGGATCGCACTGACAGGTGGCACTGGCAGGTGGCATTGATTGGCACTGACAGGTGGCACTGGACGCCTCTGATAGAAGAGATGAGAAGATTAACATTGCACAGATACCACGGCTCTTACAAGCCGCTCTGTGCATGAAACTGTCATGTAATTACACTGCAAGCAGAGAGAGAGAGCTGTCAGATCTCAGCCCTGATGTCGGAGGTGGGTGGGACCGAACAGCTAACATCCGCCCAGCCCCTATCCCATTGGCTGGTGTTTGCTAGCTGTTTGGTCCCGCCCACTTCCGACATCAGGGCCGTGATCTGTGCAATGTTAATCTTTTCATCTCCTGCATAACACACCAGACACCCCTACAATGGTCAGTACCCGGGGCGGACCCAGTCCTCTATCGGTATCGTTTTTTTTCTTCTTTCTGCAGAATCCGAAAACACAGTTTTTGGCCGAAAATGCCAATAATTTTCGGCTGCCGAAATTTTGGTGCATTTCTAAGGGATGATTTACTCTGAGGTTACCAGTAGTCCCTTTCTTCCTTCCAAGGTCAAGTGCAGCATCTGAATCCAGAAGCAGAAGTCTTGAGGGCATGGAAGTTAAGCTGAACAAGCTTCAATCCCTAAGCTGTTCAGATACTGTAATTTCCACTCTTCTAGCCTCTAGGAGGAAAAGTACCAATGCTACATATTACAGAATATGTGAGAAATTTGTTCAATTCCCAAAGACACATTCCTTTAATGCTTTGGATTCATCATATTCTGGACTTGTTGCAATCAGTTCTGGACCTAGGACTGGGAATTAATACACTCAAAGAAGCTTTATTATTTATTGCATTGGCTTTTTTTTAATTATAGGTTTGTTTATTAATTTAATTTAAAACATAAAAAGTATTTGTTGTGCTGTAAACATGTGAGTACAAAAAGCATTCAGTGCAAGGGGTTCAAGTAAGGAACCCAAAAAAATGTGCAAAACAATTATAAAGTGCAAAATATGTGCAATATGTGCTAGCAAGGGTCAGAAAACGCTAGCAGAAATAACCCTCTGCAGGGTATAAATGATTTGTTTGCCGGCTGTCTTATCTTGTTCATGCGCACATTTTATCTGGAGTTTGTGAGTACCTTGTTTTACCTTGATTGAATAAAAGTCTCCTTACGATATTACACTATATGGCCTTCATGTTTTATATGGCATGCACCGGGGGAGTCTGTCTGGGATTATGGTCGCTTGTCTAGTATGGAGGTTCATTGAATACTGCTGAGCTGTGCTACCTCACCGGATACAGAGCCTTGCTGACATAGGGAGATTTACCTACCATCATTTATACCCTGCAGAGGGTTATTTCTGCTAGCGTTTTCTGACCCTTACTAGCGAAAGTGGGTCGCAAACTCTGGTAAGAGTCTCTACTTACCCCCTTATCACTGGAGGTGTCTACTTGGCTGGTGGTGGTGGAGAACAAGAAGGATTTTCAGTGGATTCTGGGTGTCCCCATTCTTCACTTACTGTGTTATCACCCCCTCCCTTCCCTATGGTGATACCTGGGACTATTGTCTTCATATATGAAGTGACTACTGTATGGCTCATGGCTGAAAGCTGCTAAAATTATATTATGCACTTTGCACATATTTTGCACTTTATAATTGTTTTGCACATTTTTTTGGGTTCCTTACTTGAACCCCTTGCACTGAATGTTTTTTGTACTTACATGTTTACAGCGCAACAAATACTTTTTATGTTATTTATGTTTATGGTGGAATATCGCACTATTTTTGTTGCAGCTTTCTTAAGTTCTGAGCATGGTTTATTTTTTTCTATCTGAATGGTTTATTAATTTAATTTGCACTGGCACTTTATATATATGAAACACTTACCTATTTAGACCCCTTTCACACTTGTGCAAGTTGTCCTGCGATTTGGGACTGCAAAGTCCCATGACAAGTCATTCCCCATTATTTCCAATGAGTACCATTCATATCTGTACGACTATCAAGTCGTGCCAACTTCAAAGTAGTCCCTGCATTACTTTGGTCCAACTTTGATGCAACTTGAGGTCCATATACTTCAATGTTAAACCCTCAAAGTCTCATGCAAATCACACCTGAATATTATAAATGCGATTTCTGTACTACTTCTGTACGACTTTGTAATATGTTTTCATTGAGCCAAAGTTGCAAGAAAGTCGGACCAAAGTCGTACTGATCCCAATTCGCGGTAAAATAGTGTCAGACAATCACAGTAAAATTGGGTCACACAAGCGTGAAAGGGGCCTTAGTCATTTATTGTCCATTTCTAGTTATTTTGTGTTTCGATTTAGATGCAGCACGATCACACATTTTGGTACTGATTTATTGCAGATGTGGGAACACATTTGGTGAGTGCAGCAGCTGTACCCTGTAATTCTTAATTTCTATCACTAGGTGGCAGCGTGCTACTACCATATTTATATACAAGTCTCACACTGCTATTAAGACATTTTTTACCTTAACCAGTTGCCGACCTGGCCATAGCCGAATGACGGCTACAACGCGGTCGGATAACTCAGAGAGGCCATCATAAGACGTCCGCCCAGAATAGCACTCCCGCACGCACCTGGGAATCTCTGTGACCCAGCGTGTCACGGAGTGGGGTAAAGGGCCACTGACAGTGGTCCGTAATCACTTGTAAACAAACCAGAGCTTGTCCGGTTCAGCTCCTCCCCACGCCTCACACCGATCAGTACAGCGTGTGAGGAGAGGGGGAAGAGCCGGGTGCAGCAGCGCTGTGGGCTGGATCTGAAGTTCCCACAGCGCTGATCTGTGCCCAGCCATGGCTCATCCATGCTCCATCCATGGCTCATCCATCCATCCTCCATCTGTGGCTCATCCATGCTCCGTCCATGGCTCATCCATCTACATCCATGGCTCATTCATGCTCACCCAGCCCCTTCCATGGCTCATTCTGTGCCACGTCAGTGATCATCCGTGCCAAATGCATGCCACATCAGTGATTATCCGTGCCACACCCATGCCACATCAATGGTTATCCGTGCTACATCAGTGATCATCCGTGCCACATCAGAGATCATCCGTGCCACATCATTGCCACATCAGTGCTTATCCGTGCCACATCCATCCCACATAAGTTCTCATCCATGCCACATCAGTGCTCATTCATGCCACATCAGTGCTAATCTTTGCCACATTAGTGCTTATCCGTGCCACATCCATGCCACATCAGTGCTCATCCATGCCACACCCATGCCACTACAGTGCCCATCAGTGCCACTACAGTGCCCATCAGTGCCTCACAAAAGTGTAATAGGTAGTCAAATTAGATTTGAAATGTTTGCCCTTAGAACGCTTGATGGTGCTCCTGCATGTTGGCCCTCTGTATGTGGCCAGGCTGTAGAAAAGTCTCACACATGTGGTATCACCATACTTGGGAGGAGTAGCAGAATGCATTTTGGGGTGTCATTTTTGCTATGTACATGCTATGTGTTGGAAATATCTTATGAATGGACCACTTTAACAAAAACAAAAAAAAAAATTCTTTCCACATTTTCCATTTTGGGAGGTTTCCATTGTCCTGGTGCTCCAGGACCTTCAAAAGTGTAAGGGGTAGTCTAGAAATTATATGTGTAACTTATGCTCCTAGAACCCTGATGGTGCTCCTTGTATGTGGCCAAGCTGTGTAAAAGTCTCACACATGTGGTATCGCCATACTCAGGATTAGTAGAATGTGTTTTGGGATGTAATTTGTGGTATTGTATATGCTGCAAGAGAGAAATAACCCGTTAATATGACAACTTTGTGAAAAAAAGGAAAAAGAAAAAAAAAAATCTTAATTTTGCAAAGAATTGTGGGAAAAAATGACAACTTCAAAAAACTCACCATGCCTCTTACTAAATACCTTGGAATGTCTACTTTCCAAAATTGTGTCATTTGGGGAGTATTTGTACTGTCCTGGCTTGTTATGGCCTCAAGAAATGAGAGCCGTCAGTACATCAGGTGTGATCAATTTTCAATGATTGGCACATAGCTTATAGATTCTATAACTTTCACAAAGACCAAATCATTTACGATTATTTGGGTTATTCTTACCAAGGATATGTAGCAGTATACATTTGGCCGAAACTTATGAAGAAAAATTACTAATTAGCAACATTTTATAACAGAAAAAGAAAAATGCATTTTTTTCCCCAAAATGTTTGGTCTTTTTTCATTTATAGCGCAAAAAATAAAAACCATAGGTGATCAAATACCACCAAAAGAAAGCTCTATTTGTGTGAAAAAAGGACAAAAACTTCATACGGGTACAGTGTTGCATGGCTGAGTAATTGTCATTCAAAATGTGAGGCAAGGAAGGGAGTTTAACCACTTAACTCGAATCGCCGTTTATAGACGGCGGCAGCTTTAAGTGGATGTACCGGGGTATAGCCTACAGCTACAGGCAATACCCAGCTACCTTTTTTTTAGGGCAGGCGGCCGGCTATCTGGTTATAACGGCCGATCTGGCTCGGAAGCTGCTTGGTCGTTATCCCAGGGAGCGGGAGGGGCCACCCCCCCTCCCGCCACCATCCGTTGCTCTTCTCTGGCCTCCTGTCCCACTGGGAGACCGGAGCTCCGATACGACGTGTCTGGCCGCTGACCGGAGTTGGCTTCGATCGGGACTCCTTCATATATTTCCATCGCTTCACGACTTCAATTCCGGTTTACTCAGCGGCCAACGGCGATGGTTTTAAAAAAATGACAGTATTCAGAATTGCCGTTTTTGGCGATCTGAATACTGTGGAGTGTAAAGGAGGGAAAAGACCCCCCATCCCTCCATAAAGAGTACCTGTCACCACATAGTACTATCACAAGGGATGTTTACATTCCTTGTGATAGCGATAAAAGTGATCAGATTTTTTTTTTAAAGGAACAGTGTTAAAAAAACAAAATAAATGTAAAAAATGTTTAAAGCGCCACCATCCCGCGAGCTCGTGCAGCCAAGAAAACACATACATAAGTCGTGCCCGCATATGAAAACGGTGTTCAAACCACACATGTGAGGTATTGCCCCGATCGCCAGAGGGTGAGCAATAATTCTAGGAAAAGACCTCCTCTGCCCTCTAACCTGGTAACCGTTAAAAAATTTTAAAGCGTCGCCTATGGAGATTTTTAAGTACCGGAGTTTGTCGCCATTCCAGGAGTGTGCGCAATTTTCAACCGTAATGTGTATGCTATCTATTTACTCGGTGTAACATCCTCTTTCATGTTGTCTTATTTTTTAACTCAAATTTTCGAGCAAAAAAAAAAACGGGATTTTTATATTTACCATAAAATCCCTTTCTCCGAGTTCATTGACGGGCACAGCAGCTTCATGGACAAGTGGGTTATACTGCCCTCTCTTTCAGGAGTGACTAGGCAGAACAGGCAGTTCTAACAGCAAAAGAACAGACAGACACAGCCCCTCCCAGGGGGCAGTCCCCACTGGCAGATAACCCTCCGCCCTGCTACTGCTAGCTCAGTTCGTAACAAGCAGTGCAACGTAATATTAGAGGGGTGGGTGCTGTGCCTGTCAATTAACTCAGAGAAAGGGATTTCACAGTAAGTAAAAAATCCCGTTTTCTCTTTTGTTCATTGACGGGCACAGCAGCTTCATGGACAAGTGGGACGTCCAAAAGCAGTGCCAAAAACATGAGGGGTGGGTAAGGAACAACAAAGGAACTTCACCCAACAGAACCCTCTGTGAGGAACCAGACGTGTCTCACATGGCCGCCTACAAAACTTTGTGGCCAAACGCAGCATCCGAGGATGCTAAAACATCAACTCTGTAAAACTTTGAAAAGGTGTGCACTGAGGACCAAGTAGCCGCCTTGCATACCTGAGACACAGACGCCTGATGTTGGAAAGCCCAGGAAGTGCTAATCACCCTGGAAGAATGAGCCGTGACCGGAAAAGGAGGCTCCAGACCCTGAACAGCATAGGCTTGGTTCACCGTCTGTCTAATCCAACGTGAAATAGTGGCCGTCGAGGCCGCCAGACCCTTGCGTGGGCCATCCACCACTACAAAAAGCGCACCCGACCTCCGAAAGGAAGCTGTGGTCGCCAGATACACCCGGAGGGCCCGAACAACATCCAGGGAATGCAAAACAACCTCCCTAGGGTGAGATGGGCGCGGGCATAATGAAGGAAGTACCATGTCCTCATTGATATGGAAAAATTATACCACCTTTGGGAGAAAAGAAGGTGATGGCTGCAGAACTGCCTTATCTTTGTGTAGGATGTGATAGCTACCAGGAAAGCCACCTTTTGTGAAAGCAATTGCAGCAATATTTCCCTGATATTCTCAAAGGGCGGCTTCTGAAGAACCGAGAGGACCAAATTGAGGTCCCATGGCGCCAGAGGCGACCATACCTGGGGGGGGGGGCGACATGTCGAATCCCCTGCACGAAAGTACGGATCAAAGAATGCGTCGCCAAAGGACGCTGAAAAAAGATTGCCAGGGCAGAATCTGACCCTTGATCGTACTCAACGCCAGCTTCTGGTCAAGACCCTTCTGCAGGAAAGCCAGAACCCGAGATACCGAAAAAGATCGGGGATTCCACTCCCCATTCTTGCACCAGGATATATAAGCCCTCCAGGTGCCGTGATAAATCTTCCTGGAAGTGGCCTTACATGCCTTAAGCATGGTGGGGATCACAGAGTCTGAGACACCCTGATCCCTCAACACCTGGGATTCAATAGCCAGGCCGTTAAAGCCAGTGAGGGTAAAGCAGGATGCAAGATGGGCCCCTGAGACAGTAGGTCCTCGCGAAGCGGGAGCTGCCAGGGAACGTCCACCACCATTTGAACTACGCCAGTGTACCAAGGACGCCGTGGCCAATCTGGAGCTATGAGAATGGCCGGTATGCCCTCCGTTTCTATCCTTCGCAGAAGGCGCGGAAGCAACTTGAGGGGGGGAAAAGGCGTAGAGGAGCAGGTACCAAGCCCACGGAGCTATCAAGGCATCCACTGCGTCCGCTAGGGGATCCCTTGTCCTGCTCACGAAGGCCTGCACCTTCCGATTGAAATGAGACGCTAGAAGGTCCACGTCTGCAGTACCCCACCTCAGACAAATCTGATGGAACACGTCCGGGTGCAGGGACCACTCTCCCTGGTCCAATCCCTGACAACTGAGGTAGTCCGCTTGCCAATTCTCTATGCCCAGAATGTGGATGGCGGAGATTGCCGGTACGTGGAGTTCTACCCACCGCAGAATGTAAGCTACCTCTGAGGCAGCAGCCAAGCTTTTTGTCCCGCCCTGGTGATTCACATATGCCACAGCCGTGGCATTGTCTGACTGAATCCGGACAGGGCACCCGTGCAGTCTCCTTGTCCAATGGGAGAGGCAGCACCTGATGGCCCACAATTCCAGGACATTGATCGGAAGACCTCCGGAGACCACCGTCCCTGGGCTGACAACAGCCCCAGGACGCCTCCCCAGCTTATCAGGCTGGCCTCCGTTGTGACCACCGTCCAATGGAGAGGGAGGAACGGCTTCCCCAGCCGCAGGGCCGGAGCCCGCATCCACCAGAGCAGCAAAGTCCTGGTCCGGTGGTCCACCCTGATCAACCGATCCAGGGATGGGGGGGGCTTGTCCCACTTTTGCAGAATCTCCCACTGGAGAACACGGGTGTGACACTGAGCGTATGGGACCGCCTCGAAGGTGGAAACCATGAGGCCCAAGACACGCATGCAAAACCGTAGGGAGGACCATTTCTGGGACAGCAGGGACCGAACTGGCGACTGAAGCTCCTGCCGCTTGGATGGTGGGAGGAAGACCTTCACCTGGGCTGCATCCAGAATCAGACCCAGATACTCCAAGCAGTGAGACGGGGTCATCACTGACTTCGGGCGATTGATCACCCAGCCGAACTCTTGCAGAGTGTGCAAGCAATCGTCACATTGTCCCCGAGAGCTGGAGCCGACTCTGCTCACAAGAGAAGGTCGTCCAGATACGCAACCACCGCAATGCCCTCTGTCTCAGTAGAGCCAGAACCGGGGCCAGCAGCTTGGTGAAGACCCGGGGCGCAGAGGCCAGGCCAAACGGGAGAGCCACGAACTGATAGTGATGCTCCCCGACCGCAAAGTGCAGGAAGCGCTGGTGCCGAGTGCATATGGCAACATGCAGGTACGCATCTTTGATATCGAGGGAAGCCAGGAAATTGCCCTGGTGCAGAGCCGCTACCACAGAGCGGACAGACTCCATCCTGAATCTTCGTACACGTACGAAGCAGTTGAGGGCCTTCAGGTCCAGGATTGGATGGACCCCATCCTTCTTCGGGACCACAAACGGGTTGGAGTAAAATCGTGGAAACGCTCCGCACGCGGAATGGGGACCACCACCCCAAGCAGGGCCTGCAGCCTGCCCGCGGGCAGTTGCAAGTTGGAGGCGAAGAACCTGTCCGGAGGACGGGAAAGAAATTCTATTCTGTACCTTGACCAGATCACCTCGTGCACCCAGCGGTCCGAAATGCGGGAAGTCCACCGGTCCGCGAACCCCAGGAGACATCCCCCCACCCGAAGAGCAGGTGGGGGCAGCCCTTCATGCGGAGGAGGACTTGTCCTCGGGCTTGTCGGGTTTACGCTGCCCGGGACGCTTCTGCCCACCTGCGGGGGCCTTGGTGGGCTTCGAGCCCTTGCACGAGGAGCGGGAGGGACGAAAAAGCAGTTTGTGGGCCGTAAAGGAGAGACCCGGTCTGCAACAGGACTCCGTACTCTTCTTGGACTCTGGGAGAAAAGTGCTCTTCCCTCTTGTTAGATCCTTAATAATCTCGTCCAAGGAGGCTCCAAAGAGCCGCCCACCCTGAAAAGCCAAGTCTACCAGGGCCTCCTTAGATGTTTGGTCCGCCGACCAACATTTTAGCCAGAGCGACTGCCTGACCACCACAGAACACACTGAAAATTTGGAGATCAGGGGGGCCGTATCCAGGGCTGCATCGCAGATACTTAAGCCCCTGGACAAGCTGTTCAGCAAGTTCCACACAGGCAGGGGGAACCTTAGCATTGCTCATTTCGCGGTGTAACAGCTTCGCCCATTCAGTGAGCGTCTGTGACACCAGAGCAGAGGCCACAACAGGCCGCATGGCCGACCCTGCCAGAACAAACATGCATCTGACGATGGCCTCAGCCTTCCTGTCAGCTGGGTCCTTAAAGGACGGCTCGCCCTGTTCAGGCAAGACACAGGGGGGGTGATGCCCACTTCTTTACCAGACTGTCCTCAAAGGGATAGCACACAGAGAAATGTTTGGGTATGGGAAGGGAGCTCTGAGGCTGTTCCCAGTCTCTGTAGACAAACTTATCCAGGTAAGACACATAGGGGAAAACCCCAGCCAAGCGGGCCGGTTTATGTGACCCGACTCTTGCGAGAGTCCCGCCGTATCGTCCAGCTTCAGGGTTTCACGCACCGCTGTGATCAGGGCGCTGACTAGTGCCTTCTTGTGCGCAGCAGTGGCCGCCGCAGATTCCTCTTCACTATCAGTAGAATCCGGGGCCTCGCCATCCGACAGCTCAAGGGGGGTCCCCGTCATGGTGGAGCCCCTGTCAGGGTCCGAGTCCTCCCCAGAGGAGGGGGGAGGTAGGGGACACTTTCTCGCCACCTTACGCCCACATGCTGTCTCTACCCGGGAGACGAAGGACTCCAGGACCGCCAACAGAGTGTCAATAGGGATCACAGTCCCTGAGGCGCTGGCTGCAACCATGGAGAGGTCTGGTGGGGAAGCACCCGCATCGGCTGCCATTGCGTCACCCACCCTGGTAACATGCCACCTGACTGAGGCCTAGGTATCAGGAGACCAGGCACCCCCCCACCGCAAAAATGCTGCGCAGGACTTACTACAGGAGCGTAACCCCAGGGGGACTCACCACCTGCCCGCTCAACTGTCCAGGAGAAGAGCCGTGCCTGCTGCTGTCCGCCGTTGCCTTGACCGCCCGTCCACCACGCTTGCTGCTGCTGCTGGTGCTGCTGTCCCACAGGAGAGCTCTCAGTGCTGTGTGGGGGGTAAAAACGGTGCCAGAAGCCACAGGAACCTTCCCCCACACACACAGGTTGGCACACGTGTATAGGCCACAAGAAAATGGCCACCGATGCACACTAGAGGCCAAAAACCCAGCCAGGAATGCCGCAGCTACACCAAAATGGCCGCCGGGCGCCCTAGAGGCCCTAGATGGCCACGATCGATCTGCGACCACACAGATCGCTCCAGCAGCACGAGGCAAGGAGGAGGGGGACAGCTAAGGCCCTGGCTACCCCCCTTGGAAACCCAGAGGGGGGGCACAGCGACAGCGTAGCACCGGAGGGAGGGGGTGGGGGTGAAGCAAAGGAGGGGGAGGGGGACCAACCCGCCAGCCTAACACCCCAAGGGGGAACCCGCCTCAAGTCGGGCGGAGCGGTTATCCCACCCGTGACAGATCTGCCTCACCCGTCATGCCGGGGGGAGCTGTCGGCCAGGGTAACACTGACACAGACACAGACTCAGGAGCCTGGCCATATGTGCACCGGCGGGATGTTTAACCCATGGGGCCACCCTGTCCGGTCCGGTGCCTGTCGCGGCCGACTCAGCGCAGAGCTAAGGACTGCGCGCGCTCGGTGGCCGGCTGGGGAGACCATCTGGATCTAAAACCCAGCCTGTCACCCAGCACGGCTACTTGATTGCAGTCTTCATCTGTTAGGCTGTCCTCCAGGACAGCCAAAGTGGACCCAGAGAGGTACCACAGATCCCAACAGGGAGCCTAGCTCTACTCCTTGCACTAGGCAGAAAAAAACTAAGCTAGCAGTAGCAGAGCAGAGGGTTATCTGCCAGTGGGGACTGCCCCCTGGGAGGGGCTGTGTCTGTCTGTTCTTTTGCTGTTAGAACTGCCTGTTCTGCCTAGTCACTCCTGAACAGAGGGCAGTATAACCAACTTGTCCATGAAGCTGCTGTGCCCGTCAATGAACGAAAGAGAAAAATCATTTTAACTTGTAAACAAGTGTAAAAAAGGGCTCCGGGGCTTAAGTGTTCTACACTTCCCTACCAGACCAATGTTCAGCTTTCAGCGCTGTTGCATTTTGAATGACAATTGCACGGGCGTGCGACGCTGTACCAAAACTAAATTTTTATAATTTTTTCCCCACAAATAGAGCTTTCTTTTGGTGGTATTTGATCACCTCTGGGTTTTTTATTTTTTGCGCAACAAATAAAAATAGACTGAATATTTTGAAAGAAAAAACATTTTTTTTCCGTCACAAAACTTTGTAAAGAATTACATTGTCTCCTTCACTGATGGGCACTGATGAGGCAGTAATGATTGGCACTGATGGGCACTCATAGGCAGCATTAATGGGCACTCATAGGCGGCACTGATAAGCAGCATTGATGGGCACTGATATGTGGCATTGATGATCACTGGTGGGCACTGATGGGCGGCACTGGTATCGCAGCAGCTATAGGGATGGCACTGGCATGCATCACAGATGGGCACAGTGCCATCCCTATTGGGCATTGTGTGCCCCTTACCTGGTGGTCTAGGGTCCCTGGGTGGCATCCCTGTGTGGGCTCCCTGGTGATCTAGGCTGGCGATCCAAGGGGGGGCTGCGCTAATAAACAGTCAGCACAGACCCCC
>BLSH010404530.1:1270433-1300963 GCA_018402905.1 Glandirana rugosa | reverse complement strand
GATCACAAGGTATCAGCCGCCGGCCGGCGGCTGATACCTGTGTCGGTGACAGGCAGTGTTCCCCAGGAACACGCCGCCACCGACACGCACGCGCAGCGCGCTCCCGATTGCGCGCATGCGCCGTGCGAACGGCAGGCGTGCCGTTTGTGATCAGCTGTGACTTCGTCACAGCCGATCACGTGGTGAACAGCCATAACCAATGGCTGTTCACCCCTGTCGGTGAAGCGGCGTGTC
This sequence comes from Glandirana rugosa, assembly GCA_018402905.1. Classification (NCBI taxonomy): domain Eukaryota; kingdom Metazoa; phylum Chordata; class Amphibia; order Anura; family Ranidae; genus Glandirana; species Glandirana rugosa. Next base: position 1,300,729 of record BLSH010404530.1, on the reverse strand, counting down.
CTGGGGACACGCCGACACCGACAGAGCCGGGATGCGCGCGCCCGATCGCGCGCAATCCCGGCTTAAAGGGAGGACGTCATATGACGTCCACCCGCTGGAAGAGCAGGACCGCTCCGCCGTCATTTGACGGTGGGCGGTCCTGAGGTGGTTAAACACTGTCCGAGTGGTAGCGCAGGAGTACATACAAACTATTAAGTTACAAAATTGACAGCACCTATGAGGCAGAGAAAAAACTATGATACCCAGAAATTTCCATACGTGATGTTTTAAAAGCCTTTACAGCTAATCAGTTTAGTTTACTGTGGTCTAGCGATGGTGTTAAAATAATTGCCAGCACACAGACGTTCGTGACAATACCACACGTGTGGTGCGACCACAGTTTTCATACAGTATCTCATAAAAAGGAGTACACCCCTCAAATTTTTGTAAACATTTTTATACCTTTTCATGTGACAACACTGAAGAAATGACACTTTGCTACAATGTAAGATAGTGAGTTTACAGCTTGTATAAGGCCTCATACACACGGGCGTATGCAAAAAAAATAAGCAAAACGCCGGGCCATTTTTTCGTTTTGACGTCGATGCACGTTTTTCCGCGCTAGCTTTCAGCGGCATTTTTCTGCCTCTATTCAAACTCAATGGTTCCCTATGGGAGCCCATTGATTTGAATGGAAGCCGCACCAGAAGTCGGATCATGATGATCTGACTTGCAGCACGACTTGTGTGCTAGGGATCTTGAAGGGAGACCCCTGCAAAAAAATAACGTGGGCTTCCCCCCCAAGAGCATACCAGGCTCTTCGATCTGGCATGGATTTTAAGAGGAACCCCGGCGCCAAAAAAAAACGGCGTAGGGGAAAGGGGGTGGGGATGAGCGAGCGCCCCCAACCCCCCCTGGACCGTACCAGGCTGCATGCCCTCAACATGGGGAGTATGGGTGCTTTGGGGCAGGGGGGGGCTCTGCGCCCCCCCACCCAAAAGCACCTTGCCCCCTTGTTGATGGGGACAAGAGCCTCTTCCCGACAACCCTGGCCGTTGGTTGTCGGGGTCTGCGGGCGAGGGCTTATCGGAATCTGGAAGCCCCCTTTAATAAGGGGGCCCCCAGATGCCGGCCCCCACCCCATGGCAATGATCATACCCCTACCCATTTAGCTGCAAAAAAGTGTACAAAAAAAAAAACCACACTACACAGCTTTTTAAAATATTTTATTAAATCGGCTCCGTTGTCTTCTCCCCTCTCTTCTCCCTCATCTTCTTTCTTTGGCTCTTTTGCGGGGTCTTCTGTCTTCTTAGGGGTCTTCTGCGGAGTTTCTGTCTTCTGAGGCATCTTCTGTCTTCTGCTCTTTTGCCGCTGTCTCCTCAGTTAGCTTCTCCTTCTTCTCTTCTGGAGATGTTGACTCGTCACTCTTTTCCACTAGAATGCCGAAGAGACAGCGGCAAAAGAGCAGAAGATGCCTCAGAAGACAGAAACGCTGTGTATACAACGTTAAGCCATGTTATTGAGCATTTTGGCGACTCAGCGTCAAAAAACGCCATGGCACTGCAGCTTCGGAACTCGCTGGTCCCGCGTTCTAGTTTCAGCTCACTAACGCCAACGCCCTCTACTGCTCAAAAACGCCAGCGTTTTTAGAGGGCCATTGAATAACATGGAGAGCTGCAAAAAACGCCCAAAAACAAGCCATTAAAAAACGCTCGTGTGTATGAGGGGTAACGGTGTAAATTTGCTGTCCCCTCAAAAAAACTCAACACAGAGCCATAAATATCTAAACCTTAAGTGAAAATGTCCAAATTGGGCCCAATTAGCCATTTCCCCTCCCCGGTGTCATGTGACTCGTTAGTGTTACAAGGTCTCAGGTGTGAATAGTGAACAGGTGTGTTAAATTTGGTGTTATCGCTCTCACTCTCTCATACTGGTCACTGGAAGTACAACATGGCACCTCATGGCAAAGAACTCTCTGAGGATCTGAAAAAAAGAATAGTTGCTCTACATAAAAGATGGCCTAGGCTATAAGAAGATTGCCAAGAACCTGAAACTGAGCTGCAGCACGGTGGCCAAGACCATACAGTGGTTTAACAGGACAGGTTCCACTCAGAGCAGGCCTCGCCATAGTTGACCAAAGAAGTTGAGTGCACTTGCTCAGCCTCATATCTAGGGGTTGTCTTTGGGAAAAAGACATATGCAGCCAGCATTGCTGCAGAGGTTGAAGGGATGGGGGGTCAGCCTGTCAGTGCTCAGATCATACGCCGTACACTGCATCAAATTGGTCTGCATAGCTGTCATCCCAGAAGGAAGCCTCTTCTAAAGCTGATGCACAAGTAAGCCCGCAAAAAGTTTGCTGAAGACAAGCAGACTAAGGACATGGATTACTGGAACCATGTCCTGTGGTCTGATGAGACAAAGATAAACTTAATTGGTTCAGATGGTGTCAAGCGTGTGTGGCGGCAACCAGGCGAGGGGTACAAAGACAAGTGTGTCTTGCCTACAGTCAAGCATGGTGTCTGGGGCTGCATGAGTGCTGCCAGGACTGGGGAGCTACATTTTATTGAGGTAACATGTACTGTGACATACTGAAACAGAGCATGATCCCCCTTCCTTTGGAGACTGGGCGCAGGGCAGTATTCCAACATGATAATGACCCCAAACACATTTCCAAGACGACCACTGCTTTGCTAAAGAAACTGAGGGTAACGATGATGGACTGGCCAAGCAGACCTAAACCCTATTGAGCATCTGTGGGGGATCCTCAAACGCAAGGTGGAGGAGCGCAGGGTCTCCAACATCCACCAGCTCCATTAAGTCGTCATGGAGGAGTGGAAGAGGACTCCAGTGGCAACCTGTGAAGCTCTGGTGAACTCCGTGCCCAAGAGGGTTAAGGCAGTGCTCGAAAATAATGGTGATCACACAAAATATTGACACTTTGGGCCCAATTTGGACATATACACTTAGGGGTGTACTCACTTTTGTTGCCACTGTTTAGACATTAATGGCTGTGGGTTGAGTTATTTTGAGGGGACAGCAAATGTACACTGTAATACAAGCTGTATACTCACTACTTCACATTGTAGCAAAGTGTAATTTCTTCAGTGTTGTCACATGAAAAGATATAATAAAATATTTACAAAAATGTGAGGGGTGTACTCACTTTTGTGAGATACTGTACATGTACACACTCAGTATGGGTGTTGTGGTTTTTTTTTATACATTTTGTTATAATATACAACACAGAGTATGCTTGGTTATATGCTTCCCTTGCAGTATCACCCAGGGAATTACAGCTCAGATACTGGAAGTGGTGAATTTATTGTCGCTTCCAGATTCATTCACTGCAGAGAAGTTAAGAGGAATGGGTGTTTCTCAGTCTCCTCCCACTCTGCACCCTGGGGGGAGGTCCAGGTGGGGAAACCAAAACACTTACTGTAAAAGTGATCATGTGGCTAAAAAGAAGCCTGGATGATTTTAAAATACAACTAAAGGCAACAGACATATTTTAGTAAATCCTCATATAAATACGTGAAAGTTACACATGGTAATAAACATAATAACTGAAATGATTATTTCCTACCATATAGCTGCAACTGTGGTCTCTAATCCCTCTATTCATTACTTCTTTGCTGTACACTATTAGTGATGATGGGAGGAGTTTAGCAGAGCTCAAATGTCATTTCCTATCAGTGAAATAGCTTCTCTATCTCCCAATAGAAACTACATTTCCCAGACTCCTCCTGCCTTCTATAATGCTCTTTATTTTACATAACACACACCCATCTGCCAATCAATAGCTGGCTGTGTGCTATGTAAAACAGTACAGGTCAGAATAGGTTACTTTGCACACAGATCTGTCTATTAATCTGTGTGCTTCTCTCTGTCTATTCTCCTTTGGTAATTTGTAAACTGGCAGAACAAAAGAAGCTAGAAGCTAGAGCAGTGGGCGAGCAAAGGCGGGACATAGGTGGAAGTGGGCGGGGCTTTGCGGGTCAATCATAGGCAGAGCCTAATGGACTTCTCTGTATAATGAAATGCCTGAGCATTCCATGTACTGCAAGAGCACCTCCCCGAGTGATGTCAGGACATTTCTGCAGAGAGATAGCATGCAAAAGGGGACAACAGGAGTTCAACACAGCCAATTAGAAAACCAGGAAGTAAAGTTGTCTCCTTATTACAGGAAGTGCACATGAGAGCAGGGGACAAGGTAGATATCTCAACATCCTTACTGCTTTTTGCAAAACAATCAGTGACATGTTTAACTGACTGTATAGGTACATAACATATTTATTTTTTTCATTTTGACCATAGTTCATCTTTAACTTTGCAGTCGGGAGCGGACTTTGGAAAATGGGCACAAGCTGAAGGCTGTGCGCTATACTCTTCACTCTTTGGACGTAAATAGTACATTCAAAGAGCTGAACTAGTTAAAGACTCCAAATGCATGTGGTATAAGTTACAACACTTTGATGCATCAGGCCATTAAATGATACATATACGTACTGTATATTGTATAAATAAACAAAACTAGGCCTAGTACCCTACCAGTACGTTCTTACCCAGAGGGGAGGCATTTGGAGCTTTGGGTGCTGGTCTTTTTCGTGCTTTAGGGCTGCTGGTTGGGGTAATTCCATACCATGGATGACCTGGCTTTAGATTATTCTCATCAGATTCCTGTTCCTCATCTTCCTCAAATGGATTGTAGGGTTCGGGCTTTGAGGGGCTCTGACTTGTAGCTTCTTCTGATTCTTTGGAGTGCTTTTCCACATCATCCTTAATCTGTATTACAGATGGAGGCGGTGGTGCAGCCCTTCTTTTAGGCTCACTTGCTGCCACCAAAGAAATCCAAGGAGGATCTTTAGGACGTTTTCCATCCTCTTCCCTGTAAGGAGAGCAACATCACATATATAAGATGAAAACTAAATCTACTTGCCAAAATAACAAGGGTTACATTTAAAGAAACTCACTAACCCACTACAGATAACATTGCGGGTTTCGATAATTCATTGACAACAGACAAAAATTCAAATATTTGCCAGATCTGCTGGTTGATAGCTAAAGTGGGACAATTTGAGTGAAACAGTTTTGATTTTGACTGCTGGTGTTTGCAGTTTTTTTATTTTTTGGGGGGCTTTTTCTTTGCAGCTTAACACTTTTCTGTCACTTTTTAAATAGCATTTTTTTCCTTCCTTCCTTCAGACTACTAATTAAGGAGAGTGGTTAATTGGTCACAGGTGATCCAATTCCTATAAAACTCTCTGTTGAACGAATTTCTGAGCTTGCTACCTCTTTGCTTGCTGGACCTTGACTAAGTGGTGAGTTAAAAACCAGAGTTTAAAACTGGAGATTATAATAGGAGTCTTCAGAGCCTGTAAATAACATCTGAAATTTCCTGTTATTAGTGTTGTTGTATCTGGGAAAATGTGTGCTAGCAAGATTGAAGGCTTTGCACAGTACACAGTGTGTCGCATGTATGCAACTATGGAGCAATAGCTCCAGGATGGATACCGCTGCGACAGATGTGAGCAGTTGCCCTTCTGGAAGCTCGCATTAGAGATCTGGAGGAGCAAATTGCAACGCTGGGCAGAGCTGTCAACCTTGAAAGGGGTCCTCTGCTCACTAAGCAGGTGGCTAGTAGGGTTAATGGGGAGGGTGGAGGGGTAAGTCAGGATTATAAGGTAGGTAGATGGGTTAATACAGTTAGAGGGCGTGGTAGGGGCTCACAGAAAAGGAAGGCCAGCCCTGGGTTTGAGCACCCTAACAGATTTGCCAAGTTGAGTGAAGATGTGGGGGTGGCAAACTCAGAGGTGGCAGCCCTAGATGTCACTGCTCCCCCTAACAGCCGGGAGAGCAGCCAATCTAGTAGGGGTGGTAGGGGTAGTGCAGGTAGGCCTAGACAAGTTGGTGGTAATTGGGGATTCTATAATTAGAAGGACCGATAGAATAATTTTTCGCCAGGATCGCCTCAACCAAATGTTTTGCTGTCTCTCTGGTGCCAGGGTTCGTCATGTGGTGGACCTGGTTGATAAATTACTGGGAGGGGCTGGGCATGACCCAGCTGTCTTTGTCCACGTTAGAACCAATGACAGAATGTATGTAAGGTGGAGGCTCCGTAAGAAACAATTTAAAGAATTAGGCTGCAAGTTGAAGGGAAGGACCTCCAAGGCAATATTCTCTGAAATATTGCCTGTGCCATGCGCAACACAGGAACGGCAGGGAGAGATTAGTGCCATGAATGCATGGCTAAAGACCAGGTGTAAGGAGGGCGGCTTTGGGTTTTTAGAGCATTGGGCTGACTTTTCATTGGGGTGCAACCTATATGCTAAAGATGGTTTGCATCTAAATGGAAGGGGGTCTGTTTTGCTGGGGGAGAGGTTTATCGGAAGGCTGGAGGAGTATTTCAACTAGGATTGAGGGGGGAGGATGCATTAGATTATAATGGGATAGACCGGTCAGACAGGGGTCAGCCCCTATTGGTGGGTGAAATGGGGAAAGATGGCGGGAGGGCTATGGAAAATATGAAGGTTCCCATGTTACAATCAACCATTAGAAATGGTACTGTTTGTACTAAAATTAAAAATATGCAACATACATGTGCAAAATGTGACAGTGAATGACAGTGTTTGTTCACCAGGAGTCTGCCAAGCAAAATAGGTGAGTTGGAAGCTCTGGTGCAGGAGGAGAACTATGATTTGATTGGTATAGCTGAATCTTGGCTTCATTCTTCTCATGACTGGGCTATTAATATTCCTGGCTATGATCTCTTTCGGAAAGGCAGGGTAAAACAGAAGGGTGGGGGTGTCTGTCTCTATGTGAGAAGTGATCTCAAAGCGAGTGTGAATGAGGACCTAGTTGATGGAGTGTGTGATGAGTCTGAAGCATTATGGGTAGATCTGCATATGGGTGTGCACACTACAAAGGTTATCATTGGAGTTTGTTATAGACCTCCCAGTGTTAAAGAGGAGGTGGAGACTCTGCTCCTTGCACAGTTGGAAAGAGCTGCAAGGACTGGGACAGTGATAATAATGGGGGATTTTAACTACCCGGAAATTAACTGGAGCAATGGCACTACTGGGACAGTTAAAGGGCAAACATTTATAAACCTATTACAGGACAATTTTATGGTCCAGTTTATTGAGGCCCCAACTAGGAATGATGCTTTGCTGGACCTGGTAATCTCAAACCATGCAGAGCTTATTACCAATATTCATATAAAAGAACATCTGGGTAACAGCGACCATAACATGATTTCATTTGATGTAAGCTGCAAGCAACAAACACATGCGGGAAAGATAAAAACACTTCATTTTAAGAGAGCAAATTTAACAAGGATGAGGGCTACTCTCCAGGACTTAGACAGTGAGGGAATATTGGCATCGATGAACACAGAACAGAAATGGGAATTTTTTTAAACAAAACTGTACACAAACTCACTGTAAAGTATATTCCCATTGGCAATAAGTTTAAAAGGCTAAAGTTAAAAAAAAAATGTATAAATGACAAGAAAAGAGCATTTAAAAAATATAAAAATGAGGGAACACTATCATCTTTTAAATGTTACAAAGAATATAACAGAATATGTAAAAAGGAAATCAAGGATGCTAAAATTCAACATGAACGACAGATTGCAAAAGATAGTAGGCCAAACCCCAAAAAATTCTTCAAATATATTAATGGTAAAGGTCCGGTCTGAGCATGTAGGCCCTTTACAAAATAATCTAGAGTGCGTGACTGGGGACAAAGAGAATGCAAACTTATTAAATACATTCTTCAGCTCTGTGTATACAAAGGAGCATGGGGGAGGTAGTGACACAGCCAAAAAATGATCCACAATGGCTCAAAAGTGAAATGGTCCAGAAGTATTTAGACAGAATAAAGGTAGATAAAGCACCTGGACCAGATGCCATTCATCCATGGATCCTAAAGGAATTGAGCGCTGTAATTTCAAAGCCATTGTATCTAATCTTTAGGGACTCCTTAATGACTGGAATAGTACCACTGGATTGGTGTAGGGCCAATGTGATGCCCATATTTAAAAAGGGATCAAAGTCTTTATCTAGTAACTATAGACCTGTTTTACATCTATAGCTGGGAAGATACTGGATAGTTTAATAAAAGACCACATAGATTAGTTCTTGTTGGAAAAAAATGTTTTAAGCAACAGACAGCATGGATTCATGAAAGACACAAGTTGTAAAAACAAACCTGATTTCTTTTTATGAGGAGGTAAGTAAAACCTTGGACAGAGGGGTGGCTGTGGACGTGGTATACTTGGATTTTGCAAAAGCGTTTGACACAGTTCCCCACACACGGCTAATATGTAAGGTAAAGGCTACCAGCTTGGAAAGATCAGATTGTAAATGGATAGAAAACTGGCTAAAAGACCGAATCAGAGAGTAGTGGTTAATGATTCTTACTCTGAATGGTCTAAGGTTATCGGTGGTGTACCCCAAGGTTCAGTGTTGGGACCCTTACTTTTCAATATATTTATAAATGATATAGGGTCTGGGATTAAAAGTACCATTTCAGTCTTTGCAGATGACACCAAGCTATGCAGTGGAATAACGTCCTTACAAAATGTCTCCAACTTACAAGCAAACCTCAATGCACTGTCTAATTGGGCGACTATGTGGCAAATGAGGTTTAATATTGATAAATGCAAAGTTATGCATTTGGGGGCTAAGAATATGCATGCATCATACATACTAGGGGGGAGTACAACTGGGGGAATCCATAGTGTAGAAGGATCTAGGGGTTTTGGTAGATCATAAGCTTAATAATGGCATGCAAGGCCAAGCTGCAGTTTCCAAAGCAAGCAAAATACTTTCTTGTATTAAGAGAGGTATGGACTCCAGAGATAGAGACATCATTTTGCCCCTGTCCAAATCATTAGTAAGACCTCATCTGGAATATCCAGTTCAGTTTTGGGTACCAATTCTCGAAAAGGATATCGGGGAACTGGAGAAAGTGCAGAGAAGGGCAACCAAACTGATAAGAGGCATGGAGGAGCTCATCTATGAGGAAAAATTAGAGGAACTGAATTGGTCGGCAATTGACGGCGACAAGGTGGCTCTTTCCCGCAAATCACCATCATATGACGGCGGCTGCGGGATCGAGCCTAGTGAGCGTGCGCGCGCCGCCGGAGGCGCGCTCACTGTGTTCGGGGAGGGCCAGGGAGCGGGTGCGGCGGAGTCGATCTCCGCCAGCCACCCGCGATGCCCCCCCTGGAGTGAAAGAACGGAGGTACGTGTAAGTAAACACGGACCTCCATTCTGTGAAGGGGGAAGGGCTGTGATCACAGCCTTCCTGTACATGCAGGCTGTGACCACTTTCCTTCCCCAGCTAGGGCAGTCCCCCCCACAGTAAGAACACGCCCAGGGAACATAGTTAACCCTTAGAGCTCCCCCTGCAGGTTAACCCCTTCACTGCCAATGGCATTTACACAGTAATCAGTGCATTTTTATAGCACTGATCGCTGTATAAATGCCAATGGTCCCAAAAAAGTGTCAAAATGTTCCGACATGTCCACTGAAATATCGCAGTACCGCTAAAAATCGCAGCTTGCCGCCATTACTAGTAAAAAGTAAAAAAAAAAACAAAAACCCCAAAAATGAATTCTCATCATCCGTAAACGCGACCACTTTTGCGCAAACCAATCAATAAACGCCGATTGCGATTTTTTTTTATCACAAATATGAGGAAGAATATAAATCGACCAAAACCGTTTAAAAAAAATGTTTTTTTATATTTTTTTTTTTGGATTTGTATTTTAGCAAAAAGTAAGAAATTTGGGTTTTTTTGCAAAATTGTCGCTCTTCTTTTGTTTATAGCGGCGATCAGAAATGACGCAGCGGTGATCAAATACCACCAAAAGAAAGCTCTATTTGTGGGAAAAAAAGGACGCAAATTTCATTTGGGTACAACGCCGCACGACCGCGCAATTGTCAGTTAAAGCGACGCAGCGCCGAATCGCAAAAAGGGCTCCGGTCCTAAAGCTGGAAATCCTTCCGGGGCTGAAGTGGTTAAGAGGGGATATGATCAACATGTACAAATACATATGTGGTCAATATAGTGAACTTGTTGTGGAGTTATTTACTTTAAGGTCATCACAAGGGACAAGGGGGCACTCTTTACATCTAGATGAAAAAAAGATTTAATCTCCAAATACAGAAAGGTTATTCACAGTTAGAGCTGTGAAAATGTGGAATAGACTGCCCCCAGAGGTAGTTTTGGCCAGCACGGTAGATTGCTTTAAAAAGGGCCTGGATTCTTTCCTTAATGTAAATAATATAACTGGGTACTAACATTTTTAGGTAAAGTTGATCCAGGATGAATCAGATTGCCTCTCAGGGGATGAGGAAGGAATTTTTTACCCTGCTATAGCAAATTGGATAATGCTTTGCTGGGGTTTTTTGCCTTCCCCTGGATCAACTGTGGGTGAAGGATTGTATAAGGGATTATATGGTAATAAATATATTTATTTTTTTTGAACTAGACGGACTTGTGTCTTTTTTCAACCTATGTAACTATGTAAATATTGTTTTCCCCCATTTAACTAACACTTTTCCCGCTTTGCCAATTTGCTCTTTGGATCTCCTAGATTTTAATCTTCTTTGTTTCCAATTTGCCAGTATGCTGTATGATAATGACATTCCTCCAAAATGTTGGTTCCATTATTATTTAAGTGTTTTTAACAACTTAAGGACTGGAAGGATTTCCAGCTTTAGGACCGGAGCCCTTTTTGCGATTCGGCACTGCGTCGCTTTAACTGAAAATTGCGCGGTTGTGCGACGTTGTACCCAAACGAAATTTGCGTCCTTTTTTTCCCTTTCTTTTGGTGGTATTTGATCACTGCTGCGTCATTTCTGATCGCCGCTATAAACAAAAGAAGAGCGACAATTTTGCAAAAAAACCCAAATTTCTTACTTTTTGCTAAAATACAAATCCAAAAAAAAAAAATATAAAAAAAAATTTTTTTCATCGGTTTTGGGCGATTTATATTCTTCCTCATATTTGTGATAATAAAAAATCGCTATCGGCGTTTATTGATTGATTGGTTTGCGCAAAAGTGGTCGCGTTTACGGATGATGAGAATTCATTTTTGGGGTTTTTATTTTATTTTTATTTTTTTACTAGTAACGGCGGCGATCTGCGATTTTTAGCGGTACTGCGATATTTCAGCGGACATGTCGGACCATTTTGACACTTTTTTGGGACCATTGGCATTTATACAGCGATCAGTGCTATAAAAATGCACTGATTACTGTGTAAATGCCATTGGCAGTGAAGGGGTTAACCTGCAGGGGGCGATCTAAGGGTTAACTATGTTCCCTGGGCGTGTTCTAACTGTGGGAACTGCCCTAGCTGGGGAAGGGAAGCGATCACACCTTCCGTGTAGCGGAAGGCTGTGATCACAGCCCTTCCCCCTCTCACAGAACGGAGGTCCGTGTTTACTTACACGGACCTCCGTACTTTCACTCCGGGGGGGGGGGCATCGCGGGTGGCCGGCGGAGATCGACTCCGCCGCACCCGCTCCCTGGCCCTCCCCGGACACAGTGAGCACGCGGGCGCGCCTCCGGCGGCGCGCGCTCACTGTGCGCAATCTGGCAGCCGCCGTCGTATGACAGCGTTTTGCCTTACAGAGCCACTTTGCTGCCGTCAAATGCCGATAGGCAGTCGGCAAGTGGTTAAGGTCTCATGCACATTGAATGTTTTGCTATCTCTCCTAGACTCATTTCCTCCTGGCAGCAGCATGTTGGCAGAAAAAATGATGGTTGCTTGTAATGTAATGTGTGTAATGCATTTATGCACGTCTACAAGCGTCAATAGCTTGGAAGTTAATTCTGCTGCTGTGGAGCCAATCTGCAGGTGCCAAGCACCGGATGTCTGCTGGCACTCGCTGATCATCAGGCAGAGCCACAGAACGGAGCTCTGCTTATGTAAACAAGGCAGATTTCCATTCTGACAGGTGTGGAAGGGATGGATTTTGTGGTCTTGCAAAGCAGGGAATGAAATCCATCATCCTTTTCCTAAAAGCAGCACACATAGTACATTAAAACACTGGTTAGGCGCACAGGTAACCCTCTGATCGCCCTAGATGTTTAACCCTAAGATAGTGTCATTAGTACAGTGACAAAATAAATACCACATCGGTATTTAACTACAAATGCTTAGTGAATTGAACACTTGCGCAATTGTTACCACATGCAGTGTTTTAATGCATAAGATTAGCCGTTAAATCTTAGTGAATTGACCCCTTTGTGGGAACCAGTGACACTAATACAGTGATCAGTGCAACAAATATTCAGCATGATTGATGGTGGATCTAGAACGTGGGCCACTATTTTTTGATTCTTTAATAAAAGAATTGTCAAACACTATGTTTTTATTACCTTGTGACACTTTTTTGGTGAACGGGTAGGGGTACTATATACCCGATACTCATTCACATGGAAACAATTACTCCAGTTCCAGCATCAATACTTCAAGTTGGAGAAAAAAAAGGGATTTTAGTATAACTTACCGTAAAATCCTTTTCTCTGAGTTCACTGACAGACGCAGCCTTCTTATGACACATGGGGTTATGCTCATCTCACTAGGAGTAGACTAGGCAAAATAAACAAAAGCATAGGTTGGCCCCTCCCAGGGGGCCGTCCTCACCTTAGCATATAATCCCCCTGCCCTGTACAGCACATCAGTTTGTAACAAGCCGTACAAACTCAACGCAGAGGGGTGGGTGCTGCGTCTGTCAGTGAACTCAGAGAAAAGGATTTTACGGTACGTTATACTAAAATCCCTTTTACTCTTCCGTTCACTGACAGACGCAGCCTTCTTATGACACATGGGGACGTCCCAAAGCTGTGCCAATCAAGAGGGGTGGGCAAACTATAACAACTGTACCCAACAACAGAAAAACGCCCTCTCAGGCGGCTCCAAATGCGCCTACACTGCCGCTTGTAATACCTTGCGGCCAAAAGCAGCATCCGAGAATGCTGAAACATCAATTTTGTACAATTTAGTAAACGTGTGCACTGAGGCCCAAATGGCCGCCTTGCACACCTGAGACACCGAGGCTTGGTGTCTAAATGCCCAGGAAGCACTAACTGCCCTGGTGGAATGAGCCGTGACTGGAAACAGGGTTACCTTGCCCCGAATCTCATATGCATGAGTCACGGTCTTCCGTATCCAACGAGAAACGGTAGCTGACGAGGCCGCCAAGCCTTTACGCGACCTTTCCGTCAGCACAAATAAAGAATCAGACTTCCGAAAGGAAGCTGTAGAAAACAAATACACCCGCAAAGCCCTCACCACATCCAGAGAATGCAGTCCAACTTCTTCGGGATGCGACGGGTGCGGGCACAATGAGGGAAGAACAATATCCTCATTTAAATGAAAGGAAGAAACCACCTTCGGAAGAAACGAAGGGGAAGGTGGCAAAACCGCCTTGCCCTTATGCAGGACGAAGTAAGGTGACTTGCAGGATAATGCTGCCAACTCAGACACCCGCCTGGCGGATGTGATAGCCACCAGAAAGGCCACTTTCTGCGACAACAGTTGTAAGGGAATGTCCCTAATTCTTTCATATGGCGGTTTCTGCAGCACAGAAAGCACCAGATTCAAATCCCACGGAGCCAGAGGCGACCGTATCCGAGGAGCCACATGACGTACCCCCTGTACAAATGTACAGATCAACGAATGAGATGCCAAAGACCGTTGAAAAAGAACCGCCAGGGCCAAAATCTGCCCCTTAAGCGTACTTAACGCCAGGTTCTTGTCCAGTCCTTGCTGCAAAAATGACAGTACTCTGGACACTATATAAGAGCGGGGGTTCCAACCCCCTGCCTCACACCAGGTAATATAGGTCTTCCAGGTCCTATGATAAATCTTACGAGAGGTACTCTTACGTGCTTCAATCATAGTAGGGATTACGGAGTCAGAGACACCCCTATCCCTCAACATCTGGAATCAATAGCCAAGCCGTCAAAGCCAGCGAGGGTAAAGCAGGGTGCAAGATAGGCCCCTGAGACAGTAGGTCTTCGCGAAGTGGAAGACGCCACGGAACATCCGCCATCATCCGTACTACGTCAGCGTACCAAGGACGCAGAGGCCGATCCGGAGCTACCAGGATTGTCGGGATTCCCTCTGCTTCTATCCTGCGCAGCGTACCACCCAGTATGTCCCTCTAACGGACCCCCACCGGCCGGCTACCACAGAAGCTGCCCAGGTGCCCACTCTCCGCGCCCCTAGGGCGGAAGAGGGGTCCACTCACCAATCCGACGGGCGCAGCAGGTAGCCACCCGGAGCAGACTTACCTCCCCAGAAAGAGGCATGCTGCTGGCCAGACCACTTGGCAGGCGAACCAGTCACTGGGCTCTAGTGGGTTTTAGCCACTGGCCGCCCGCACGGAACGGGCGCTATGCGGTGGGCCCCCCTAAGGGTAGCTCGCATAGTGTCTGCCGGACTGGGGAAAGTTTTGGATTCGAGATATCCTCTATACCACCAGCCAGCTTCTTGATAGCAGTCTACATCAGACGAATCTTCAGGAGACCGCAGATCCCATAGGGAACCAGGTCTACTCCTTGCACTAGGCAAATAAAAACTGATGTGCTGTACGGGGCAGGCGGATTATATGCTAAGGTGAGGACGGCCCCCTGGGAGGGGCTAACCTATGCGTTTGTTTATTTTGCCTAGTCTACTCCTAGTGAGATGAGCATAACCCCATGTGTCATAAGAAGGCTGCGTCTGTCAGTGAACGGAAGAGTAATTGCTCCAGTGGAAGATACAATTACTCCAGCTGAAGAAACGTTTAGACAATCATTAGGGTATCAAAATACAATTATTCTAGCTGAAACATTAAGGCATCAATATACAATTACTCCAGCTGAAGATACAATTACTCTAGCTGAAGCATTAAGACATCAATATACAATTATTCCAGCTGAAGTCTCTGAGGGGGAACCTGGAGAGGAGTCAAGGGTGGGAGCGACGCCGGGATTGGTGTATGGAGAGTGGAGAGGACACTATAGAATAATTTAAGAGCCGCCAAGCTGGAGAAGTTTGACTGAAACCTGCACGGTGCACCACAGAAGTGTTTAATCGGTTTCAGGTTGAGTTCTGAGGATACAGGGGACACGGAAGATTCTGTGGCAGAAGATTGATATACCTTGGCTGGGTGAAAAAGCCACAGGCGCCATTGACCCCCTATAATAAGGGGTCCTTTTCCTCTGGTAAGGAGCATCTTTTTAAGAGGTGGAGGACACACTGGTAATGCTGTTTTACTTATCGTAGAGGGCTCACTGTGGTGACATCAAGTCTGCATGAAGATTTTAAGAGCTACAGTTTGATTTGTTTATGGACATTTATCCTTTAGACTTTTTTATTATTTAATTCTCTTGTGTCAGTGCATGAGAGGTAGCGCAGCCTGTTAGCATATGAGTATTTTTACCATTTATGTCAGATGGTTGTGGTTGCAGCTGCATAATTAACTAATATTTTTATCTTCATCGTTACCTATTTTTATCAATTTAGTGCACAGTTTTTTCTGTTTACCAGAATACATATTGGCCTAAATTTATGAAGAATTTAGATTTCAATTTTTTTATTGGATATGTTTTATAGCAGAAAGTAAAACATGTTTTTTTTTCAAAATTGTCAGTCTATTTTTCTTTATAGGGCAAAAAATAAAAAATGAAGTGGTGATCAAATACCACCAAAAGAAATCTATTTGTGGAGAAAAAAAAATGATATACATTTTATCTGGGTACAGCGTTGCATGACTGCGCAATTGTCAGTTAAAGTAACGCAGTGCCATGTCGCAAAAGATGGCCTGGGCATGAAACTTTGGGGGGGTGAGGGGAGGAGCTCTCTGCTAAATAGCAGAAGGCATGGCTTAGTGATTGCAGCAGGCAGGGCTTTATTTAGATACGGAGAGATGGGGAGGTCATGTGCCCTGCCTGAGCATATGATTTAAGAAACTCCACAAGAACAGAGTTTAGTTTATAGACCTACAAAGGAACATGCAGAAACCAATAAAGCTTTAGTTTGCATATTTTGCGAAGGTAAATAAAAACTGTCACCGGACCTTTTTCTTGACCCTCAATAGTCTGTTCCCACAATTTATTTGGGGTGGTAAATGTCCCCGACTGGCCCTCCGCATCATACAACGCTCAAAACGAAGGGGTGGGCTGAGGGTCCCGGTTATTCGTAGATACTATGAAGCAATAGCGCTACAACGCATTCTAGACTGGCAGCACAATGTATCTGCCAAGGTATGGGCCCTGCTTGAGAAATTCATAGCAGGTAGAAATCTATCTCATGCCCCGTGGCTCCCTAGAGGTGGCAGGGGACTTTCAGATTGGGTTTCTCCAACAACCACCCACGCCTAGACTTTATGGGACAACATGAACAAACAGATTACATTGGTGCTGCATTGCACATTAAGGTGGTCATAAAGAGGTTACCAACATCCCTAACACAATGAATAATTGAACGGAAAACCCCCGAAATACATGGGACTTTAGCGGAAACCAACTCCTCAGGGAGCAAAGATCAAAACAATTAATACAAAAGATTTATTGAAAAAGGTTAAAATTACATAGATCAGCTGCCCGGGCAGTGGCCCTCCACCATGCGCTGTGGACTGCACTGTATCGGGGCCCCTTTTTTGGGGGGTGTTGGATAACGCATGATGTGGTCTGTCTCCGGGCGGCCATGCCTGGGGACTGTCCTGGAGCAGGTACCTCCCGAGGTTGCGGGGCTTCGGGGGGTGGGGGAGGGGTCTCGGGGGAGGAATAACATGACTTGCTGCAGAGACTAGTTCACTGGAGATTCTGGTGCGTGGGGAAGACGGGGAATATATTTTACAGCCACTAGTTAACTTTATCTTGTTTGTTTGCCTCACTTGCTGTTTATTTGTTTTCAGGGGTTTTGCTCAGTGGGGTACATGCAAGATGTGCGCATAATCTGCCTGTTTTATATGTTTCTGACATATGTTTGAATTTATATATAGATCCTAATTATCATCTTGTTATAATGTTGACAGCCATACTTGATCACGCTGCCATGGGAACAGGAGACCCCCCCGGTCTCCTGGACATGTAGGTCAAAAGTCCTGGTTGACGTTACACGTATCCCATAGACGGGGGGGAGTGGCCGGAGACCCCACCCGCTTGGCTGTCTCCACCCACTCTCCCCCTTAGGAACACGCTCAATTTCCGGTGGTATGCCTTACCGTTAGTGTCTATTTCATATTCATCTCCCCCCCACCACCTTGGTGGGGATCTTTCCTATATCTCCTACTACCTCATCCTTTCTCTCTTCCTCTATTACTTACAGCTCTACGCTTTTCCCCCTCTTCCCAGTTTTTTTTTTTTCACACCCGTGGGCATGGAACTGGTTAAATTTACCTCCATCAACGCAAGAGGACTTAATGTCCCCGAGCGGAGAAGGATGTTGCTGCAAGAGCTACACCGTTCGGCCACTGACGTGGCGTATGTGCAAGAGACCCACTTCAGAGAGGGCAGGCTCCCGATACTGAGGAACAGGCACTTCCCAATGGTCTACCACTCTGTATATCCGGAGGCCAAGGCTAGGGGGGTGCCAATCCTAATCTCTAGAAGAGTTCCATGGTCTTGCTCGGACAATATGGTAAACCCAGAAGGGCGCTACATCTTCTTGAAAGGGATGATTGGCAATGAACAGGTGACCTTGGCGAACATATATGCCCCCAACAGTCAGCAGGACCTTTTCATCAGTAGAACCCTGGGAAAACTGCTCGTGTTTGGGGAGGGCCACTTAATCTTGGGGGGTGACTTTAACACTCTGTTGATACCGGATGAGGACTCTTCCTCCAGAACCTCCTCTATCCCCCCTAGCACACGTAAACGCATCACTAGGGCATTCCAACAAGCCCAATTGGTAGACGTCTGGCGTCTTTTGCACCACGGGGAGAGGGACTACACTTACTTCTCCCCCCCATTCAGTCTACTCACGCATAGACCATTTCCTTGTCCCGCACGCTCATTTGCAGGCTGTCCGGGAGGCGTTGATCGGTTCCATCACGTGGTTGGACCACGCTCCAGTCTCTATAACATATTCCCTGACAGACTCCCAAGCGTCCCCAACTAGGGTTTGGAGGCTTAATGAGAGCCTTTTGCAAGACGAGGAAATAAGAGCTGATGTAGCTAAGGAAATCAATTTGTTTTTCCAGGCCAACCACACCGGGGAATGTGATCTTGGGATGGTATGGGAGGCCCATAAGGCAACCATCAGAGGGATCTTATCAAGCATGGGTCGAGACTCAAGAAGAGACGCTCGCAACAACTGACATCCCTCCTGCAAGATCTGCAGGGGGTGGAAGGCCAACACAAACATGCCCCTAACACGGATACAGAAAGAAAGCTTATGGAGCTTCGTAGACAGATTACAGACCTTTTATTTTTCAAGGCAAAAGCGGCAATACAAGTCTGCCGTAGCGTAACATACGAATCGGGTAATAAGTGTGGGAAGACCCTCGCCCGATCTCTTCGAGCTCAGGCCCTGACGAATTATGTTCCACAGATTCATTCACGCTCTGGTCACCAGGTCAACCTCCCCAAACAGATTGCGGAGGAGTTCCGCTCTTTCTATGACGACTTGTATAATCTTCAGACCCAACCCCCCTCCTCGGCGGCCGTAAATAACTATATTCCCTCGGCTGACATGCCCGAGCTCACGTCAGAAGCGGTAACCTCCCTAAAAGAACCCATTACATTACACAAGTTGCACCGAGCTATAGGGTCGGTTAAAACCGGGAAAGCCCCAGGCCCGGATGGCTTCACCATCCATTATTATAAAGCGCTACTCCCTCAGCTGGGCTTACATATGGTTGAGCTGTTCAATAGCCTGGGAACCACTGCATCCTTCCCCAGAGACACCCTCCTCGCCCACATTTCTGTGATCCCAAAGGAGGGGAAAGATCCCTCCTCCTGCGGGAGTTACAGGCCATCTCTCTGCTGAACACGGACTTGAAGCTGTTCACCAAAATTTTGGCATCCAGACTACAGCAGTACCTCCCTAGCCTAATCCACCAAGACCAGGTTGGCTTCGTCCCCACTAGAGAGGCAAGGGACAACACTATAAAAGTCCTCAACCTCATCCATGTGGCCAACACCTCCAACATTCCGTGTATCTTTCTGGGCACAGATGCCGAAAAGGCCTTCGACCGAGTACACTGGCCTTTCATGTTCTCGGTATTGGACAGGGTGGGACTTGGACGCAACATGCTGAACTGGATATCGGCGATATACGCGTCTCCTACTGAAAAAGTGAGGGTCAACGGGGTACTTTCTACCCCTCTGAACATCGCGAATGGCACACGTCAGGGCTGTCCGCTGTCACCGCTCCTTTTCGTGCTGTCCCTGAAGCCTTTCCTGTGCAGAGTCCGCCTAAACCCAGACATCTCAGGAATCACAGTAGGAGGAAGTCAACATAAGGTCTCGGCGTACGCCGACAACCTGATGTTCTCCCTCACGAAACCCCGTATCTCACTACCAAACCTGCTGAAGGAATTTGAAACATGTGGCGCTCTATCAAACTTAAAAAATCAATTTCACCAAGTCTGAGGCTATGGGGGTTGGTGTCCCCGCCCACTCCTTTTTGCACTTGCAAACGAGTTTGGTCCGATACGGCGCTGAGGTACCTAGGCACAGTCATTCCCTCAAAACCCAACAAATTGTTCGACCTGAACTTTCCTCCACTACTAAAGACGGTCCGACGCCTTCTAGATACGTGGCATACAGGCCTACATTCCTGGCTGGGACGATGTAGTATAGCCAAAATGAGCATTCTCCCCAAATTGCTCTACCTTTTCCAGGCTCTCCCAATTTCGATCCCCAACAGATTTCTCAAACAAGCGCAGTCGGTTCTGACGGACTTTGTGTGGGCACACAAACGTCCCCGACTACATAGGAGAATTCTTTCCCTTCCTAAAACCCACGGAGGTTTGGCTCTCCCGGACCTCCGTAAATATCAGCAGGCATCCTACGTTACCAGGCTGGTGGATTAGTGGCGTCACCGTGACCTGAAACTTTGGACGCGGTTGGAACAAGCCCAAAGTGAAATTCCCTTACCACGAACACCCTGGTGTTCCCCCGCAATCCCAAGCCCCTTAAAACTACACCCTCTCATAGGACCCACGATCTCGGTATGTTCGCAGCTTTTTGCCTCAACCCCTCTAGCCCCAGCGGGCTGTCCATTTTTCCCCATTCTGGGGAACCAGCCGTTTGTCCCGGGTTATAGAGACTCTAAATTTAGGGGACTAACCCTTAAGGGCTTTATCCAAGCGTCGCACTTTATTATCGATGGAGACTGGCCGCAGCTACCGGTCCTCACGGGTCCCTCCGGACCTTTTCAGCTGGATTTTTGGAGAGCTATCCAATTGACACACTTTTTAAAGTCGTTACCCAACCCGGGTCACTTTCGCACCCGCACCACCCCATTAGAAGAACTTTGTAGAGGTGAAAGCGCAATAACACACGTCCTTTCAATGGCTTATGGCCTATTAATCACTCCACCCGATGAGCACCGACCTCCCGGCCTGCTGAAGTGGGAACAAGATCTTAACCAAACCTTTAGCCCCTCAACGCACCAATATTCTAAGATTCACCCATAAATCTTCTATCTGTTCCAAAATACAAGAGACGAACTTTAAGATCCTGTCGAGATACTATACACCATCGAGACTGCATCAGATATTCAATTCGACATCAGATAGGTGCTGGCGATGTCAGGGTGATAGGGGAACGTTATTATATATCTTCTGGTCCTGCCCCAAGCTCGAGCAACTCTGGAGGTCAATACGCGAAATCACACAAAAATTTATGGAGAAGATCATACCTGAGGATCCTGCATTTTTTCTCCTTCACGATACGGGCATCCCGGCCAAGATTTATAAAACATCAATAATTAGACATCTGCTCGAAGCGGCGAAGCTGTGCATTCCCCTACTGTGGAAGTCGTGGCTTCCGCCGACTGTGGGCATGTGGATTAAGAAAGTAGAAGAAATAAATAAGCTGGAAGACTTGGTCTTAACAGCGAGACACCAACAGGAAAGATACCAGAAGACCTGGACCCTATGGAACCTGTTTGTCTTCTCTGAGGAGGGGAAGGCACTTTTTGAATCTGACGCAGCTGGGTAGCTCTGTGGCACATCCCGTTTGTTATTTCACGGGAGGTGCTTGTTTCCTGGTTGTATCCCCCCTTTTTTTTTTTTTCCCTTTCTCTTTCCCCCTCTGCTACCCACCCTGGGCCTCTTTCTTATTTTCTAGAATTTTCCTACTACCTCTGATTCTATTTCTTTTCCTTCTTGTTCTGAATGGAAAATGTAGGGTGAGTCGGAATTTCCACCCTTGTTCATTTTGCTGATTCGGGGAGTACTACTTGTTAATTGACAATGGTTTATTTACCTAACTGTATTTGATTTGGTATACTTCTTGTCTTTTCTTATGTGGTCTCTGTCTCACACCTTTGGTTAAATAAAAAATTTGAAAAAAAAATTACATTGATCAGGCCTACAAAAGTAGGTCTGCCAACAAGAGGGATAGCATTGGTGTGTAGTACCCAACACTAGCAAAAATACCACAAATATGACAAAAGACAAGGTATGAAATGACACAAAATACAGAAATTAAAATACAGTAGAGCAAAAGACCACTTGCATCGCCACTAGGTGGCGGAAAGGCCCAACGCGTTTCAATAGTTCTTCAGGGGATAAGTGGTCACAATAAAAACCTCAGCTATATGAGGCAAAAACAAGAGACGAGTAAGGAAGTCAATCAGCCAGTCCTGCCTCAGTTCAACGTGGATGTGAAACAGGATGGATTGATGTTAGGTCACATATACAGGGTGGGCCATTTATATGGATAAACCTTAATAAAATGGGAATGGTTGGTGATATTAACTTCCTGTTTGTGGCACATTCGTATATGTGAGGGGGAAACTTTTCAAGATGGGTGGTGACCATGGCGGCCATTTTGAAGTCGGCCATTTTGAATCCAACTTTTGTTTTTTCAATAGAAAGAGGGTCATGTGACACATCAAACTTATTGGGAATTTCACAAAAAAAACAATGGTGTGCTTGGTTTGAACGCAACTTTATTCTTTCATGAGTTATTTACAAGTTTCTCTTTGTCTACAGCCATTGACATTTCACCGAGGTTAACACGTGCGGAGCGGATAGAAAATGTGTTGACGTCTGGTGAACGCAGTAACCGGGTCATTGCAGCAGATTTCAATGCAAGACAGCCTACACGACCACCCATCTCCCATGCTACA
Organism: Glandirana rugosa; assembly: GCA_018402905.1. NCBI lineage: Eukaryota > Metazoa > Chordata > Amphibia > Anura > Ranidae > Glandirana > Glandirana rugosa. The sequence goes on along the minus strand of BLSH010404530.1, from coordinate 1,278,436 downwards.
GTTAGCAAACTGCTTGCTAAGTTTCGTGAAACTGGTTCAGTGTTGGATTTGCCAAAATGTGGACGCATGAAATCTGTCACTAATGAAGAAACATCAGTGGCTGTCCTAGCTTCATTCAGCAAGAGCCTACAGCGTAGCACTCGCCGCATGTCACTGGAGAGTGACATTAGTCGAACATCCCTTCGGCGGATATTAGGCACCCTTACAAACTCCAGCTACTGCAGCATCTCAACAAGGATGACCCGGATCTGTGCACTGAATTTGCAGTATGGGCAAAACAAAAATTGGAACAGGACCCTCAGTTTACGCAGAAGATTTTGTTCAGTGATGAGGCAAACTTTTATGTGAATGGTGAAGTTAACGAACAAAACCACCGCTATTGGTCTGACACTAACCCACATTGGATAGATCCTTCCAAGACTGTTGGAACCAAAAAATTGATGGTATGGTGTGGTATATGGGGTATAAAGATAGTGGGGCCATTCTTCATCAATGGAAGCCTCAAGGCCACTGGATATGCAAAATTGCTATATGATGATGTGTTTCCCTCTTTATGCACTGAAGCTGGCACGTTCCCTGAGTTTTTCCAGCAAGATGGTTCACCACCACATTATGGGTGTCAGGTCCGAGCATTCCTAGATGAACAGTTTCCTGGAAAGTGGATTGGTCGTCGTTAGCCAGTTGAATGGCCCCCAAGGTCTCCCGATCTGACTCCTTTAGACTTTTATCTTTGGGGTCATCTGAAGGCAATTGTCTATGCTGTGAAGATACGAGATGTGCAGCACCTGAAACTATGGATACTGGAAGCCTGTGCTAGCATTTCTCCTGCGGTGTTGCTATCAGTGTGTGAAGAGTGGGAGAAGAGGGATGCACTGACAATCCAACACAATGGGCAGCACATTGAACATATTTTATAAGTGGTCAGAAACTTGTAAATAACTCATGAAAGAATAAAGTTACGTTAAAACCAAGCACACCATTGTTTTTCTTGTGAAATTCCCAATAAGTTTGATGTGTCACATGACCCTCTTCCTATTAAAAAAACAAAAGTTGGATTCAAAATGGCCGACTTCAAAATAGCCGCCATGGTCACCACCCATCTTGAAAAGTTTCCCCCCTCACATATACTAATGTGCCACAAACAGGAAGTTAAGATCACTAACCATTCCCATTTTATTAAGGTGTATCCATATAAATGGCCCACCCTGTAGTTTAAATATGGTATCCAATGGAGTATAAATATTAAAGGTAACCCCTGAAAAATAACAAGGGAACGAGGGATTCCAAGTATCTAGCAGTCCATTGGATATTTTAACGATGATCTGGGAAGTATCACCAGTGTTGATAGCAGGTGCAGAGAAGAAGGTCAGAAGAGGGGCCGGGTATGACAGCAGAGTGACTAATATCGTATAAAAATCCAAATACAGAGAAAACCGTCTAAAGGGGTTATTGGTACTCAAAAGGCTGGGACTGGTGTCAAAGAACCCAGTACAGTCCCCCAATTGGAGGTCCGATCAGAGACCCATGCAAAGAACCCAGACCCACAAAAGTGGGCGCAATGAAAGGGTCTCAAGTAATACTCTGCTTCACACGCATGGCCCCACAGCAATCCAAAAGAATCAGCACTTAAAATATTTGGATTTTTATACGATATTAGTCACTCTGCTGTCATACCCGGCCCCTCTTCTGACCTTCTTCTCTGCACGTGCTATCAACACTGGTGATACTTCCCAGATCATCGTTCAAATTCCAATGGACTGCTAGATACTTGGAATCCCTCCTTCCCTTGTTATTTTTCAGGGGTCACCTTTAATATTTATACTCCATTGGATACCATATTTAAACTATATGTGACCTAACATCAATCCATCCTGTTTCACATCCACGTTGAACTGAGGCAGGACTGACTGATTGACTTCCTTACTCGTCTCTTGTTTTTGCCTCATATAGCTGAGGTTTTTATTGCGATCACTTATCCCCAGAAGAACTATCGAAGCGCGTTGGCCTTTCCCCCACCTAGTGGCGATGCAAGCGGTCTTTGGCTCTACTGTATTTTAATTTCTGTATTTTGTGTCATTTCATACCTTGTCTTTTGTCATATTTGTGGTATTTTTGCTAGTGTTGGGTACTACACACCAATGCTATCCCTCTTGTTGGCAGACCTACTTTTGTAGGCCTGATCAATGTAATTTTAACCTTTTTTCAATAAATCTTTTGTATTATCAATTGTTTTGATCTTTGTTCCCTGAGGAGTTGGTTTCCGCTAAAGTCCCATGTATTTCTGGGGTTTTCCGTTCAATTATTCACATGAACAAACAGGGATGGTTGGCACCTCTGACCTCCTCCCTTGCCCCGCTTGAGGGCTTTCCCTGGTTCATCCCAGGCGAACACCTGTCCTACCTCAGGACGAGCGACGACGAGGTACGGTGTGGACGTTTCATGCACACCCAGGGACTAGTTCCCCTAGATCAGTTACGCTCCCTATATGGTCCATACCCGATGGACGAATGGCGCTATAGACAGCTCCAACATTTTGTCCAGAGTCTGCCTCAACCTATTCGTTCAGACTCTGCCTCTCGGATACCCCAACCCCACATGCAATTTCTGTGCTATACGACATATTACAATCTCAAAGTGGGGGGACACCCTATATCAGGGAATGGGAGAGGGACCTACAGCACGAATTTAGTGAGACGCAGTTGGATAGTCTCTATCGCCTTACCTATTCGAGCTCGGTGGACACAAAAATGCAAGACAGTTACAAAATTCTTACCAGATGGTATAGAGTCCCTACAAGGCTCGCGGTGATATAGCTGGTTGCGTCTACTGCATGTTGGAGAGACTGTGGGCAGAGGGGTACCTTCCTCCACACTTGGTGGGACTGCCCCAAGATTCAGCCATACTGGCAAGACATTAGGGCACAGATTAAAACCATATTAGATATAGAAATCCCGATTCCCCACTGAACCCCCTACTGCATGTCCCCTCCATTCCTCTCAGCCAATATCGCAAATCCATACTACCACACCTGTTCAACGCAGCTAGGCGGTTAATACCGGGATTCTGGAAAAAACCCAAGTGCATGATCGAGCAGACTGGACCCGCTTAGTGAACAATATAATGGCAGCGGAGGAGTGGATGGCGAGGTGCAAGGAACACTATGATAAATTCTATAGTACCTGGGCCACCTGGATCGCTCACACCGGAGAAAACACCCTGAGCCCTCGCCAAACCCCATAGGCCATAAACAGAAGAGATGATGTAGATAATTTTGATGAGACAGTGCACCTTGTGTGATGCCTGAGGATATAACGAAGAGCTTATAATATCACCTGTTCGATGACCCCACTGCACTGACACATATATTTTCTAACAGATGGATACATGGAGTACATTGTTGTTTCCTTATCCCTGCCCCCCCCCCCTCCTTCCACCCTTTTTTTTTTTATTTTTCTGTGTTCTGACATACTGTTACCCGGGTTAATGTGGTTCAGCCATCCATGTATGATGGACAAAGAGGATTCAGCTGAGAAGTTTGTTTTCTCAGGCTTAATAGTCCTAACTGTTACATGACTCGCGGGTTCCAACGTGGGCCCTATTCTGTCATGGTTTCATTAGAACATAATGACATGTGTATGGATCTGCATGTCAGTGCTAATTTGTGATGTGTACTATGAAAATTATAAAGACTACATAAAAAAAGGTGCAGCAGATTTGAGGCTAGTTCACATATACAGCACTGAAAAAAGAGGCTAGTTCACATATACAGCACTGAAAAAAGATCCACGATGAATCGCTTTTCAGAGGATAGTTGGAAGGGAATATGTTGTCTCCTCACCATGTGTTTTAACCCTGAAAAGCCTGCATCACCATGCCACAACGGCATGCATTACAAACGGTTGCTGCGCAGCCCCATAGACTTGAACTGACTGCGTATGGCAGCAGTCCTGCGCACTGACATGTGGTATAATTTCTGCCAGGGCATATGTACAAACCTGCCAAACCGCTGCTGCAGCTTTAATTGGCAGTCCATGGCCAGTAAAACCATTGATTAACCAACTTTTTTAACAGCCACTTGTTTGAATGAGCCCTTAAATTGACGCTAAATATCATCCTTTTTTTTCTCAAAAAATCATCCATATACAACCACTACTTAATGTCCTGTAATCTATTGATCATGAAATAATTTCCCACTGTATTTTTCTCCTCCTCCATGAACACCTTAACTTCCTTTCTTCCTCATTTCCTTCTGAACACACACACACACAGTGAGTGGGAGAGGATATAAAAAGTCTACACACCCCTGTTAAAATGTCGGGTTTCTGTGATATAAAAAAAAGAGACAAAGATAAATAATTTGAAGAGAAGATCAACACGGAGTGCTGAAGCAAACAAACCCCCTTGGTGCGCACATGCTGCATGGCTTGTCTGTAAGTGGTCAATAAACTTTGGATGTAATGCACCTGTGTACAAATCATATTAATATTGTATTTATACTGTGTGCAATATGACCCTTCAGTTACTCTATGTCAGAAATGAAAATATTATTTATTTGACCCTTATTGTAAAATCCCCTGAAGGAGGATAGCACACAGTTGATTCCATAACATGTTGGGATAATCAAGAAGTTCGCTCCACTGGTGGCAGTGCATGGGTACAGGGTTAATCTATTTGTATACTGTATGCAGCACCTCATATTGTTTTTATTGTTGTGTATACTGTGCACTTATTTATCCACAGGATATATCACCCTGTTTTTTTATCATTGTTAATACCCAATAAAATTGTATTTACTACTTTTATGATAACTACTTTTTGACATATTATTTTGCCTATAAAGTCCAAGGGGGTTTGTTTACATTAGCACTCCGAGCTGATCTTCTCTTCTATTGTCATAAGGATGTTGGCAATTCCCTTTACTTTATTTCTACGACACCACTTTCTCCCTTAAATTGTAAAATTCAATTGAAAAACAAAATGAAAGCTTTGGGGGGGGGGGGGGGTTGTAAAAGTGTGCACACCCTCTTATAACAGGGGATGTAGCTGTGTTCCGAAGTGGGCAATCACATTCAAACTCATGTTAAATAGGAGTCAGTACACAGCTGCGATCATTTAAAGTGCCTCTGATTAACCCCAAATAAATAAAGTTCAGCTGTTCTAGTAGGACTTTCCTAATATTTTCTTAGTCACATCCTACCGCCAAAGCAATGGTCCGCAGAGAGCTTCCAAAGCATCAGAAGGATCTTATTGTTAAAAGGTATCAGTTAGGAGAAGGGTACAAAAGAATTTCTGAAGCATTAGATATACCATGGAACATAGTGAAGACAGTCATCACCAAGTGGAGAAAATATGGCACAACAGTGACATTACCAAGAACTGGATGTTCCTCCAAAATTGATGAAAAGACGAGAAGAAAGCTTGTCAGGGAGGCTGCCAAGAGGCCTACATCAACATTAAAGGAACTGCAGGAATATCTGGCAAGTACTGGCTGTGTGGTACATGTGACAACAATTTCCCGTATTCTATGTCTGGGCTATGGGGTAGAGTGGCAAGACGGAAGGCTTTTCTTACCAAGAAAAAAATCCAAGCCTGGCTAAATTCTTCAAAAACACATCTCATGTCTCCCAAAAGCACATGTGAAAATGTGTTACGGTCTGCTGAAACCAAGGTTGAACTTTTTGGCCATAATTCCAAAAGACATTTTCGGTGCAAAAACAACACTGCACATCACCAAAAGAACACCATACCCACAGTGAAGCATGGTGGTGGCAGCATAATGCTTTGGGGCTGTTTTTCATCAGCTGGAACAGGGGTCTTAGTCAAAGTAGAGGGAATTATGAACAGTTCCAAATACCAGTCAATATTGACACAAAACCTTATGGCTTCTGCTAGAAAGCTGAACATGAAGAGGAACTTCATCTTTCAACATAACAACGACCCAAAGCATATATCCAAAACAACAAAGGAAAGGCTTCACCAGAAGATAAAAGTTTTGGAATGGGAAGAGACAGGTGTGCTGTTCCTTTATACCAAACATGCCCTAAACCTCACACCCTCTGGTAATATAATAACTGTGAGTGGTTGTTTCAGCCTGACCAATACATTCAAATGTTCAGGTGCTCCTAGGAGGGAGAAAATTGCCGCGGTGAGAGTGTTCTGTGGGTTGGTTGGCTAGCTGCATGAAAATTTTTTTACGTTATTTTGTACGATGTACTGCAACAAAATTTTTGGAATGGCCCAGCCAGAGCCCAGACCTGAATCAGATTGAAAATCTGAGGGGTGATCTGAAGAGGGCTGTGCACAGGAGATGCCCTTGTAATCTGACAGATTTGGAGTGCTTTTGCAAAGAAGAGTGGGCAAATATTGTCAAGTCAAAATGTGCCATGCTGATAGACTCATACCCAAAAAGACTGAGGCTACTTTCACACTAAGTTGTTTGAAAAACGCGTGCAAAACATCAAGCGTTAATACCGCGTTTTTCCCACGGTATCGCTATAATTAGCGCTGACGCCCAGGCGTTTTTCGAGCGCTTTTCAAGTGCTTTTGAAGAGCTAGCATTAAATAAATAGCATATCCCCCTACATTACATCCTGTTTACTTCCTGGTATTTTGACCTTTCCACAACCTCTGGGCGTTTTGCTGGAGCTTTTAACGCGCTTTTAAAGCTCTTTACATTAATTTCAATGTATTTGGGCATTTTTAATGCGCTATTTTTAGCGCTCAGAATAAGCACAGAAAATCATGTTTGCAGGACTTTTTTAAATGCCCCAGTGTGAATAGGTACATTGGAATTAATGGGCAGCGTTTTAGAAGCGATATTTTTAGCGCAAAACTGCTAGGAAAGCGCCTCAGTGTGAAAGGGTCTGAATGCTGTAATAAAATCAAAAGATGTTTCAACAAAGTATTAGTTTAAGGGTGTGCACACGCGTGTGTGTGTGTAATATATATATCACACATACACATAAATACATACATACATAGTATCTAACAAAAGTGAGTACATCCCTCACATTTTTGTTAATATTTTATTATATCTTTTCATGTGACAACACTGAAGAAATGACACTTTGCTACAATGTAAAGCAGTGCGTGTACAGCTTGTATAGCAATGTAAATTTGCTGTCCCCTCAAAATAACTCAACACACAGCCATTAATGTCTATACCGCTGGCAACAAAAGGAAGTACACCCCTAAGTGAAAATGTTCAAATTGGGCCCAAAGTGTCAATATTTTGAGTGGCCACCATTATTTTCCAGCACTGCCTGGGGCATGAAGTTCACCAGACCTTCACAGGTTGCCACTGGAGTCCTCTTCCACTCCTCCATGACATCACAGAGCTGGTGCATGTTAGAGACCTTACGCTTCTCCACCTTCCGTTTGAGGATGCCCCACAGATGCTCAATAGGGTTTAGGTCTGGAGACATGCTTGGCCAGTCCATCACCTTTACCCTCAGCTTCTTTAGCAAGGCAGTGGTCATCTTGGAGTTCTGTTTTGGGTCGTTATGTTGGAATACTGCCCTATGGCATAGGGAGGGGATCATGCTCTGCTTCAGTATGTCGCAGTGCATACTGGCATTCATGGTTCCCCCTCAATGAACTGTAGCTCCCCAATGCCGGCAGCACTCATGCAGCCCCAGACCATGACACTCCCACCACCATGCTTGACTGTAGGCAAGACACACTTGTCTTTGTACTCCTCACCTGGTTGCCGCCACACACGCTTGACACCATCTGAACCAAATAAGTTTAACCTTTTCTCATCAGACCACAGGACATAGTTCCAGTAATCCAAGTCCTTAGTCTGCTTGTCTTCTGCAAACTGTTTGCGTGCTTCATGTGCATAACCTTTAGAAGAGGCTTCCTTCTGGGACGACAGCCATGCACACCAATTTGATGCAGTGTGCGGCGTGTGGTCTGAGCACTAGCAGGCTGGGGGGGGGGGGGGGGGGGGGGGGGGGGGGGGGGGGGGGGGGGGGGGGGGGGGGGGGGGGGGGGGGGGGGGG